>CM059866.1:56183618-56740366 GCA_030490815.1 Acer saccharum
CCATTTTATATTATCACACTTGAAATCTCATTACTAATTACCATTTTTATTTATGAATGCAGGAAGTGGGAATTATTTTACTGTCATTACTAATCAAGTGAGTTAGAGTTTTTATTTTAATTGTAATGTTGATTTGGACGTTGGATTTGGATTGTATTTTTTATTTGGACTTTGGATTTGGATTGTAATTTTTAATTGAAGTTTAGATTTGGATTTAGAGTTTTTAATTGTGAAAATTGAACAGTATGTTGTATACTAGTATGTGGTCTGTACTGTATGTCCGTAGACTGTATGTGGTCGGTCTTTCAAAATTGAATTTACTGTGATACACTGATAATGTCTATTTATTTATTATTAGTAAGGTTTGATTCAGTTTTTTTTGGGTTGGACTATTAAATTTTGCAGCCCACAATTAGAATCCCACAAGGGATTAGTAAACTGTGCAGTAATTTTTTTGGGTCACAACCCATCAAATTAAAAAATATATTACAAAATTGATTTAGCTCATAAGGCCCACTAGGCCCAAAACCGAAATGAACCGAACCGAACCGCGCCCACCCCTAACAGGCTCCCTGCAAAGCAACAGCACAGTTACTGAGATTTGCATTTGTTATGTTAATCAAATTAAATAATCATTGATCACATCTTTAATCTTTTCGAGAAAATTAAAATTAATGTCAGGCTCGGACAGGTGAATTTCTAAAATTACTCCCTATCCGCGTAAGTAATTAAATCGAGCACTATATGTTTTAGAGTACCTTTGACTTCGATTCAAACTCTATCTTTTATCTATAAAATAGAGTTTAATATGAGAAAATTCCTTTAGGTTCCATTTTTTTAATTTTTTTCACTCCAATTACATTCTCTATCCTTATCACTATCTCTATTTTTATTTCTATCTTCAAATAATTTTTACTTTCTTCAATAAATTATTTTTATATAATTTTATTTTTAAATTTGAAATATTAGTTTAAAAATATTTTTAACTTTTTTAAAAATATAACATTTATATTCTAACAAAAAAAAATTTTTTTTTAAAAAAACTGATATTGATAAATTGTCAAACAGTTTCTTTTTAAGAACTAAAAAGATTTGTGTCAAAACAACAATATGCCAAAAAGAACAAAAGGCCTTGGAACAACAATATGCCAAAAAGAACAAAAGGCCTTGGATAGTTGGATACTTGATGGATCCTGAAGTACTATTTTTGTCTCCCTAACTAAATCCACCCACCTTAGGATTACTTGTGGTTTATCAAGTTTGATATTTTCGTCCTTTGAAACACAAAGTTCTGGTCTCTCATGTGTTTTTATCAAAAAAAATTCATCAAAAAAAATTAATTTATTGTCAAAAAAAATTACGGAATTGTGAAAATAAATTAATAAGTTTATTAAGTTTATGGCAGCCGATAATTAACAACTAAATAACAACCGATATGTACCATAAATTTCTAGTTGGCATTTAAATCCTTTCATTACTGTCGATTAACCCAAAAATACAAGATATCAAATGAGCTCAAAAATCAATACCATGGGTTAGGAATTCAATCAATCTATCAAACAACATGATGAAAACAAAAGATGGTTCCTACTTTTCTTCTACAGTGATTTCCTCATTAATTACCCAAGATTTGCAAAGTTATATTGTAGTCTGTATATATATATATTTATTTTGTCTTTATTGTTTTTTATTTTTGACTCAGCATTCTAGGTTTCTATGATCATCATCAATGGAGAGAGGAGATTGTGTGTTTACAATCTCAAGTTGACTCTTCAAAAAAACCAACATGTACACATGCATCTGCAATATGTTTGGGAAACGTGAAACAACCTCAGTTTGAGCCTAAAGGTGCAAATATGTGCGAGGTACTCAACTCTTATAGTCCTATATATCTTTCACCAATTTGGATAAAGCAATTTTGTAACACTTCCGATATCATTTTAAGTTCCATGTTTCATATTGTTTCAGTTATATCATAACAAGTCATGGTTTGTCTAGGGAAGAGTATAAAAGATTGAAAATAGTAATAAACATTGACAGATATATTGAACTACTTCACTTTCCTTCCATATTTTCTTCAAATTATTGTAGTTACGCAACTACAATATTTTCCTTTTTTCTTTCTCAAAGATAATGTTTCGTTACAATTTATTAAAAATGTGTCCTTTCTATGTATAAGATAGAGTAGAAAAAAAAAAAAAAAAAAAAAAGCAAGTGTTTGGTATTGTTACTAGTGATGATTATATATAGTGTAGTGATGATGAGCTAAAATCCCATATACTGAGAAAAGAGAATCAACCTATCCCAGAATTTAGGAATTATGGTCTACTGGTCTCGTTACTTTTATCAATGCACAAGAGAATAAGAGTTAGGCTTTGGTTTTGGATTTCTTGGAGATTGACCATTTGACTTGTTGTGCTGGAGGTGGTTTGTGGTTGGTGGTTGGTGGTTGAAAGGAAAACGAAAATAAAACAAGACATGTTTAAGGTAACATATGCAATTAATGATCTTAAAGTTGAAACAAGACTAGACATTTTGGTGCTCTAATCTCTTGTAGACAAGAAAATAAATTTAATAGAAACCAAAAAAAAATTAAATGCGGTGAGCTGTACCAAACAAAATATTACTATATATCCAGTTCCGGCACTCTAAAAACAATTGGCCTATTGCACAAAACATTGTGTATAGTGCAAACTCAAACATCAGATGTTGATGTTTCGTTTTCCACAACCTTTTGTTTCTTTGTCTCCAAATGCTCTATTGTTGACTGTTTTGTTGCCCTCTTTTTCTATGAGTTAGCACACGTGCCATCCTTAGTTCTACCAAACAACAAGATGAAAACAAAAGTTGGTTCCAACTTTTCTTCTACAGTGATTTCCTCATTAATTACCCAAGATTTGCAAAGTTGTACTGCAGTCTGTATATATATTTATTTTGTCTTTATTGTCTCTTATTTTTGACTCAGCATCCTAGGTTTATACGATTATCATCAATGGAGGGAGGAAGTTGCGTGTTTACAATCTCAAGTTGACTCTTCAAAAAAACCAACTTGTACACAGGCATCTGCAATATATTTGAGAAACGTGAAACAATCTCAGCTTGAGTTTGGAGGTGCAAATATGTGTGAGGTACTCGACTCCTATAATCCTATATATCTTTCACCAATTTGGATAAAGTAGTTTTGTAACACTTCCAATATTATTTTAAGTTTCATGTTTCATATTGTTTCAGTTATATAATGACAAGTCATGGTTTGTCTAGGGAAAAGTATAAAATAATAGTAATAAACATTGATAGTATATTGAACTACTTCACTTTCCTTCCATATTTTGTTCAAATTATTTTAGTTACGTAGCTACAATATTTTCCTTTTGTCCTTTCTCAACGATAATGTTTCGTTACAGTTTATTAAAGATGTGTCATTTATGTGTATTAGATAGAGGAGAAAAAAGAGAGCAAGTGTTAGGTATTGTGACTAGTGATAATTATATATAGTGTAGTGATGATGCGCTAGAACCCCATAGACTGAGAAAAGAGAATCAACCTATCCCAAAAGTAGGAATTATGGTCTACTGGTCTACTTACATTTATCAATGCATGAGAGAAGAAGAGTTAGGTTTTGGTTTTGGATTTCTTGGAGATTAACCATTTGACTTGTTGTGCTGGAGGTGGTTGGTGGTTGATGGTTGAAAGGAAAACGAAGATAAAACAAGACATGTTTAAGGTAACATATGCAATTAATGATCTTAAAGTTGAAACAAGACTGGACCTTTTGGTGCTATGATCTCTTGTAAACAAGAAAAGAAATTTAATAGAAACCAAAAAAAATTAAAGGCGATGAGCTGTACCAAACAAAATATTACTATATATCCGGTTTCAGCACTCTAAAAACAAGCGGCATATTGCACACAACATTGCGTATAGTGCAAACTCGAACATCAGATGTTGTTGTTCCGTTTTCCATAACCTTTTGTTTCTTTGTCTCCAAATGCTCTATTGTTGACTGTCTTGTTGCCCTCTTTTTCTGTGAGCCAGTGCACGTGTCATCCTTAATTCTACCAAACAACATGATGAAAACAAAAGCTGGTTACTACTTTTTTTCTACAATGATTTCCTCATTAATTACCCAAGATTTGCAAAGTTATATTGTAGTCTGTATATATATATATATATATTTATTTTGTCTTTATTGTCTTTTATTTTTGACTCAACATCCTAGGTTCCTACAATCATCATCAATGGAGGGAGGAGGTTGCGTGTTTACAATCTCAAGTTGACTCTTCAAAAAAACCAATGTGTACACATGCATCTGTAATATGTTTGGGAAACGTGAAACAATCTCAGCTTGAGTCTGGAGGTGCAAATATGTGCGAGATACTCAACTCCTATGGTCCTATATATCTTTCACCAATTTGGATAAAGCAGTTTTGTAACACTTACAATATCTTTTTAAGTTCCATGTTTCATATTGTTTCAGTTATATGATGACAAGTCATGGTTTGTCTAAGGAAGAGTATAAAAGATTGAAAATAGTAATAAACATTGATAGATATATTGAACTACTTCACTTTCCTTCCATATTTTGTTCAAATTATTTTAGTTACGTAGCTACAATATTTACTTTTTCCTTTCTCAACGATAATGTTTCATTACAGTTTATTAAAGATATGTCTTTTCTGTGTATAAGATAGAGGAGGAAAAAAAAAAAAAAAAAAACTAGTGTTAGGTATTGTGACTGGTGATATTTATATATAGTGTAATAGTGATGACCTAGAAATCTAGAATCTCATAGACTAAGAATCAACCTATCACTGAAGTAGGAATTATGCTCTACTGATCTCGTTACATTTATCAATGCACGAGAGAAGAAGAGCTAGGTTTTGGTTTTGGATTTCTCGGAGATTGACTATTTGACTTGTTTTGCTGGAGATGGTTGGCGGTTGATGGTTGAAAGGAAAACAAAGATAAAACAAGACATGTTTAAGGCAATATATGTAATTAATGATCTTAAAGTTGAAACAAGACTGGACCTTTTGATACTCTGATCTCTTGTAGACAAGAAAATAAATTTAATAGAAACCAAAAAAAAAAAAATTAAATGCAGTGAGCTATACTAAACAAAATATTACTATATATATGGTTCTGACACTCTAAAAACAAGCGGGCTATTGCACACAACATTGCGCATAGTGCAAACTCGAACATCTAATGCTACTATTCCACTTTCCACAACTTTTTGTTTTTGTCTCCAAATGCTCTACTGTTGACTATCTTGTTGCCCTCTTCTTCTATGAGTCTGCGCATGTGTCATCCTTAGTTCTTTCCAAATTTCTCATATTCTTTTGGTGTTTATTTCCAGAAAAATTTTGGTTGAACAATTTTTTACCGGTGCAAACAACATACCATATTTTAGATACTCTTAAACAATCAATGGCATCCCCATTGCACAAAAGTTTCATCTTATTTTTTTCCAACTCTTAACCAGCAACAATACTTGAATGTTAGAGATTGTTTTTTATTATTATTATTCAACAATCAATTGTAAAATTACCAAGTATCAATGAACTAAATATGGCGAGAAGTATACGGCGCTTTCAAACCAAAGCTCTAACGTAGTTGAAGATAAAAGCTAGGTATTTCCCTCTCCCTAACATAAAAGCCACGTGCGATTACTCATAGAAGAAAAGGGCAACAAGACAGTCAACAATAGAGCATTTGGAGACAGAGTTGTGGAAAAGCGAAACAACAGCATTTGATGTTCGAGTTTGCACTATGCGCAATGTTGTGTGCAATAGCTCGCTTGTTTTTAACTATCAAATTATGGGAAAGAAACATGAATTAATGTTGGAAATTAGAAATGAGAGCAATGTTGTACCACAAGATGCCACAAAGAAGGAAAATAAGATAACTGGGGTGAAGTTGACTTTGCCTGAAAAAAGTAAATAATGATCCAACCGGTTTTTATTATTTCCACTTTAATCTTTTTTGTTGTTGTACTACAAAAAAAAATGTCTATCAGTGTCGAATTATTTCCGACGACGTTAATTGCTGTCAGTAATGGTAACTTTTCCGACGACCATATTAGTGCCGTCGGAAATGAGTAAAAATCTAATACCACATTTCCGACGGCCAAATGACTGTTGGAAATAGTCTTTGTACAGTCAACAGTCAATGTTGTTCCCATTTCCGACGACATAAAAAGTACTATCGGTTTTGTGCCGTCGGAAATGAGTACAAATGTAATACCACATTTCTAATGCCCCAATGGCCATCAGAAATAGTGTTTGTTCCGATAGAAATGTTGGATTACTTTTTCCTCATTTTCAACATTTCTGATGGCCTAATTGCCTTCGGAAATAGTCCACATTTCCGATGGTAAATGGTCTTTTCTAACGACATTTAGCCATCATAAAAGACCAATTTTTTATTATAGTGTTAAAAACGTATTTTTATATAAATAAAAATTTCATAATTTATTTTTTCTTGAAAAATAAAAAGTTAGATAAAATGATTATATAAACCCTATTTCGTAGTAAGCATTTCATACACCTGATTTTCCCTAAATTGTTATCCGGACAATGACATATATGTGTGAAAATCAGGAGTGAACACTTTGATGCAATATAAATTCACAAAACATTTGTCAAGATTATGATGAAGGGGTTTGTGAGATATTGACGCCATTCTTTAGGAACTCACTCTTATTATAAGCATTTTTATCTTAAGAGATTGCCCGATGGTAAAATATTGCCAGTCAACTGCCGGGAAAGTCACGTAGGTATGTCAAGGAACATTACCACGCCCTCGTACATGACATCTGCAAGATTGATTCAGGTTGTTTTAGGTTGTTTCAAGTTGCCGAGTTATGCGGATGACTTGTGGGACTTTTTGTGCCATCGGAAATAATAAAAAAAAACAGTACCATATTTTCGACGGCCCAATAAACCGTCAATATTACCCACTTTTATGACGACATAAAAAGTGTCATTGAAAATGCTAAAATTTAATTCGAATTACTTTATGGACACATTTTACTAAATTACCTAAATATAAAATATAGCAAAATTATTAGTAATCACAAGAACATTTAGTTATTTTTAATTATGTTTAGTGACACTACTATATCAGATTTTTTTTAAACAAACTCTAATAATTTTAATAAAATATTATTTTAAAAAACAATATCTCAATAGTTATATTTAAATAGTATACAAAAATATATATTTAATTAGATATTATACAAACATATTAATAGCTTATATATAAATAGTATGCAAAACATATTAGATATAAAGTTATAGCAAAACGGTAAAGGTAACCCTTATTGCCATCCAAGTCAAGGGTTCGAACCACATGAGTTTTATGGAGTTAAAGTTATTGGGTGATATGGTGTCTGCTAGGTGAGGTGACACTTGTCAAGTTGAGTCGGGCCATTTTTTTTATAATTCGACTATTTCCGATAGCAATTAAGCCATCGGAAATAGCAGTAAGCCGTCATAAATACAAGTACTTTTGACCACCTTGAATTACTATTACCGACGATATTTTTATCTTTTCTGATGGCTATGGCGGTCAGAAATGGTAGTATTTGAGACGGCTCGTCGGTGAATGGTTATTTCTGACAAGCGTATTTGTGACGGCCTCCGACAGCTTTTTTCCATTGGAAAAACGTATTTTCGACAGGAAATGGTATTCTTCGACGGCATTTAGTCGTTGAAAAAGACCTTTTTTTTTTGTAGTGTTGTTATTTTACGTTTGTACTACTGAGTAGAGGTGGCAACGGGTCGGATCGGGACCAGATCAGCCTGCCCCAAACCCGAAACCTGTTTTTTACAAGTTGCCCCAAACTTGACCCTTGACCTAAACGGGTTTTCAATTTCCGCCCCAAACCCTATCCGATTGGGTCAAGGGTGCCACAAACCCGACCCGAATGACCCGATTCGTTTTATCCTTAAAAAAAAATATAAAAAAAATAAAAATCTCAAACCACAAAATATACAAATTATTTTACCGTATCATTGAATTTTAGGACATTGACTTAAATTTTAACATTAAATTAATCTATATATATATATACACAAGTTTTTTTTCTTTTTTATTGAAAATTTAAATATACACTTAAATACAAACATATACCATAGAAAAACATTTTAATATACACTTAAAATTCATACATAAACTTAAATTTAATAGAACACAACATCTAAGTTTAATAAGCTTTAAATTCAAACATAAAATATGATTAGGTAAAGAGACAAAGAAATTAGAGATTTGTTTTTCTCTTTATATTTTTATATTTTAAAAAATAATTATATAACTACCGGGTCAAATGGGGCGGGTTGGGGTATAAGGGTTGATCCATACCCGACGTGATAAAAAACCGGATCAAAAAGTTTGACCCAAACCCAACCCAAGCCCCATTTTAAGTTCTCCAAACCCGCCCCAAAACGGATCGGAGCCCCGCTAGTTTGGGGCGGGTCGGGAATTTTTGCTGCCCTCTACTGCTGAGTGCTGAAGATTGTATTTGTATTAAGTTAAGACCTTTAAGTAAAGGAGTGGATTGAGTTAGTGAGTGAGTGAGTTTGTGAGGTTGTGTGTTCGTTTGTTTAGGTTTAATTGTTGTTTTCATTTGTTTTAATTCTAGTTTAGGAAAAGTGTAAGTCGGATGATGCTCTTATTTTCTGATGCCTTGATGGAATACGGTTCTTGTGATCCTTAAAACGTATCCCTTTATTACTTTTTTTTTTGTTATTAATTTAATTAATATATATATTTGAGATGAACTAATATTTATATCTGACAAAACTAGACTTAAAATGAAATAATATTATATTCAATCTAAATCTTGTCACATTCTGCTCCCTTGAATAACTCCATTTGCAATTCTCACTCACTCACCAAATTAAAATGCAGATAGTTTTTTAATTATCTGTTCACCCCAACAAATGTTCCAAAATGATCATCATTTTGAGATATACAGCAACTCAAAATCTTTATTTATTTATTGCTTTTTCTAGTTTTATTATTTTTGGTGTAACTAGACTTAAAAGAAGTAAGAACATGCATGTTAATTACCAATTTCATGATTAGCTTTAGTTTGACCAAGTTGATAAATAGAAAAATGTTTCAAATTTTGCTTAAATAACTAGGGAACTTGGCATCTAATCACCCAGTTGATTCTGATTCAATTAAAGCTCTTGTAATTTATTTACCAAAAAAAAAAAAAAAGCTCTTGTAATGGAGCCAGAAGATGTGTTAAGAATCTGCCTTAATAAAACCAAGCCACTATTATATCTCCATACCTTTCCAAATTTCAACAAATTGCCAACGGTGAAGAAAAGTATGCACAAAATAACAAAACAATAGGCCATATCCAGAAAGGTCCACTGCGATAAGGCCAAGAATCATATTTCATAGGCCTTTGGTTTAGAACTAAATAAATAAAGAGTAAAATTTGGGAAGCCTAACATTATTCATAATGAAAACTTTTAAATTTAAAGAAAAAAGATTACCCAAAACCAAATTTAAATATTTGTCAATTTTATAATTTGTTTATTTAATAAAATAATTTTCTATAAAAATATCAGTGAGATTACGATGAGTCCAGCAAGTTTAGATTCTTCAATCCAATATGAGGAATTAAAATTGAAATAATCTCAATCCTTAGTAATCGAATGAAAATTGAATAACAAATTATTGAAATAATTTTTTCGATAAAATAAATATTCATATATATATATATATATATATATATATATATATATATTATTAAATTAACAATATTTAAAATTAATTTTAATTACAATTATAGGTTTATTTTGTTTTAAAACAAATTTAGATATTTTTTTAATTTTTTATTAAATTGTTTTTTTATTAAACTAAAAAAATAAATAAACATAATCCAGCTAGGCAAGATTATTCACGATTCTGTCCGGATAGGGAGAAAATCTTCCATGGGTCCGTCCCATATGTGATGTGTATGAGACGAACCCAATGGAATTATGACATGTGGCATAAAACTTAATCAATTTGATTTACATTTTTTTATTCAATTATATTATGACATGTGTACAAGTTTTTAACTTATTTTCTTTCTCACGCCACCTGGTCACTGGTCAGTCATCTCTTTCCCAAATTTCTCACCTCCTCATCTCCTTTTCCCAATCATACTTCACCTTCTCTCCCTACTCATCACCGTTGTATGGAGGTGGCGGATGGTGGAAAAGCACCACAGAAACCCAACCAAATGCAATAAAAAAAAAAATTTTTTAAAAAAAATAAATAAATAAATAAATAAATAAATAAACCACTAGTGTCTGGAGATTGGATCTCCCACCAAATGGAATAAGAAAAAACCGAAGAACAAAGAACAAAGACAAATCCACCACCACGACACCACCAACACCCAGAAATATTTTGTCCAAAAAAACTCAGAAATTGAAAATAGAAAACCAGAAAATCATAAATTGAAAATTGAAAAATGAAAAATCATCACCAAACCGGATCAATCCGATTTTCAAACCATCACCACTACCGATGCCGCCCTCTGAAACAGATTCACAAAAAATAAATTAATTAAATCATGTATCTCTAGCCACCACCCCAAATCAACCACAAAACCCATAACAAAGGATGCTCCAGCCCCAAAAGCAAAAATCTCAAACCCTAAATCGGAATGAGAGAGACATTACAGAAAGAGAGAAAGAGAAGAAGAAGCGGAGGGGAGAGAGGAGAGAATGGTGGGAAGAGAGAAGGAGAAAGGAGGGAGAGAGAGAGAGAGAGAAACGATTGAATAAAGAGAGAGAGAGAGAGAGAGAGAGAGAGAGAGAAGAGAACGGTGGGACTGGGAAGAAAGAAGGAGAAGGGAGAGAGAGAAACGATTGAATGAAGGGAGAGAGAGAAGAGAACGGTAGAACCGAAAAGAAAGGAAAAAGGAGAGAGAGAGAGAGAAACAATTGAATGAGGAGAGAGGAGTGAGAAAGAGAAAAGAAGTTAAAAACTTGTACACATGTCATAATATAATTGAACCAAAAAATATAAATCAAATTGATTAAATTTTATGCCACATGTCATAATTCCATTGGGTCCGTCTCACATACATCACATATGGGACGGACCCATGGAAGATTTTCTCCCGAAGAGGATTGTGAAAGCAATAAAGTGGGGCCAATGTAATGTGGTGATGCCATGATGGAGACATAACTACATAAGGAATATTTGTTAGGATTTTATTATCTTTCTTATTGCATGTTGTTCTCTACAATTTTTTTATTTTTTTTTTTTTTTAGCAATTAATATTCTATTCTCATATTTTATTAGATTTTCATAATTTCGATTTTGTATCTATTTTGTACTATAAAATTAGCATCAAATTCAAAGGGATCCCTCAGCTCTATTTGCTCAAACCTGTGATTTATTATTATTTTATTTCGGAAAGCAAATTATTAAAAAAAAAATAATTAATTGTTAATTAAGATTATTAATAAACCATTTTTTTCTATTTTGTTAGAAAAAACTAATAATAAAAAGAAAATGCTACCAATAACCTAAGATTAGTGGATTTAATTGTATAATATTGCTTTAACTTTAGATTTTATTAAGATACTTTTGAATGTTTTTCCTTTTTTAAGAAGTTACAATACAAATATGTTGGGACATGTTGAGATAAACCGCTACGAGCACGATCCATAATGTAAGAGTAACTTCCAAAGACTTTTCTATTTTCATTCTTCAAATGTCTATTTGCTTACCTAGATGGTAATTTGAAGAGTTTAAAAAAAAAAAAAAATTACTTCTAAAAGACTGTTCGGTTCGAAATAGATTTATATTATTTTAATAAAAATACTTGTTTAGTATAATGTTTATTGATAATATTGATTTAATAGGTATAATATTTATTAATAATAATAATGATGTGACATAGAAAATTATATAATAAGAATCGAAGAGGAAGAAGTTGCTCTTCAATGAAAGATAAACAAACTCTCGATTGATAAAACTCATTAAACGAATCTGTTGAAACCATATTAATGTGGCTCGTTTGATTTTCACCACAAGCTAGCACATTTAACAAAGCAGATGGAGTTGCTCTAACTTTCACCCCAAAAAAAGGTGAAAGTTTCCCCACACTTTGCCTTATAATAGGCAAATAATAGAATCATAATCATTTTCAAAAAAAAAAAAAAAAAAAAAATTCCTTCTAAGGAGTATTCTTTTTAGCACCCCCATTTAACATTTTAGAAGTTTGAACGGTAGTAAGAGGTGATGTAATTTCCTTCTATAGAAATACAGTACGTGACTCTACTCAGAAACTGAACCACTAAACAAAATAAACCAAAATAAACTTGCTCTTTTCTTCTTTTTTGTGGTTATGGAATCTTCTAAGGAGATTGAGGAGGAGGACGTTTGCTGTTTCTGTTTGCTTTGTGATTTGTTCGTTATTTGGCGGGTTATTGTTGTAGGTTGTAAATTGTAATTATAAGACACAATGATCGGAGTATTCAACGTCCCAACATCTATGTGAACTCAGCATCCGTCAATCCTTCTTTGTTAACCGCGGTATGGAATTTCATTTTCGCTATACAGAATCCTAATAAGAAGTTCGCTATGCCTTTCACTAATGGGTTTGATTTTAATGTCTCTTACGGAAGAGATGTTCTCTCGAGTGGATCAATCGAACCTTTCGAATTGAAAAAGAAAGAATCAAACTTGGTCAAGACGACCATCAACACCTTGTCAGCAACTCTTTCCGAGGAGGCTGCGAAAAGAATGGAAGATGAGTTGCGAACAAGTAAAGTTGTGAATTTTCATATATAACAATCAAGGGATTGATGAAAGAGGATACAAATACACTACTCAGTCCGAGATGTATCACAACTCATTGTGAGAATCTAAAGATGATATTTTCATCTGATCGGAATCAGAGTGCTGGAAAGATGCCGGGGCCGAGCAAATGCCAAGTACGGTGGAGAAAATGCCATGTGTGGTGATGGAGATCAGACATAAGGAATATTTGTTAGGTTTTTATTATGAATTTTGATCCTCTACTGATCTGATCTTTTTACTGATCCCACCTAATCCTATGACACATAAGCATTGCAATGGATTAATGGTTAAGATATAATTAGTTTTCAAAACCACTTTATCAACAACCAATCATATGCTTTAAAAAGATCAGGAAAAAGATCAAATCAGCAGAGGATCCAAATCCTAGAGCCCGGAACGCGACTCCCACTAGAGGGGAGAGACTACTCACACACTTAGGTGGGACAAGACCCACACAATAGAGGGAACACCTTTCCCTAAATACACTCTTGCGCCAAGGGTTGAACCTTGGTGAGAGTCTCAGCCAGACTCTGGCCACCAAGGCAAAGGGCCCGTGTGTGATTTCGTATCTATTTTGTACCATGAAATTAGCATCAAATTCAAACAAGGTAGTGCTATTAGTTGCTAATAGCAGAGTAAATTATTATTATTATTATTTTGCAGGTTAATTGCACAAACTACCCTCTATTTATCTAATAAAATAAATTTTCAAACAAATGACATATTCAAACACAAACATCCTAATTAGAATGTGCTTAGGGTATGAAAAATCAATAGTGCCCTTGGATAAAAGGGAGAGGTTATTTTGGTGGGTAAATTTCACAAACCCTAAAATTTGGTGTAATTGTATAAATATTCATTTTTTTTTTCTAATAATTACATAAATATACCCTATCGTCATTTGACTTTTGTTAACTCTTTAACCACATTTGTATCCCGAAATGACTAAACTACCCGTGAAAACTTATTTATCTTTTCTTTTATTATTTAAAAATATTAAAAAATATTTACTTAAAAAATTGAAAATATCAGTACAATTTTATTTTATTTTTTTTTGCTTTTATTTTCTTTTTCTTTCTATCATTTGTTTTTTTACATTTTCCATGTCCCCAAATACCAAATTTTCAGATTTCAAAAACCAACTTTATCACCAAAACATTCAATTTCATACTCATCAACCCACAAATAATTTCATTTCATCAACAAAATCAAAACCCACCAACAATTACATTTAATCAACAGAATTAAAACCCACAAAACTCACTAAACACAATTAAAACCCACTAAACACAACCATTTTTTTAGTTTTGTGGGTTCTGATTGTGTTAAGAAAAATGATACAAAGAAAGCAACCAAAAAAAAAAAAAAATGATACAAAGAAAGCAACAAAAAAATTGTACCGATTTTTTCAATTTTTTAAGTAAATATTTTTTAATATATTTAAATAATAAAAGAAAAGATAAATAGTTTTCAAGGGTAGTTTAGTCATTTTGGGATACAAAGGTTAAAGTTAACAAAAGTCAACTGACAATAGGGTATATTTATGTAATTATTAGAAAAAAATGAATATTTATACAATTACACCTAAATTCAGGGTTGTTTGTGAAATTTACCCACCAAAATAGCCTCTCCCTTTTACCAAGGACTCTATTGATTTTCCATACCCCAAGCACATTCCAATTGGGATGTTTGTGTTTGAATAGGGAATTTGTTTGAAAATTTGCTTTATTAGATAAATAGAGGTTATGTTTGTGCAATTAACCCAATTTAAAATTCAAGCACTGCAGTATGTATTTGTAATTTACGAAAAAGTAGAAATGTGGTCATTTTGTGATTGTTTTGCATTTTGTTTAGATGGCCGCTACAGTAATTTTCAGATTTTTAAAATTTTATTAAATTTTATAATAATTAATCATCTATAAGAGCTTTTTTTTTTTTTTTTTTTTTTTTTAAGGTCTTTTTTGCTATGGCTAAACTATAAATATGTAATATGTAAGAACTAACCTGTCAGAATAGTTTTACTCATCCCCTTCCCTTGGGTTGAAGTTGCATTCCAGACCGTGTTAATAGAATCTAATTTCATTTGATCTTGTCTGACCCTTGGGGCCAGCTTTCACAAAAAAAAAAAAAAAAGTCTTACCCATCCAGATCCAGTATTTAAAACAAGGAGTAAAAAAGTACTTTCAACAATTCGAGTCCGTTTGGAAGAAGTTCTCAACTGGCGAATAAAGTTTGTTTAATTTATAAAAAAGCTTTATTCAATTTTTTTATCCTTTGGTTGTCACTCAGTAAACTTTTGGATGATTAAAATAGATGTTTTACGTCTATTTAGAGAATCCCAAATAGATCTTTTGAGTTTTTTTAATAACACTGAAATCTCCAATATAACCCTATAATTTAATATTTGTTTGAATATTTTGGTAATCTTATCATTGAAAAAGAGTATTTTTTTAATTGACAACCAAACGATTAACTACTTTCCTTTAAAATATTTACTACAAAAAGATCTTTTCATCGATAGAGAAACTCTTCCAAACAACCATTTGATGTACTTTTGAAAATAATTGATGACCAATGAATTGTGAAGAATATAACATTTCTTAAATGACTAAATTATAAATCCTCTTATCTTAAACTTATAGTGTTACTGAAGAGAAATAAATAAATGAAGGCAGTTTATTTCATATGAAAGCCAATTTTGAGTTAACAATCTGCAAATTTTGTTTTTTCCTTCAAGCTTCTAATCTTCATCAAACAAACATTTTAGACGAAATTACACTAGCAAGACACTTTTTCTCACAAAAATAAAAAATAAAAAAAATATTTAATAAATTAATGGAAACACCCCATGAAAAATTTAGGTTTCCCCATTGAATTTTTGAGCAGACATGAGGCTTTTGGTCAACCAAATTGCTGTTTCTCTAGATGAAACAACTTCTTCACCAAATGGTTTCAGCACACCAGCAAGTTCATCCAGTTTGTCCTGTTTAAGCAGCCGCGCGCATAGCTCCAGCAAAGACTCCAAAGCATCGGCTCTTTGCTGGCTTGGATTCTCCCACTCACTCCTGCTGTCATCGCCACCCGTGGCAGTGAGTGTACTTAGTAATGAGATGTCACTTGGTGTCAAATTCATCACATTAGCATCATCCTTCTCTGTTTGCATGGAGTAACTGATATTATCTGATTTCTTTTGCGCTTCATCTTTACAAGGAAGTACATCATTGCTTGCAGACGACATGGTCTCCATATGAGCATCTTCGTTATGTCCATTCTGGCCTTCTGTTTTCGGTAAGCAGCCTCCAGGTGCTACGTCAGGTTCATATACAGCCGATGATGAACTTTTATCATCAGGAGACTCATTATCGGTGCAGCCTACACTGGACATTGTCAATTTCCTACAATCCTCTTCTGGTGCATCACCCTCTCCCACTATCTTAGCTTCTTCAACAACTTGCAGGCTGCCAAGTACCGGTTCTGGATCTTTTGTTCTAGAAGTCTTGACATCAACCTCCTGCGAATGTGGAACATGTGAAGTAGCAGGTTCTTCCTGTACTTCAGGCTGAGAATTCGGTGTGTACTCTGAGGTTAACTCGATGTCAGTGCTGACCTTTTGAGTTATGTCGCTAAGTTCAGCCTGCTTGTCTATACTGCTGATGCTTACCTCAGTTTCAGAGGTCCTGTCTTTAGAATCGTCAATGGAGTTAGAGGTTTCCATAGTGTAGCTAGTAGGATCAGGATCGACTTTCTTGGTCTGTAGGTTATCGTCACTGTGATTTAAATTGTTTGGCTGGGCATCGTTATTTATCTCAAATGTACGAGCAATTTCCAACAGGTTTGAGGATAAAGCCTCTTTGTATGCCTTTTCTTTGCCACTAACAAGTTTGCTAGATGGTGATTTTCTTGGTGATTTCTCCAAATTGTTTGTGGGCTTTATTGGAAGATAAACAGTAGATGGGTTTCGACACCGAAGGAGATATGGCTGCAAATGTGGATGCCTTAACAGCTCTGAAGCCTAACATTTCCAGAAGTTTGCAAATATAAGTATAAAATAGCAAATAGCATTGAGATTGACCAAATATGAAATCGGTGTTACTCAAACTCACCGTTGGTCTGTGTTCTGGGTTCTTCCTTAGCATGCTTTTAATAATTTGTTTCCTGTGCAATTGAATTTTCCCGTCTCGTTTAATAAATATATTGACAACATAAAATAATCATATAAGATATTTTTCATTTGATATGTCTCTCTTCATGCAGGACCCAGCTACTCCCTTTATAGAGTATGTAGTTGGGCTGGCCTATAAGAGCCATACCGACACTAAATAGAAACAGAAAGGCACAATCCAATCCGAAACAAAAATGTCCGTAGTGTTATATGAAATATTGGTCCTTGAGAAACTGAACATGTTTGAGATAGAATTGGAGAAAACACTTACAGAGTAGAGGAATACACAATTGGGAGTGGAGAAATGGAGGATCTGTTTATTTTGTTGATGAGTCCAGCCATGTCCTGTTGAGTTCTTAATAAATATGTTTTATTATGATATTTCACAGAATTAAATTCTAGACATTTTACTGGTAACTAGAAGTTAATATTATGAATCTTTCTCAAGCTAAAACTTACCGGAGCTCTAAACGCTGGTTGATGTGCAGCAATTTCAAACATACAGCAACCTGTACGACAGAAAGAGCTATATTTAATAAAGACTATAAACTTGATTTTAGTAAACTCGGAATCAGAATCATACTTGTGGATTTCTTACCAAGCGACCATATATCCGATTTATAGCCATAAGGTATATCTGTTAGGAGCTCAGGACACATGTAGTTAGGAGTTCCGACAACCTATATTAGATATAAAAGGGCATTAAAATCATCTGTGAACAAGCTATTAAACAAATGAAACCAAAAAACATTTACATGGGTATGCATAATAAGTATTAGTATTCTGTGCATTTTTTATGAAATTTTGAGTGTGATAGTTAAAAGTAAGTTGGGAATGAAAGCTTGACAAAACCATAGAGTTTTGAGGGAATTTGCAGTAGGAAATATAGTTTTGATTGAGGTATTGAAACAAAGTGAAAACGTTATACGCAACAAGTGAGAATTCGTACCGAGGAAGCAAGGTCTTCCGTATTGAGTAGCTTTGCAAGTCCAAAGTCGCCTGTACATTTCATTCAAGATATATAATTCTTATGAGACATTATGAAGAAGCTAAACCTGTTGCAGAATAAAAATCCTTCTTTAATAGTAATCCTTTTGCCACCATACCTAGCCGGATGTCATTCTCCTTTGTAAGAAATATGTTGGAGCACTGTAATAAACATGGTTGCAAAAAAAAACATGTATCAATCATAAACAATTTAATGGATGGATATAGGCTATATAGGTGTTATGACTAAATACTTCCAAAGCAAATATTTAGCCAAAGCTTACAAAAGCTCCTAAGGAAAGAACTACACGAGGAGACATGTACAAGCTACCGAGGAGAGACTTCTAAAATCAACAACAGTTGTCCTACCTTATCTTGAATCAGCCCATAATGTGTGTCTATGCACCCCATGCCATGCAGTACCCAATATTTTATGAAGCAGGAATCACTAGCACACACAATAATCCTTCCCTCACTTAGTTGTGGTCCCTTCATGCCTAAGGAAATAATAAAATTACCATCTAACTAGAATCAACCACATAGATGTTTTATCTGTTAGATTTAGATCCACCTGTCTTACATAGCAACCTAGCACGCTTTGGTTGACTGTGCATGTCTCCTAAGTCTTAGATGACAAGTGGAGGTGTATAGTGAGTCAACCATTAAAGAATGAGAATATAATGGCATAGAAATGTAAAAAGTTTGTGTGTGGTTAGAATATGAGTGAGAGAGAGAGAGAGAGAGAGAGAGAGAGAGAGAGAGAGTTTCTATACTCCCACTTTTCATGGTGTCATTGGTGGCTGGAATATGTTTTCTTCCCTAGTTCCCTTTTAGATCATTCTTGGATAATACTAGCCTCTCCGTCTCTCCCCAGCCTCCACTTGTAATCCACTACTTAGGAAATATCCAGAGTCGGCCAAAACAAACTGGGAGGCTGTGTAGGATAGGCAGCTCTGAATCTGAAGGATAACTTTCATTTAGGTGATTCTGGTTACTTGGCGATTTTATCATTTTGATAGGCAAGTGAGACCACAGCTGCGTACAGGAAGGATCCATGTGTGCGCTAGTGGTGCCCCCTCCCTAGAATATTGGTTACAACTTAGTTTGGAGCCCATAGACACTTTCTGGGCTAATTTCAAATAAGGCGGGATGGTAATTGTTGACCATCCATTTGTTCTAGTCTGGTAGCTTATATATGTCATCTCATGTGGGTTTTTTCTTTAGAGCTCAAGTCAGCTTAGGCCAATTGCTTAGGAATTATTTACGCATAAGAATAGGTATACCTTAAGATCTCTGTGAAGAACACGGTTCGAGTGCAAGTAGTCCACAGCTAGCAACAACTGGGTCAGCCATTTGCAGATTTTCTGGGGAGCAAGAAAGAATACAATACAGGGTGAGTGAATGTTACTTCATCCAGGTGCATATATATGACTGATTCCATGAAATCTTGTGGTTTACCTCTTCTGGGAAAAATGTTCCTCTGGCCTTCTTTATAATCTCAGCCCTGAGATAAAAGAAAATTTCAGTTTCGGGTTCAGACATTTAAAAACTAGCAATCCTTTTGTGCTATAATTACCTTATATTATCGTGAAGATCCTAGTTAACAATAATCTTACTTGAAAACTGTATGAA
This sequence comes from Acer saccharum, assembly GCA_030490815.1. Classification (NCBI taxonomy): domain Eukaryota; kingdom Viridiplantae; phylum Streptophyta; class Magnoliopsida; order Sapindales; family Sapindaceae; genus Acer; species Acer saccharum. The sequence continues at coordinate 56,203,225 of CM059866.1, forward strand.
CAGCGAAATGTGTATTTTTATGTCATGTTGTCTAATATAAGATGTAAAATTTGAACATAAACAGGTTAAACTTTTAAATGGCTTGTCAGCTATACAAGTGAAGATATTTATATGAATAGTATAGCCTTAGTTGTTATGGAGGTTCACAACTCTTACAAAAGGAGATTGATGATTTAGCTATGAGTAATGCTAGACATCCCACCTCACATCCCAACTTGTATCCCGACTTGTGAGATGTCAATTTGTGAGCGGATACACATTAATGATGATTTAACTCACTTAACACAAGCCTCCACTCACAAATTGACACATCATTAGTTGGGATGGAGTTGGGATTGTGAGGTGGGATGTCAAGCATTACTCTTTAGCTATATTCCAGAGAGAGAAACAAGTTCAACAAGAAACATGATATGTAATCCTACACCACATAATCAATTTTGATATCAATGCGGACAAAACATTGACATTCTATTCGAATTTTCCACTAAAGCTGACTTTCCATTTTTATTGGTAAGATTTGATCCAAGGGAATACATCAACAACCATAAACCTTTCGTCACTTAAGCTAATCAGAAAATGCTACAAGGGGTAGTAACGTGTAACTTACACATCTCCTCCTTCGCAGTAGCAAGTTACAATACAGACACAGTTTCCCTACGATATACATGGAGAGAACCAAACATGTTAGTATAAAGTCAACAATAGGAACAATTTGTTTTTATCATTTTAGACTTGTACCTACGTAAATCTGAATACAAAAATTTGACATCTTTACCTTGTCCACCCAAGCATCTTTGTACTCCACAATATATGGATTATTCAATTTGGAAATCAATTCCATCTGCAACACAAATGGGTAAAAAAGACTTCAACATGAGCAAGAAGCATGTTTTTGAAAGGAAAACTACTTTGTCAGAAACTTTAACATAATAAAATTAGATAAGCTGCATGTCTAAGAGACTCTCTATTGAAAATATCTTCTCTTAAATTTGATGGGAAAGCCATATAGGAAGGTCAAGATTAGGATCTTCAAATTGAAAATATTGAAAAGAAACGGTGCTTAATGTGACCATCATATCATTAGCTTGACTTTAGAGGGTCTGAGGAGCAAATAAATTATGTTACTTCTCCTAGGAGGTTAAAATTGTGCTATATAAAAGACAGTGACGTTTTAAAAAATTTCTTTCACAACTACAGGTTTTGTTATGAATTTGTTACAAATTTGTTCATTTTGCATAGTTGATCATGATTCTGCTGTGTGCCAGTGTGTTATTGCAGAGATGGAAAGCGGTGTATACAAAGCAGAAGCAGAATGCAATGTACGCAATTCTAGTAAGACTTTAAAAGTTACTAAAAGATAAATATCAAAAGGCATCAGAAAAAATTCAGTAAAAGCACTAGGGTCTGAGGGGCTGATGAACTGATAGAATGTAGTAACTATTTAGAAAATAGAGATGAGCTATCTAGTGTTGTCACATGACCATATTTGTTTTTGTTGAACATATATAGTGTAGGTCTACAGGACACACGGGACCTGTAACTTTCGTTTGATCATACCAGTTTACAAGGAAATTTTGTCTAATCAATTAATTAGAATGGTCGATAAACATTAAGGAGGATATTCATATAAACTACAAATAAAATTTCATATATAATTGTATAATAGTCTTTTTCACTGATCGACCTCCTTTCTTTCCACTTAATCAACAGCCAACTTTTAGATAGGCATTTTCAACCATTACCACTCATGTATACTCCCCTCTTTTATTTCTTTTATTCATCTATCACTCTTTTCTTTCTCCACTACGCATACTAGAGCAGTGTTAAGGATCCAAAACGTAAAATAAACAATTCATATTTATTCTTCCAATACATCAATGCACCACTCGTAAGTTGTATTTTGTGATATTCTATCCAAAATGTATCCCCGAAAGGCCTTGGATCAAGGACCAAACTCCTCAGAATTCATTAACTACATTTGATTGTTGTGAGGACAAAAAAAAAAAAATTAAAAATAAGCCCGATGCAACGTGAGTAAATTAATTTGAAAATCCTTAAACCCCAATTCCTTGTAGAATCTGCTGAAATCATCAGAAAAAATAAACTAAAAATAATAATGAAAGATTTAGAAGAAAGTGACCTCTTGATGTGCTGTACGTTTGAACTTGTCAGTTTGCTTGGCCAAGCGAATCTTTTTCAGCACATACCTAACAACGATAAGAAATTCAACAACCAAACAAAGTCAATCGTCACTACCAGACACCAAATCGTGCCGACACTTGACTATTCCCATCAAACACTTCTGTTCTGCAACACTTTACCTTCTTCAAATTCCATTTTCTAAAACACTAACATGAAGATTTTTGCTACAATTGTTCAGTGTTTGTGTGTGTTTGTGATGATGATGATAAGAATATATATGCAGAGAGAGAGGAAGGAGAATCACTTACTTTTTTCTCTCCATTTTATGGAGAACAAGAAAGGCAGCTCCAAAAGCCCCTCTTCCAATCTGCTCAATTACTTCATAATCTTCCATCTTGGATTTGGTTTCGCCATTTTCGGTTTCCATGAGGACCTTCAAAAGCTAAAACACATAAAAGATAGTAAACCCACTTGCAGTAGCAGATCAATTTTACTTGTATGAACTGAATTAACAAAAAAAAGTTCTAACTTTGTAAAAAATTACGCAAACCTCTTACCAGTTTTGACAGTGGAGACTATCTAGAGAAGGGGGAAATTGTGCAAAAAGAGTGGTTCTTGAAATTATTGTAAAACACTATGATCTTGTAGAGAGGTAAAGAGACATAAAGTTGAGTAAAGCTGCAATCCACAATTATGGTTTTACACTACAACATATATCATATATGAGAGAGAGAGAGAGAGAAGAGAAGAGAGAGAAAGCAACCTAGCACTAATAAGAAAATTAGAAAGTTGATGACTTACCAAAAAGATAGAGAGAGAGAGTGTGTGTGTGAGAGGGAAGGGCAAGTCAAGTAAAGCAACAAAGCACAGATATATAATTGCTACTAAAATATTGATTATCTACCAACAAAACCAAAAGCAAGTGAGTGAGTGAGAGAGAGGATATCAAATATGGTGATTGGTGACAGGTATAGAAGACCAAAGAAAAAGACAGAGGCTTTGCTTGCATTTACAGATTCATGGGAAAAACACTCATTTCTTTCATTAATTTTCATATAAGAGAAGGTTTCACAGCAAGCAGTTGTGATGTCACCAATCATCATCACTATTAACAAATAAAATTATAGGGAAATCTCATCAGGGGTTTCTTTTTATGACTATGAGCTAGAATCTTCTTTTGTATCACAAAGTTTCAAGCTTTTTTGTGTTGTGGGTTGGCCAACAATTAGTGTATAGTTTGGTTGGCTTAAACTTTCTTACCGACCAAAAGAATTTCATTATATGCTTCTTTGGGGTTGTGTAATCATTGTATTCATAATATAAAATTTTGGTGGGCTAGAACTGGAATCATTTTGTGAACTCATTGCAATTAATGGTAGTTGAACTTGAATCAATGTGCTTGCTTGACTAATAGAATATATATCATAATTAAGCTTATCTAATCTGTTTTATTGCTTTATCACTCATTTGGACCGTATCGCTACCACATATCAAACTTTCATTAAGTAAAAGAAGTTTGTACGGGACGTAACTACCATGTTATCATGTTTAGCTAGTTTATCTTATTTTATAAAACTATTAATCAGAACGGTAGTTAAGATTTAGATAATTAACGAAACTGCATTTTGAACTTTTTATTTTTATTTTTTTTATCTAACATATGAATGACATGGTTTATTCGGTTTACAAAGATTTCTTCCGATAACACGATTTATGCATTTTGGAGATTGCTTAATCAAAAGAGGGATATCTTTGCTTTTGTGTTAAATTAAGAGGTATAATGTCATTATAGTTGATGATGATTAAGCTCATCACTTCAGTCTTAGCTTATTGGTAATATGCCATACTCCTCACAACCATGATAACAAAAAAACAAAAGAAATTTCACACCCATCATCAAATTTGCTTGGCGGAAACGTTAAAGCAAATCTTCAGTAAGAAAATGATTTCTCACTGAAATTTGGACACTAAAATTTTAGAGTACCAACAACACCCACTTCATTTTTAACCTTTTCAAGGTTAAAGGAGGGAAGGAGACCAAAGGGTACATTTCACACTGCTTTTAGTGAAACTTTTGTCCTTTATAAAGGAACTTTCTCCAGCAACTGTGCAGGCCATAGTTTTAGTTTGTCCGGTTATACCACCAACACAAGTAGAACTTGAGAACTCTTTCATTGTTTTGGAAGAAAGTTTGATTTGAAAAAATCGGTGGCCTTTTAGACAACTTTCAGTCATATCAGAAATTATCACAAGTCACAACCATCATTGTGGAGGAGGAAAACTTCCATGTACCCTAGTAGATTTTTCTCCTTCTTGGAGTGCCCACCTACTCCAAACACTGGTGACTTGGTAAACCCTCCCCACCATTTTTGTCCTTACAGCCAAGGATGAATCACTCTTCAAAAGATGAACAATAGATAGAGACACATTAAAGCTTCAATTTGTACACATGATCAAATTCCCAAAACAAATTAAAGAAATCCCAACTTTGAGAGGAAGGGAAAGATGCCAAATAAACTTAACTTGGGGTTCATGCAACATTCAATTTAACAAAGCTTGCAAAAAAAAAAAATCTAATTTTCAATCTGGGCAAATAATTAACCAAACTACCAAAGCAACAGTAGCAGTTTACATAGTGCTGACATAATCAAATTTTTACATCAAAATCAAGCCCTAGAGCAAATTTCTATTCAAGAAAATTTACTTCCCCTTTGATTTTTTGGAGGCCCTACGTTTTTCAATTCTCTTCTGGATAGCCTCGAATTCTTCGTCGGTGGGTTCTGGATTTGCACCAGCATCACCATATTTAGACACCAGTGACGAGAACATGGAATCAAACTGGTCTTTCCTTTCACTTCGGCGTTGGGATACCATTGCATATAGATTTGATTCTGATTGTTTATCTGATCTGTATAATGAAAAACCAAAGATAGTTCATTTTCATATAATGAATTGAGTCTGACATAAGAATACCCTAAAAATTGAAGCAAAAGACCATGGCACAGAAAACTCACTTTTTCTTCCTCTTTGAAGGACTGGTTGGTGGTTTGGTCTCCGACACTTGTTTTTCCCATTTCTGGTAGGCTTTCGTTGCTTTAACTTCCCCTACACGAGACAGTGACATTAATGTTGTAGATCACATTAAAAATATGAGACAATTGAGGACAATAAATCATCTGAAAAATTTAATTCACTAAGGCAGGACTCTAAAGTTATGGAAAGCAACCAATAAGATGTTGGCTGTCCACTTCTAAGTTGAAAACAAGCACAAGCTCAGATGTAAACTCTTACCAACAATGTCTAAAACAGCAAAATTTGTTGGCCAAATTATACCTAACAAAAGATAGTACAAAGCTTTACCTGCAGCTATTGCCTCGTCTAGAATATCCTTGAAACGGTGTGAATCAAGTTTAGGATCGGAACAAAGCATTGAGCAGAAAAGCCTGTGACAGAGTTTTAAATCGTTATACTGACAAGTCTAAAGGAAATAAGAGAAACACGTTGCTCTTTTTACCTCTTCATATTCCCCTTTAACTCCTTATACAGATCAATCAAATCTTTCTTCTCAGAATCAGATCCCCTGTAGTTTGCTTGAAACTCTTCAATATCAGCCTCAGTAACCTGAATTCAACATATCCTCTGTTAACTAAACATAACAGAAAACATGAACATAAGGTGTTACCAAAAATATAATGGGAAAAAAATGTAACCTTTTTGTACATAGCTCGAAAAAACTCCTTCAAATTTTGAACAACATCCCCTGCGAGATCCTGCTCAACAAAAAGGACAAACATTCAATACACAACATCCTGATAGTTAAAAATGGTTCTCAAGTTTCCAAGAAAATTAAATAGTTCATAATGTTTACATAGCAAACTCAAAACAAGTAATATTCCGATTAGGAAGGTTGGAAGTCAATAAATATAATCATTAAATAATGACCCGCAATTGATTTCAACCCTTGTTTAATAGTTAGGAATGAAATTTTGTCACCCAGTCTTAAAAAAAATAGAATTCTAAAGAGATAAATGCCTTCAGATGGTAGAAAGCAAATGGAAAATCTTTTGTCATTGTGGAGTGTCCAGTAGCTCTAGACTACATAATCCAACCAAAAACAGATAAAGAATAGGTCCTGTAAGCACTCACAGCATCATCAACACAACCAGTCTGGTCATAAAGTGCTCGTTTTTCCTCATCACCAAGAATTGATATGACTTTTTGCAGGTGCTGAAATTTCTCCTTAGCTTCCTGTAAGAAGAATAAGACAGGGTGTAAATACAGATAAAGATTACTGGACAACCAGAAGTCCAGAACTAGTAATCCAACATCAATAAATCAATTTGTACCTCATCACCGGGATTTTTATCAGGATGGAGTCGCAAGGCCAACTTATGGTATGCTCTCTTTATCTCTTGTTGAGATGCTGTCCTTTCAACACCAATAACCTACACACAGAAGGCCATTAGTTGATATTAGTTGTCATATCTTGCTTCACTAGACTTTACCTGAGAATGATAAGGAATGTTGGGGGACCATGTATGAATCTACAAATTTAAATTCTTGGAACAACATTCACTAGCGGTACACAAAAACTACTATAAATCAAGCCAGATGAATTGTTAAGAACTTTGCTGCACAATGTGTAGAATAAACACAGTTTACTTGAAAATTATAACGTCAGCAATAACCATACATGACTAAATGCAACATAACTTTATTCAAAGCCAAAGAGAACTGTATGGTTAATTGGAATCCAAAGTGCAAGGACTGCATTTCAGAGTACATACAAATACAAGGAAAAGATTACCATCAAATTTAATGGGTGGCTGTGTAAAGCAAAAGACAAACACTCATTAAAAACTTCCGGCATAAAATAAATCCCTAGACTTCAAGGCGATTGGCAGACAATAGGAGGCATGAAGACAATGAACATTGAGTTATCGAAGTATCTGGAGAATTGCAAGAACAACAAAGCCTAGACAAACAATCTTTGAAAAATGCATTTCAAGATCAAGTACTGTCTAAATCAACACAATGTCAAACTTTAACAAAAACAAACTGTAGCAAATCCTTGTTAAATTCTTTCCAAAGAAACTATGAATGTTTCCGTCAACCCGGGCTTTTGCTTTTACTAATTTCAAGGGTTTTTATGCAATTGGAATCTTCTAGCCTCTATAGGACCATTACAACAACTTCAAGCAAATCCTTCAATCTACTTCTTTGCCTCACAATCCAGAACAATCTTTCTTCTCAAAACGTCAAACCCAATTAATCATTTCATGAGCTTTTTGCTTTTCTTAATTCTGCTTAAACTATTACAAGAACAAATACAATCAACCCATAATTCTAATTTCTAATCATTTCGTAAATCAAACCCGGTTACAAAAATAAAATATAAAATTTGCATAAAAGTAAGAAAAAACAGATGGGTGTGGTACCTCGTATAGGCTCTTCTCGTTGGAGGAAGACTGATTCAGATTCTCCTGATTTTGTTCCTCCTCTTCTTCTTCATGTGAAACCCTAGTTTTCTTCTTCTTTCCCATGTTAATTTTTCCCCAAAAAAATGAGAAGAGAAATCTGGATTTGCTTTTAGTGTTTTAAAAAGTTAAAATGAAGAAACTGATAAGGGTTGGGTACTTGGGTTTAATATTTATATGCCCTCTACTTCTTATGTTTTCGCCTCCGATATATTCCCGCCATTTCGGGCCTTTTTCCCGCCGGAATTATCAGCTGTGCTTGGTCAACTGTGTTCCCTACGTTAAATGATTTCATCACCACCGTCAATTAATCTTGGGACCCACAGAGTGGAATGTATAACAGTTTTCGGCCGTCAAGCCTAATTGTCTTGCTGATATTTGGAATAGATTAGGATGGGTCTTGTTAATAATTTGATATCGACCGTGTAAAATTGTTTAACATATATATATATATATATATATATATATATATATATATATATATATACGGTCCCGATCCTATCAGGATGCACTGATATAATTTTATCAGGATATTGAATGTGAGCCACTCATTTATAACAGTGATTTGACAAGTGCATACATACCAAGTCAAAGTATATAAAACGAGTGGCTCACATTCAATAGCCTTATATAATTTTATCAGGATGCACTGATAAGATAATTTTCGTACATATATATATATATATATATATATATATATATATATATATATATATATTTAAGGAGATTTTCTCTTTACAATCAAATTTTATCTTTTCACACTCTTTTTTAAAATATACTCCATAAAAAATTTAAATTTTAAATTTTAAACACTCCATTTTATTCCAAAATTATCCAGTTACTTTTTACGCTTAAAAAAAAATGTGTTAAAAACCTAATTTTTTTTTTTTTTAAAAATCACTTTGTATCAAAATTATATATTATTTTTCATTGAATACCATAAATGGTCTCTTATCCAATCCACATTTTCTCTAAATCTTCAAATAAAAAAAGATTTTGCGAATAAGGAAAACTGTTGTTATCTCTTTCTCTCTCAAGACTCAATGACTTTATCCGGTCTTGTTCTGGTGTTATGGCTGCTCTCAAGTTTTTTTTTTTTTCTTCATTTAATTCTTTAAAAAAAAAAAAAATTAAGAATCAACAATTAAGAAAAAAGAAATCTACAATTGTATTTTTCTTATTGTTTGTGTACACACAAAAATCTATAAAACTCGATATTTTAGAGGAAAAAAAAATGTTTTTAGTTGTAAACCATTCACATCAATTCGAATTCAAATAAAACTTTAAAAATATTGAAAAAATGTTTTAGGTGTTTGTAAACCTCATTAAGATAATAATATTAATAATATTGGATTCTAGCAAAATTGTTTTGTAGTGTATTTAAAATTTATTTGACCTTTTTAGTAATTTTAATTTAAATTCATATGGCCAAAGTGTTGACTAATAGTATGATTAATTTGATTAATTTTCAATTATATAAGGACCAAATTGATAAAATTTGAATTAAGGAGTAAAAAAATTATGTTTCCCAATTAAGTTGGGACCAAATTGTAAGAAACCCGTCTTTTATTTTATTTTATTTTGGGGGGGGGGGGGGGGGGGGGGGGGGGGGGCACACAACCTCATGAACATCAGTATAACATGTTTAATAAATCTGTCTAGCTAATCGTTTTTTGGTTTGCATGATTGTAAGGGTAATAATATAATTGACAACTTCTAGGGTATAACTGTAATTTTGGTGTTATAGATATTAATTCAATATGAAAACCTTAATCTAAAAAAATATAATATAATACGTTACATTAGTGATTACGTGATTAGATGTGTAAGCTGATTAATAATCGTATTATATTCGTGTTAATTCAAAAATAATTTTGTATTATATTCATGTTGGACCAAATAGACCTATCAACCTAAGGGGGGTATATTAGTTCAAGATTTTATTAGACAATTTGGGGAAGAAGAAAAGTCTGGTGGTATTGGATTGAGAGTTTTTAACAAGTTAGATAAGTCCTGTGGTATTCGATCAAGACTTTTAAGATTTTTTTAAAAAGTTCATATTGTCTTGTGATATTTGATCTAGACTTTTAAGATCTTTTTTTAAAGTCCATATTGTCTTATGGTATTGGATCTAGACTTTCAAGAGGCAGCAAATTGTCTGGTAGTATCGGCTTGAGATCAAAATTTTAGGATTTCATGACAAAATAGATTTTCTAGACTTTTTAGTGATATGTATAAATATCTAGACCCTAAAATTGTCTTGTCCTCTCCCATCATACTTTCCAGACTTTTCTCTCAAAAAAAATTTTGATTGAACAACGAAATTAGGAGAAAAACACCGGTAAAGAAAAAAAAGACATGCAGCAAAAGAAAAAAAAAAAAAAAAAATTCAGTTAGCGCAATCCAGTAACTTGTAGACATGGAAGAAAATGTTGTTGCTTGTTGGAGATATGGAATTTTCTTCAATGTCTACAAGCAACAAGCAACAGCATGTTGAATTTGTTTTCATTATTGTATCTTTGAATTTGCAACAGCATTTTATAAAGATTATTCTATTATGCTTTCAATGTTAACCTACTAACAACAAGCAACAGCATTTTCTTTGAATTTAATGAATTTTAACTTACTATCAAAGATTAGATAAAGAAACGTGTTGAATTTGTTTTCATTATTGTATGTAAACATAATAGAATAATGACTCCAGTTTTGTTAAAAGTTATATTTTGTAAAAGCTTTGTCCGTACAAAATCTATTTATAGAAACTCTACTTGAAAAGTTAGCACAAAACAACTTGAGTTGAGTTAACCAAACTTTATCAAAACTTTTAAATTAGTTTGGCACATTAAACTTTATATATGGTTAAAACAAAATTTATATAATTTATATAGTTATTTTGATAATTTTCATTATATTGAATTATATTATATTTATATTGGACAATATTTTAATAAATTTAGTATCGTATATTTGATATTACATTGTAAAACTTTAAGTAGTCTAATTATAATATTTATATATAAAATTTTAAATATGCCAATCACGTACAATAAAACCCTGTAAAATAATATGCTTATCGCTCGAGCAATATTGATTCAAATTCTCATGATTTTGTTCTTCCTCTTCCTCTTCCTCTTCATGAGAAACCCTAGTTTTCTTCTTCTTTCCCATTTTTTATTTTTCCCCAAAAAATGAGAAGAGAAATCTAGATTTGCTTTTAGTGTTTTAAAAGTAGAAATGAAGATACTGATAAGGGTTGGGTTTAATATTTACATGCCCTCTACTTCTAATGTTTTCGTCTTCCATTTATTCATGTTATTTTGAGACTTTTTCTGTCAGGATGATAAGTTGTATATGCTCCACTGTGTTCTATATGTTAAATGATTTCATCATCACCGTCAATTCATCTTGGGACCAATAGAGAACAAAATTTATATAATTTATATAATTATTTTTGAAAATTTTCACTATATTGAATTATACCTATTTGTTTTGGACAGCATTTAAATAAATTTAGTATAAGTATTTAGTATCAAGTTGTATAAAACTTGAACTGTCTAATTATAATATCTATATATCAAATTTTATAAAGAGAAAATTGCCGAATATAGCCAAATAGATTATGGGAAAATTGTTTTTAGCCTTGTTTCATATTTTAATTATTTATAACCATTTTGCAATAAATTCTTTCAATACCTAGCCAAAATTACAAAAATACCCCAACCAATTAATTTTTTAGGTTTTTTTTTTCCCTATAATCTTCTTCTCTTCCACGACATCTCTTCCTATCTTCTTTCCCTCTTTCTCTTCTTCTTTCCTTCTTCCTCTTCTTTCCTTCTCTCTCTCTCTCTCTCTCTCTCTCTCTCTCTCTCTCTCTCTCTCTCTCTATATATATATATATATATATATATATATATATAAGGAAATCATGTCAACAACAACCTGCAAAAAAAATAAATTAAAATAGAAATAGAAAATCATGTCATATACAATACCTAAATCAAAGAATTTTGGTGACAAATTTAAGTACAAAATCGAGAAATCTTAAATACCCAGAAAAAGAAAATCGAAAAGAGAGAATATTTGAAGAGAAATATTGACAAAGAGAAAGCCTAAGAGAGAGCCCAATGGCCTGCAATCACCATCACATCACATGATTTTTGGTTTGTTAGATTTTTCTCTCTTGCTATCTTTGATTCGAATTTGTTTGTTGGTTTAATAAAACGTGTGATGTTTAAAATATATGAGTACAAGTAGAGATGATGATGATGATGATGATGATTGTTATGTGTTTACTTATCTTATTTTCTTTTAGAAGGGTTTTCTGTTGTATAAAGTAGTTTTAATTGAAGAGAAGAAGAGTAAAAGGGAAAGGTTTATTTTTTTTAATGGTTGCTTTTATATAGGGGTATTACGGTAATAGCGTAAAAATTAGGTTATAAACAATTAAAATTTAAAAGTAGGTTATAAACGATTACTCAATATTTCAAATGGTTAGAAATGGACTTTTCCCAATTTTAAATATGCCAATCATATTCGGATCTTAATTCAGTAGAATAATAATATTACGTATATTCTAATTAAGAGTAAGATATTTATTATTGATAAATATAGAAATCGAAATTCTATAGATCGGTATATTCTATTAATCGTTATGTTTGTCTTATTTGAGTTGATTTTTTTATTTATTAAAATTTGGGCCGTAGGATATTGTTGTCTAATAATATCTAGACAATAATATCTTATGTGAAAAGTTAAGAAAAAAAATCTTTAAAATATCTCAAAAAGGAAAAACAAAACAAAAGAAATAACAGTGGTGCAGGTGTGAAGCCCAGCCGAGCCCAGCCCACCTAATCTGTAACGCAGAGTGGTTGGTGGGCCACACAATCCATGTCAGCCACGTAATAAAGTGGCAAAGCCGTAAATAAGTTGATTTTAAGGGCAGAGAGTTAAGCATCACCGACTCAGTGGAAAGCGTTCGTTGGCAGAGAAAAAGTGGAGTCTTAAATAGAGCAACAAAATTCATTGACAGACAAGTTTTAAAAATTAATAATAATAATAATAAATTGTAGGAACCAAAAATAAAAATAAATAAAAATAAAAATCATACGAATCCAATCTCTCTCTCTCTCTCTCTCGTTTTGTTTGGTCTCCGTTTTCTCTTGTTATAATTCGATTATCTCTTCGATCAAGGTTAAGGTTTCTCTATATACAACGTCGAATTCGTTTTCGGCTTTCGTCGTCTTTTTTTTTATATTATCGAAACTTTCAATTTCGTTTTACTGATTTTAGGGCTTTTTGTTTTCTTTGACAGGAATAACCTAATTCGATATTGTTCATCAAGATCGGAGAGATTAAAACAGGTGAGGGGTTTCATTATTTATTTTCTGTTTTGGGAATTTATTTGTTGTATAATTTAATTAGTTGAATACATAGTTTCATGTGCGTCTACTTCTTGTTTGAATGAAATTGCTCTTAATAATTCTAATTGGTTCGGTTTAATTTTCCATTTGATGATTTAAGATTGGGAATTTTAGGTCATCTTGATTTATTTTATTGAATTGATTTTTTTTTCCCTCTCACATGGTAGTTTAAAGTGTTGGGTATTATATATCTTAAGTTCTTGGACTCTTAGTCATCGATTTCAGTCTCATGTGATGAATTGTATTCGTATTAGCTTGCTATGGACTAACTTGGGTGAGTCTTGGGAAGTGAAAACTATGCTTTCCGTTTATATTTGTTAGAAATGTATGGTGCAAATTCTCTAGCTAATTACATGGTGTAGCAAGTGATTACTAAGAAAAAGTGTGCTTTCATTCTGTCCAAAGATTGGTAGGCTGTCACTCAATTTGCAGACTTGCAGATTGGTTGAATCAAGAGAGATTTTTTTTATTTAAAAAAAAAAAAAGAATTCCAAGTTGTTTTGCAATGTAACATTGATATTTATGAAAATAATTACCCTTACTCATGCATACTATTCATTAATGTTTCTTCTACTCCCTATTTGACACTTTGGGTTGTAGGTTATATGATAAGTGTATTAGTATCCCAAGTCATGCATGACCATCTGCTGTGTGTTGGCATATCAATCATGTGTATTATATTGTTCAACGCTCATAATTTGATTACTGCCAACCTGCTAAGCAAGTTAATTCTCTTAAATTCTCATTCCCACTCCTGTTTGATATCTCATGGTTTAGGAGCAGTTATCTAAAGCTCTTGGTCACTCTTGTTTTAGGTACAATCAGCTTCATGCTATAACCATGGATTTACATTTTGTTTCAGTCATTGGTGTTGATTAAAATTGGGTTGCAAATTCACTACTTTTCTTTTTCTTCCCCCTTATTTAGAAACTTCTCCTTGTGCACCTGAATGCATCAATTTGTATGTCCAATCTGTCTTGATGCATATCTACATGGATGATTGAGTTGGTGTCAGCGAGTGAATTGTTTGTGGGTTTCGTTTTATATCGGTGTAGATGGTAAAATTTATTTCCTGGCAGGAGATTAGAACAGATGGAATCACACGATGAGACAGGATGCCAAGCTCCAGAAGGTCCTATTCTTTGCATTAACAACTGTGGCTTCTTCGGAAGTGCTGCAACTATGAATATGTGTTCCAAGTGCCACAAGGCCATGAGTCTTAACCAGGAACAGGCCCAACTTGCAGCATCATCTATTGGAAGCATTGTGAATGGCAGCTCTAGTGGAAATGCAAAGGAACCTGCTGTTCCTGGTCTCATGAATGTAAAATTTGAAAAAGTGGAGTCTAAATTCTTCTCATCGGGAACATCCAGTGATTCATCCACTACCAAGTTTGAGTTCAAGGCAAAAGAGGGCCCTAACAGGTGTACATCTTGCCGAAAGCGTGTTGGTTTAACAGGTTTTAATTGCAGGTGTGGGAACCTCTTCTGTGCAGTTCACCGATACTCTGATACGCATGACTGTTCTTTTGATTACCGAACTGCCGCCCGGGAAGCAATTGCAAAAGCCAACCCTGTTGTGAAGGCAGATAAGCTTGATAAAATCTAAGAGTCTTGAACTGAAGTGAAGCATTATGTAACGAATATGATGCTTTGCTTTTATGCATGCGTCTTCATATAAGCTGGCTGCTTGTCTTGTTAGGTGTCCTTTATTGATATAAATGCTTCACTGCTTCAGGTCATGCTTTTGAGGACATCATTGCAGTTGTAATCTCCTTGCTGATTGGCAAGGAATCCTTTGTTGGCTCCAGTGTGTAAGTTCTTATTTGTGCTGGTTTGATGGACATCTTTGTGGTTACTTTGTAATATTGCTTTCTGGTTGGTATGCATTTCTTTCTGGCAGTAAATGGAAAAATGGTATTTGCGACACTCCCCATTCATCTTTCAATCTGCCGTTTGTTTTTACAGTCCTCGACTAATGCTTTGCATGGATCTAGAAGCATGTTGTGTCAAATCTATCATGAATCATGATCACACTCTATTGCATTTTGTAATATCTCTTTCCAGTTAAATTTTGGGAGTTAATGGTGCCTGGCCATTGCCCCCATTGGTTATCCTCCTGAGCACTAATCATGGTTGCACTAATGTCTTCTTCTTAAAGCATTGTGCAGCATATATATGAGATCTCTATTCGAATTTTACACTATACCATAGTATACTGAGAATAGGTATCAGAATGGTAAGTCTTGTTTACAGTATGTGAATGAGAGCTCCTGTTATAGTTACGTTGACCAAAAGAGAAGGGTTGGTTCACGACTCTTTTAAGAGCGACAACCACCTTGAGTTTAAATAATTCCTATGTGCATTATTGGCATTATCGCCTCTCATTGCCTCATTGGAGGAGGCTGTTAAACTATGGGTATGGGGTCTCTCTCTCTCTCTCTCTCTCTCTCTCTCTCTCTTCAGCATACATAGATGAAGATAGTGGTGATATTGTCATAGTGTTTAACATGAACCGAAGCTTATTCTTGAGGTCCAACACATCATGTTAGATATCTTCAACTTATTCTAGTACACCTATTTATGAACTATGGTGTAGCAATTCTTCATTGTTTTTGTGCATTTGTTTATAAATAATGATAAATGAGGATCATAATCTTTAGGGTTCTTGAGTAGTTCATAGTTACTGGATTTTTATTCAATGATTTGAAAGAATCAGAAGTATTACACTTCAAAGAAATGACTGACTACCTGGAGTATGATGTATATTATACAAAATCCGATGAATAATATTGCGTTGTGACTTTCCATCAACTTAGGAATTCATTCTCTAAAGTCCATTACCTATAGTAGCTGAAGAACATACAAATGGCTGCCTATGGTTGATATTATTTATATTATCATTTCTTGTGCTTTCAAAGTTCGGACACTTGTGACAAGTTGGTTTGTGGCATGTTCCTCGCATCTTAACCTAATAACCATTAGGTTGTGGGTTTGAATTTGTCTTCTTCTCTCTCGAAATTTATTGTAATAGTTCTAAAAAAAAAAAAAAAACTACCTGAAGACACTTGTACATGGAACTTAAAAAATTATAATATAAATAGTTCAAAGTCTTGGGCGGTTTGATAAGATAATTATAATATAAATGCTTAAAAAAGACAGAAAGTAGACCATGGAAAATGTTCAACATTTGTTGTTGACTTGTTTCATTGTTAAGGAGTAATATAATCGATTTTTTTTTTTAATCAATTCTGTATTTCTCTCAAAGGTTAAAAGAATAATAAAAGACAAAGGGACTATTTTTTGATGGAGACTTACCCTACGTATGTGTAGATAAACCTGTGTCTTGATTGGATTTTTAATAAAGATTATACCGTATCTTTCCAAAAAAATAAAATAAAATAAAAAGCAGACCAAGGGACCCTTGTTTTGGTGGTTGGAGAATGAAGTTTCACTGGTATTGTAACACGTTATTAAACTGCATTTTAAGTCATATTTGTAGAGTCTAATCTCGCCAGTAAGATAATGATTTTTCTGGCCTCACCGATAAGAGGAGAATTATTGGCCATTACTTGAAACTACGGTGGATTTTTATAATTTACCTTATGAAAAAAAAAGAAGGTAAAAATGTATATCCATTATTTTTTTTATGATTTATATCCATTATTTATGCTACGTAAAAATGTATATTAAAAATTAATAAGTTTAGTTGGCAATTTTTTATTATTATTATTATTCTGTAAAATCTTGTTAGGATTGAATTCCACTCACTTCAAAGTCTTGGGCGGTTTGATAGAATAATTATAATATAAATGTTTAAAAAAGACAGAAAGTAGACCATGGAAAATGTTCTACATTTGTTGTTGACTTGTTTCATTGTTAAGGAGTAATATAATAGTTTTTTTTTTTTGTATTTCTCTCAAAGGTTAAAAGAATAATAAAAGACCAAGGGACTATTTTTGGGTCTCCGTATGTGTAGATAACCCTGTGTCTTGATTGGATTTTTAATAAAGTTTGTCCCGATTCTTCCAAAAAAATAAAAATAATAAGACCAAAGGACCCTTGCCTTGGTGGTTGGAAAATGAAGCTTCACTAGTATTGTAACACGTTATCAAGCTGCATTTCAAACCATGCTTGTAGAGTCTAATCTCACCAGTAAGATAATGATTTTTCTGGCTTCACCGGTAAGAGGAGAATTATTGGCCATTACTTGAAACTACGGTGGATTTTTATAATTTACCTTATGAAAAAAAAGGGTACAAACAAAAACAAATGATTAATGAAGAGCAAGAAGATAATTGAAGAACATGGCAAGCAAAATCAAGAGCAGTGTCCCCACTTTTACTCATTCACTCACTCACCACCGTCTGCAGAAAGCAATGTTTATATTTTATGATGATTATTATTATTGCTTGTTATAGCTTTCTTCAATGTAATAAGTACCCATACATTTTTATAATGTCAACTTTCACTCATTTTTTATCATATGTCTTGTAATATATTGTATCTTCATCTAATTAGACAAAAAGGGTTTGCCTCCGTATTCTTTGTTGGGACTCGACTCCACCACTCTTTTTCTAGGGAATATTGCTTACAAATATAGCACAAACACCCATGGTTCCCTACCCTTGCAATAAAATATCGAAAATATACATCATATTTGTCTATTACAAATTTGGAGTAACATTCAATAATATATAATCAAATTATGGATACATTGTTAGGATTTATTGCATTCTCAAGAGAATTAATTAATCATACCATTTATCGGTAGCTAATGTTTTCATTGATAAAGAGATGACGATTTACCTGATATTTTGTAAATCACCATGGTAATTGTTTTTTGATTTTGATTGATCACAAAATATATATACATATATATTTCATTTAATATAAAATATTGTCCAGCCTTAAAGAATAAGTATGATCTAATAATGGTATCAACTAGTAATTCTCAACTTAACAATTCTTGCAATTAAGGTTTCTTAAAGATGTAGAAAGGTTTGTGTTGATGATAAAAGTGATGTTTCGTCGAATGGTAGATGATCTTTAGAAGTCTAGTTGGAAAATGTTCCATGTTCGGAGAATTCTAAAAGGATAAGGAAAGGAACGGTTAAGATGACCAACAAGTGATGTTGGCGAGCACCTTCCAATGCTTAAGTTAGGGTTCGGTATTGGAATAAGGATATAAAGTAAAAGTTAGAGATTTGTATTTACTTACACATTGATTTACTTGCTTAATTGGGGATTATATTAGTATATATAAATCCACTTTGATTCCTTATTGTATTGTCAATAGCATTGTGGGTTTGGGGATACACTTATCGGATTCCATATACCAAGTGTCGTGTTACATGTAACTGGAATGATAGGTCCATGCAACATCTCTTTTGAAGAAACATCCGGTGGCTTAGGTAACTTTGAAATGAGCAGTCCATCCACAAGGAGATTGATTAATTCCTCTCTTCTTTAATTACAATCCATATAGTACATTATTATATATCCTGAGTTTATGGGATATATAAATAAGAAGATTTCTAAAAGATATCTTAAAAAAAATTAAAAAAAATAAGGATGTATTACTAATAAAGTAAGAAATTAAAATCATTGTTTAGGTTCAATTGTATTTAATAACTTTTTAAAAGCAAATGAAAAAAGATTTACCTATAAAAGAAATCATTAAGTATCCTTAAAAATGGCCAAAAGGAAGGGAGCAATACCCTTGGATGCTTCAAAGTTGAAACTTTAAAAAGTTGATTCGTGATTGTGAGTACAAACTTTTGGAAAGCAACAAATTGAATTGCACCAAATAACATTTATTTATACTTCTAATCTCATTTTACTAGGCAGTAAGCACACCTTATTAGTAGCAAAAATAAATCATTAAAAAACGACAACTTTTTGGACCCTTTCAAGTTTCAAGTGGCTGACACAATTTTTAGTCCCAAGTTTTCACCAATAATTTCTTGATAACAAATTTTAATCGTTAACCTAATCTTTGTTTATGGCTTTGTTATATATATGATTACTTAGATCAAGGGATTCAACTTTTATCAAACTAATATGAATATAGTATTCAAATTCAAAAGTTCGGATTAACTTAGTGTATTTGTGTGCAATTTCACGTTACAAATTAAACATTCAAATTTTACATATCTAACATGAACCTACGTAGTAAAACTCTTATTTTATAACGGGTTTCTCTAAACGCTGAAGAAGACTTTTGACACTAGTAGTTACAATAAAAATAAATTTCTTATCATTTCAAAACAAGTAAGTTTGAGTAAAATATGTTATTATCAAGATTTTTTTTTTTTGCTGATAATACAATAATTGTTGGGACCAACGAGATTGAGCTCTACTAGCACAGCCCGGACTGCAGCCCCCACAAACAGGGAGAGAGCACCCACACTATTTATGGGAAAATTTGCATATATTCATATATGCCATGGGTTTTGTTATGTTTTTTTAATAACATTTGCAAACTTTTTATAGGGTTTTTATTTTTTTTATTTTTATGATCGTGACTCAAGTTTTATTATATTGATATAAGAATGAATATAATTTATTTTTAATTAATTTATATAGGATGAAGAAGTAATCGGAGAATCTACGGAAATTATCCTATCAGTGCATCTTGATAGAATTATATAAGGATATTGAATGTGAGCCACTCGTTTTACATACTTTGACTTGGTATGTATGCACTTGTCAAATCATTGTTATAAATGAGTGGCTCACATTCAATATCCTGATAAAGTTATACTAGTGTATCCTGATAGGATCGGGACCGGGAGAATCTATATATATAGAAACCTGCCGATGTGACTTGTGAGTCATGTGACTGTGTCCAACGCTATAACACAGTACATGAAAAATTCCAATAGAATGGTGGCCTGTGAGAAGTACGAACACTTTCTTGGGATGCCTGGAAAAATCGAAAGCTGAACTCTGGAAGGCTGTGAAGCATCGATCTCCTCAAAAATTCACTTCATCTTTTGACACAAGACTCTGCTGCGGCATGTCCTTTTTGTATCTTATACACTTTTTACACCTTTTTTTTTTTTTTTTTCCTATGATAAAAAATGTCAACCAGTAGAAATTGCATCACTTTTACATTTTTCAGATTTCCTTATATTCCCCATTCACCACCACCACCTCAATCTTTTCACAATATTGTACCAACTATGGTGAACTGGCAGGAAGTTGACTACAGCCTATTCTCTCTCTCTAATGGCCTCCACCAAGCATCTCACATAGTCACCCACAAAACAATCAAATTTTCAAGTCCATTTTCTTGAATAGTTTCCCCATTAATGCATTTCACTTCATGTTCATTGAATTATTGAAATTCAACAGTTTAAATAAAACTGAAAAAGTCAAGGTGGTAAAATCTTTCACTTCATATAAATCAGAAAAAAAAAACCTAATTAATTTAATTTAAAAGTAAGTAATATTTAGAAAAAATGTTCATGCATGATGTTATTATTGGTGGCTGTGACACACCAACCATGTAGACAAAGTAGGCAAGAAAAAGAACAAAAACATGAAGGTTGAAAAGTCAATGACAGTCAAATCAGACACTGTACTGTGTCTGATTGGCGTGGTAAAACCATCTCTTTTCTGCTTGGCGGTGCTGAATTTTTCAATCATTGTACAAATCTGTGCAGTTAGTAAAAAATTATGATTCTATTACCAAAAAAATTCACCTGGATTTTGTGTAATTTAATAGGAGTTTCTGAATTATAAAAGACCATTACAATTGTGTAGCATGCTGCGGTCCACCCTCCACCACAACCACTCCTTTTAAAGTCTTATAAGTACGTAGTCACGATTTCTGTTTTCTCAAATCTCACACCAAAATGTTACGGGGTTTATTGAGATCAAACACTAATCACGTGTGACTTGTACGGTTCAAATATTACTCTTAATAATTTCGGGGATAAACTCTCTAATCTATATCTATACATATATACTTATAAAATGTTTGAACCTCATCATAAATATGAAATGGAAGATGCATACCACTTTAACTAATATTATTTAACTTGAATTGCATTCATTTTGTTACATACAAATATACAATCAACAAAGTTTTGACGGACACATCATATATGCGTTCGTTCTATTACGGTTACAGAAAAAAAATTAAATATTTACCACATAAATTTTTACAAGTAAATGAACACAAATTAAGCAATGCAAGTCAAAATAAAATCTTATTATATCATAAACAAGTAATACAACAAAATAAATAGATAAAACATTATTATATCTCACTATACTTTTATTAAAATGTGTACCATCCCTAAAAAAAAAAAATAGAAATTTGGGTGGGTGAGACACACCACTAATCAATTTCTCATAAAATAAAACGACACATCACATGATATGTTATACAATTCGTTGAATAATTTTAACGTGTCGATGCATTAACTTTTAAAGGTCAAACAAATAGTGTGTATGATATGTCTGTATCAATAAAGTAAATATCGAATATTATCATAACATATTTTATGAAAATATCGCTAATATCTTCAAATATTGATAACATTAAAATATAGAAATATGATCGATATTGATTTATTTTGATATTTTCTCATCCCACCTATGTGTATTTTTTTTTTTTTTTTTCCTTACCCAAAATAAAAATGGAGTCCCCTACTATTAAAAGGTTGTGGATAAGGTGTGAAGATCTCCACCGTTAAAATGTGGGAAAGGTAGACCCCACATAAAAGGAATATCTCAGCGGTAAAAGCGGGTGACCATTTGGTAGATCAGGATATCAAAGGCTTAGATTTTTTTTAGTCCACGTAAGCTCTCAGTAGACAGTGATCACACGATTATATTCTCCATCTCTACATTTTTCAATATTACTAACAATTTATTGGTATTTTTTTTAATAAATAATATATATTTTGTGTTTCACGAAACGATGAGTCGATGACTGATGAGTCAATGACATAATAGTACATATATCTAGAAATCTAATAACAAGTCGTTTTCGCACGTAGGCACGTGCCAAGTTAAAATTTGTCTTTATCTGCTCAGTATCTTTTGTCTTTATTCTATCACGAGAACCTTTTTGATTTTTGTAATTTGTTTTGTTTATATACTCTGACTTTCACTCCGTGGCCTG
Source organism: Acer saccharum (assembly GCA_030490815.1). Taxonomy (NCBI): domain Eukaryota; kingdom Viridiplantae; phylum Streptophyta; class Magnoliopsida; order Sapindales; family Sapindaceae; genus Acer; species Acer saccharum. Next base: position 56,225,402 of record CM059866.1, read on the forward strand.
TTTCTTCATTCATTCTGGGTCTCATACTCTCTCATTCAATTATTTATGCCCTCTCTTTGGTTGGTGAGGGGTCTAATTCTATAATCTATATATATATATATATATTTTTACAACAACTACTGGGGACCGACGAGATGAGACCTCTACAAATGTAGCCCGGAAAGCAAATCCCAATAGAGGGGAGAGAGACTACCCACACCTAGGTGGGACGAGACCCACACAATGGAGGGAACGACTTCCCTAAATACACACTGGGCCAAGGATCGAACCTTGGTGGGAGAGAGTCCCAGACAGACTCTGGCCACCAAGGCTAAGGACCCGTGTCCATATACTTCTTTTTATTAAAAAAAAAAAAAAAAAAAATCCTCATTAACTTTTTTATACCTAGGTCTTTTCAAATACTTCATCAATTTATCAACCATGCCATTTAGGGCTTGTTTGGCACCATATTGGATTGTATTGGACTGTATTGTATTGTATTAGACTGTATTATCATTAATACAAACATGTGTTTGGTGATGCACTGTATTACATCGTATTAGGTTATTCCTATATGATTTTATTGTATTTTATTATATTATAATATTTAAAAAATATACTTAATAATTAATTTTAAATATCCTTACCAATAATAAATCAATAAATATTTGCATATAAAAAATCAATAAATATTAATTTTAATTGAAACAAAAAATTTAAATAAAATTTTCCTATGTATTTTGAAATTATATATATATAAAAAATATATTACTAACATAAAACATATTTTATCAATATTCCATATTCATTGAAAAAAAAAAGTTTTTTCTAATACAATACAACATAATATCACCAAATATAATGTATTAGTTAATACGATGTTTGCTGTATTAGACAATTAAAATGTACTAAAATAATGTTTGCACCAAACACTGTATTGTATTATTTTAATACATTTTAATTACCTAATACAATACAATATGACTAAACAAACGAGGCCTTAGTGATACAAGCACGTTTCTTTGAATCAAAAATAAAATACTGGTTTGCTTCGAGGGAAACCGAAACCTCCCAAAAGTCATAAAAGACTAACACATTTATAGCCAAATTAATTCATCTTTTATTATTGACAGAGTCTGGAGAATACAAGAAATTTAAAAGATAACAAAGAGATTGGATAAGATAAAAATCCAATATAACAACAAATTATTCAAATTTAAATCTAAAACAAACATTTATCTATTTTTTAAAAATTGAAATAAACGTGATCGTAACATTTAGACAATTAGTTTATTTGTTTATGGACTGGACGATTTTCAAGAGAATGTTGTGTTACTGTAAATTCGTATTCGTTTCCTGTTAAAATTTATCTCACTCAAACATGACCCATTAGTTTGAAGGGTTTAATGATAATGAACTCATTTGTAAAACTCAGGTAAATTGCCAACAGGGGTGTAACTCAGTTGGTAGATGGATGAGCTTGAGACTTACTCAAACATGACCCATTAGTTTGAAGGGTTTAATGATAAAGAACTCATTTGTAATATTCAGGTAAATTGCCAACATGGGCATTACTCAGCTGGTAGATGGACGAGCTTGGGGCTTATGTAAATGATTCCTACATTAGCGGCTCGAATCTTACCAATGATAAAAGTTTAAAAAAAAAATACATAATCCCGGATTAATAGATATTGTCTAAAAAAAAAATTAAGTAAATTATACATGCTAATGGACGTAACAATCCAAAAAAAAATTGTTCTTTTGGATTATAGACTTGAGTAGCTGATTAATTTAGTAAACAAGTTATTGACATTTATTTGACTTAAGTGTAAAAGAGTTTGAATTTCATATACTTAGTAGTTAGTATCAAAAATGACTACAATAATTCTTCTTAAAAATGCAAATTTGATAATGAAAAAGTCCAAATGGTGCCCATATCAATCACTGTAGTCTTGATGGATTAATTGATTAGGCATGTCCACATATCAAAGACATAGGACAAGATAAACCATAATTATTTATCATAGAAAACACAGCTATCTATCTATACTGTATTTTTCCCATTACTTTATTCATCATTGATTAATACACTTCTACAGTTCTGTTAATCTATAAATTATAATTATCATTAACTTTATTGTAAGAAAAATTTCCCTAATAAAGAAAACTGTCATGTTATTTAGGAACTTCATGATGTAAAGTTTGTAAAGCTTTATGAAAATCACCATAAGAAATCATGATAAAAGTTTCTTAACTTTTCATTGATGCCCTCTTCTTCTCTGAGTCTCACTCTCCCTCTCTTTCACTGATTATATAGAAAAAGATTGAGAAAACAACACAAACTCAAGCTCTCTTCTTCAATGGCTTCATGTTCATTTCTTCTGTGTCTTCTTCTCTGCTTCACATTCTTCATTTCTAGTTCAGCTGCTGCTTCAACTGAAGCAGATACACTTCTCTCCTTCAAAGCCTCCATTGATGACCCCAAAAACTCTCTCTCAAGCTGGTCCAACATTTCAACTGTTCACTACTGTAACTGGACTGGTGTCACTTGTGTTACTGCTGCTTCTTCACAGCTCTCTGTAACCTCTCTAAACCTTCAAGGTTTGAATCTTTCTGGTGAAATCTCATCTTCAATATGTGAGCTTTCTAGTCTCACTCACTTGAACCTTGCTAACAATTTCTTTAACCAACCTATTCCTCTACACCTCTCTCAATGTAGTTCTTTGGAGACTTTGAATCTAAGTAACAATCTCATTTGGGGTACTATTCCTGATCAGATTTCTCAGTTTGGTTCCTTGAAGGTTGTTGATTTAAGCAGAAACCATGTTGAAGGAAAGATCCCAGAAAACATTGGCTCATTGGTGAATCTACAAGTTCTCAACTTGGCCAACAACTTGCTTTCAGGTAGTGTTCCTTTTGTTTTTGGGAATTTTAGTGAGCTTGTTATTCTTGATTTGTCACAAAATGCATATTTGGTGAGTGAGATTCCTAGTGATATTGGGAAGGTAGGGAAACTTGAGCAGCTTTTATTGCAAAACTCTGGTTTTCATGGTGAGATTCCTAGTTCTTTTGTGGGGTTACAGAGTCTGACCATTTTAGACCTTTCACAAAACAATTTGACTGGTGAGGTTCCTCAGACACTTGGTTCTTCTTCTCTCAAGAATTTAGTGTCTTTTGATGTTTCACAGAACAAGCTTTTAGGTTCATTTCCAGTTGCTATTTGCAATGCAAAAGGCCTTATAAACCTTAGTCTGCATAAAAATTTCTTCACTGGTTCAATCCCCAACTCCATTGATGAATGCTTGAAACTTGAGAGATTTCAGGTTCAAGACAATGATTTCTCTGGTGTTTTCCCAGAAAAATTATGGTCTTTACCAAGAATCAAGCTCATCAGAGCTGAAAACAATCGATTTTCCGGAGAACTACCAGATTCAATATCAATGGCTGCTCAGTTGGAGCAAGTTCAGATTGATAACAATAGCTTTACTAGTAAAATTCCTAAGGGTCTTGGTTTAGTCAAGAGCTTATATAGATTCTCTGCCTCTCTTAATGGTTTCTATGGTGAACTTCCTCCAAATTTTTGTGATTCACCAGTCATGAGTATCATGAATCTCTCCCAAAATTCAATTTCTGGTCATGTTCCGGAGCTGAGAAAATGTCGGAAACTAGTCTCATTGTCATTGGCAGACAATAGTCTTACCGGAGAAATCCCCCCGTCCTTAGCTGAATTGCCAGTGCTCACTTACCTTGATTTATCCGATAACAATCTAACTGGTCCGATCCCACCGGGGCTACAGAACTTGAAGCTTGCCCTTTTCAATGTATCCTACAACCGACTATCCGGTGAAGTCCCTTATTCGCTAATCTCAGGTCTTCCGGCTTCATTTCTGCAAGGAAATCCTGGACTTTGTGGCCATGGATTACCAAATTCTTGCGGCGAGGACCAGCCAGAACACCACACTAGCGGTGGCCTTACAACATTGACATGTGCCTTGATTTCTATAGCATTTGCTCTTGGTATTGTGATGGTTGGTGTTGGTTTTTTTCGCATTCCATAGATATTCCAAGCGGAAATCTCAAGCGGGTGGTTGGCGATCAGTGTTCTTTTATCCACTCAGAGTCACTGAGCATGATTTGGTGATTGGAATGAATGAGAAAAGTGCCATTGGAAGTGGTGGACCATTTGGTAGAGTTTACATTTTAAGCCTACCAAGCGGCGAACTAGTTGCTGTAAAGAAACTTGTGAATTTCGGGTGCAATTCTTCGAAAACCTTGAAGGGTGAGGTCAAGACATTAGCCAAGATCAGGCACAAGAACATCACTAAAGTTCTTGGATTCTTCCATTCAGATGAGTCAATCTTTCTGATATATGAATTTCTACACATGGGGAGCTTAGGGGATTTGATTTGCAGACAAGATTTTCAATTGCAGTGGACTGATAGATTGAAGATTGCCATTGGTGTTGCTCAGGGATTGGCATACCTCCACAAGGATTACGTTCCACACTTGCTTCACCGAAATGTCAAGTCAAAAAATATTCTTCTGGATTCAAATTTTGAGCCAAAGCTCACAGATTTTGCACTTGATCGAATCGTGGGTGAGGCTGCATTTGAATCAACTATGGCTTCAGAATCTGTATTGTCCTGTTACAATGCACCAGGTATAGAATGTTATACAAATCCTTCCAAATCAATACATATAACATCTCTATATATGCTAGCAATTGTACTAATTGTGAGTTGTGATTGCAGAGTATGCATACAGCAAGAAAGCAACCGAACAGGTGGACGTGTACAGCTTTGGAGTCGTGCTTCTAGAGCTCGTAACTGGTCGACAAGCTGAGCAAGCAGAATCAGCAGACTCTCTAGATATCGTGAAGTTGGTTCGAAGAAAAATCAACATTACGAACGGGGCATTTCAAGTTCTGGACCCCAAGATATCAAATTCTTCCCAACAAGAGATGGTAGGTGCACTAGAAATCGCTCTGCGGTGCACTTCCGTGATGCCGGAAAAAAGACCTTCAATGTTTGAAGTTGTAAGAGGACTTCAGTCCCTCAGCACAAGGACTACTAGCCTTCCCAGTTCAGGGCTCTCTCCTTTGGTGGAGTACTCCTCCAGTCCTGTTTAAACATTGAATAAATACTATCCATTTTATTTTTATTTTTGGTTTGTTTTGTATGTAAATCCAACTTGATATTACATTTCTCATTTTAACAACTTCTTATCAGGAGAAGAATAGATTTGGGCATGTTGTTCTCTGTCAATGGATCTGTTTTGGGTTTTTGATCCACAGTAATGCAAGAAAATTACATTGTATCGGTTTGGTATTACTAATTCATCGTTCTCTTCATCTTGATCGGAGTATATAAGAAAATAGGGTTTTTCCAATACTATTTTCACCGTTCTCTTCATCTTGATCTCCTCTTTCTGACAACACTTCACCCGTATCAAATGAACTCTGTTTGAAACAGATTTTGTCACATGGGCCAAATTTCCAACACTATTTTCACCGATCTCTTCATCTTGATCTCCTCTTTCTAACACACTTCATTCATATCAAATGAACTCTGCTTGAAACAGATTTCGTTATGCGGGCCAAATTTCCGACACTATTTTCACCGTTCTCTTCATCATGATCTCCTCTTTCTGACGACACTTCATTCGTACCAAATGAACTCCGTTTGAATCAGATTTCGTTACTCGGGCCAAATTTCCCACACGACCGTGAACACAGTTGTCGAGTAATTTTTGTACCTGGCTTGACATAGTTGTCTTATTCTAGTTCTTCTACATAGTTGTCTAGTAATGAGTACAAAATAACATCATATAAAATAGTCATTATGTATATTTTTGTAATGAGTAATTTGCAAAACATAATTGCTTTATATAGTATTGGCATTATAGTCTCAAGTGCAGCAAAGAATGGGCTTAGTTGGGACATAAAAGTAGGTTTGCAATTAATTTTCTAAGAAAACAACAAAACCATAATGAGTAGATTATACCTATTATCCATTAATTACTTGAAATATTCTTCAATGGCATCCAAAGCCAATGCTCTCACATCAAGTATAGAAGAAAACTATAATGGTGAACTCAATTGAAATAGTATTGGGTTTGTGTCAAGGTTCAACTGGGCCAGGCCATTTTTTTTTTTTCCTGAATTTTATGTATAACAAGCTTATAATGTAATTTTCTGCTCACTTTGAAATTTGAATCTGATACTACACATGAAACTTTCAATCAAATTTTATTTTCTTGAAGATTTTAATTATTATCTCAAGTAAAAAAGAAAAGTAAATAAATGCTCAGAAATTACCATGAAATTGGAATGAAAATTATGAAAATATTACCATGTAGTGACAGTTTTAAATCTAAAATACCTCTTAAACCGTTAAGTTTGATTAGTACGTTTCATTAACAGAAGTATCTAATTGATGTATTTAGGAAAACCTAGGGACCACGAGCTCTAAAAAAAAAAGTTAAAAATTTGATATTTCAAAAACATAGGGACTAAATTAATAATCGCCCTTATTAATATCAACTTTCTTTTGTTGAGTGCTAATTGTAGACTTGTAGTGACCGTATGGAATCTAGAAGTAGAGAAATTAATTAGTTCTAAAAATAGCAAAACCAGTGCAGAGAATTAAATGTAAAGACAAACACCATAATTCACATAATTAACCACAACGGTTCGAAAGCTTTCAAAAAAAATACCCGATCTCGAATTAAAAGATATTGTTAAAAAAAAGAAGAAGAAGGAATATTTGCAACAAATACAAAATGAGGTTGGTTAAGTGGTAAAACCCCTCGCACCTATACCACGAAGTCGTGGGTTCGAGTCTTCCTTCCTCCCAAAAAATACCCGAATTTATGTAATATTTCAATATATATATATATATATATATATATGAAAATTTGCAACAAAATTAAATGTTAATACCTAATAGTCTAGGGTCGCTGATATATTTTCTGTCACAAATGTAGCAATATAATTACTGAAATATTTTTCTATAGATTTGTTTTCCAAATAACACAAATCAAAAGGGAAAATTTGTAGCCGTATTGAACCAGCCACCAGGGGGAGAAAAAGAGAGAGAGAGTTGCATGCTGGGTTTCTACTCTACTCTCTAAATTATTTTGCATTTCGATCTAGATGATCTAATGTTGTTATTATATATTCATCCTTTCTCTTTCTCTTTGTACAAAGAATTGCAGTTGTTCTTGATCAACTTTTGAGATTGCTGGTTGATGATCGGCTTTCAATTTCTCTTAAATCTTGGGTTGATCATGAAAGACATGGCTGAATCAATCCTCATCCTAGGAGGTTATTGATTAACATAAACAATGATATGTTGGAATTTGATTGAAGTGATTTCATGAAAGACGAAAATATGATATATATGCTATGTATTTCATATTGTGATTATCATCAACAAAAAAGTACTGATTGTTCACATGAAAGGCATTTTGGCGTAGATTGCGCGCGTTTTTTTTATATGAGATTTATTTAAAGTTTATATTTGAAATATGATTATTGGATTATGATTGTTAATTTTTCACATGTTCATTTTGTTCGTTAATCTGTTAATACCGTTATATGATTAAGTACTAAATACGTGTCATTTCTTAAGTTGTTAAAACCATTATATGATACAAACTAATTAAATACATGTCTTAATGCTATGTATATAATAGAAGACAATTAGATTTTAATTTTTTGATACTATGAAATTGTGGTTCCACGAGAAGAATGGCGGGCAAAATTGCATAAGATCATGAGTCTTTGATCTTTGGATTTTGAGAAAACAATATCTAAGATAATCTTTTCTTTTCTTTTTTTCTAGGCATTGATAATTGAAATTGCGTTATGAGATATATTTCTTTTGCATTAATTAAAGAGTTTCAATTATTACAAATCCCACTTCAAGTTTAAACACAAGAAAAGAACAACAACATATCGAGGTGTTAATGGTACTTGGTATGTGTTTTTGGCCTCCTTGACCAAATCCATTCATTTGCAACTTTTGTAATTTTTTTTTACTGTATCTATCTATCCATCTATCTAGATAAAGTTTTTTTTTTTTTTTTTAAAAAAAACTTTTATCATTTGTAGGATTCGAGCCTTTAACTTGAGAGTCATAAAATGCAGGAATTTGGTGTGTGAATTAAAATCTGCACACAAGCTTCCGGTGTATGAACCGATCATATGCATACCAAAACGACCGCAAATGAGTAAGTTTCTGGTTTGTGAATTTTTGATTCTTTATTATCATCTTAATGGTCCTACTACTATTAATAATTGCAAATGCATTTTGACATTTAAAATATAATTTTCTCATGTTGCCTTATTTTGCTTCTTGCAGAATATCTTGGTGAGGAATTTTACTCACCCTCTCCACTTTATCTCTCTAACTTTTCTCTCAACCAAACCCTTCCTTCACCGCCTCAGTCCGCCGCCGGTTTCTTGCTGTGGCAGAGGGAGCCGGCGGCTATGTCGCCCCTCCGGGCGATCTCCTTCCTCAAGCTGAGTCTTCCCGATCTGATCGGCGTCTTCTGCGGCTGCTACGACAGCCCTGGTTTCGTTTGGCCGACCCTCTCGCACCACCGGGCGGGTCCTTTTCCTCCAGCCAACGCCGGCAGCGGTTAGATCGGTCGATCCGCTCGAATCCGGCCAGATCTAGAGTGTTTCTTCGGTGTGCACTGCGACGGCGGCCCTGTGGTTTCGTGCGGCCCGTTCCTTTCTGCTGGACCACTTGCCGGCAGCCAAGGGAGTCTTACTCCTCTGATTGGTGTTGGGCTCAGTCGGTTGCTTTAGTCCTCTTTGTGAGGTTGTTTGGTTTTTTTAGATGCTTTTCGGCAAAGGGCTACGGTTCCTGGTGGGGGTTTGCTTGGACAGGTAGTGCGGGGTCTCGATCGGCATCTCCGGCGTCGCCGCTCCCTTGTCGGCGGCGTCCTGGTGGGTCTTCTCCGGCGGCCTGGGTGTCCCTCCTCCAGATCGACTTTAGTCCGTTTGTTTGGGTTTTGTGTTTGTATTTGGTTTTTCCTAGTTGTAATCCCACCTTTATGTGTGGGTTTTTTTCTCCCGGTTGTGGGACTCTTTCTGGGTTGTGCTCGTGTGTCTATTGTTGTGGAGTCCCGGTTTGATTGCAAACATGTTGTTCATGTTTCAACCCTGGAACTAGTTTCCAGGTGTTGCAAGCCTTTGGCTTATTTCCATCAAAAAAAAAAAAAAAGGAATATCTTGGTGAGAGAAAGCTATTTCCATCTTTGAATGTACGTAGTGATCAGCTATTTCAATCTTTTTTTTTTTTTTTTTTTTTTTTTCAGTCAATAAAAGAAGAAGAAGAACTTTCTAGGTGATTTAAACTGGGTGAGTTAATAATGAGTTATAATACTTAATTATAGTAGTATTTAATGGAACATTAAAATTTCCATTACGTAATGGTTGGTTATCTTTTGACCATTTGCGGTGTTAATTGTGGGGCGCATTCAGTGAAAATGATTGGTTTAAAATTGAGGTATATTAATATGTGATATTTTGTTTGAGACATGCTATACGTAAATACACATATTAAATATAATTATTTGTTTTAAAAAGTAAAAGCAAAAATTGATTTAAAAAAAAATAATCTAAAATAAATCAATATCATCCCCTTATTTAACAAAATGCACTCATTTAACGGAATTAGATGGAATGACCATTAGTGTCACACTTTTGGTCAAAAATGACCATTTTGAAATGAAATTCTCATCTAATGACCATTTTGATAGTATGGGAACAACTGAGTGACTACCAGGGTAATTATTATTATTTTTTCTTCAGAAAAACCATTTTTATTACAAATACAAGAATATTACAAGTAAATTTACCGCAACCCATAAACATTGCAGAGCTAGGTCGACTGCAAATTGTTAACATACAATAATACTATTACAAGTTCATATTTCTCTATCACTCTTACTAACTCATGATCAAATCTCACATCTGTATGCATGATCAAACCATTTTGTTAATATATAGAATCAGTCTTTCTATTGTCAGTTCGTCTTGACAATAAATATATCAGGACGAAGAATGTGGACCACAGATTTTGGAGAAATTTTAACAAGTGCATACACTTTGAGTCAAAGTATGTAAATCTAGTGGTCAACATTCTTCGTCCTGATATATTTATTGTCAGGATGAACTGATAATAGAAAGACTGAATATATATATATATATATATATATATATATATATATATATATATATATACACAGATTTTCTATTATTAGGACGAAGAATGTGGACCACAGATTATGGAGAAGTTTTGACAAGTGCATACACTTTGAGTCAAAGTATGTAAATCTAGTGGTTCACATTCTTCGTTCTGATATATTTATTGTCAGGACGAACTGATAATAGAAAATATATATATATATATACAGTCTTTCTATTATTAGTTCGAACTGATATAAAATATATTAGTTCTTTGTATGTGGACCATTGGATTTAAAAGATGCTTTGACAAGTGCATACAGTCAAGTCAAAGTATTTAAATCCAATGACCCACATGCAAGGAACTGATATAACTTTTGTCAGTTCGAACTTGTCAGTTCGAACTGATAATAGAATTTATGTATATATATATATACAAAAATTCTATTATCAGTTCGAACTGACAAAAGTTATATCAGTTTCTTGCATGTGGGCCACTGGATTTAAATACTTTGACTTTGCCGTATGCACTTGTCAGTCAAAGTATTTAAATCCAGTGGCCCACATACAAGGAATTGATATAACTTTTGTCAGTTCGAACTGATAATAGAAAGACTGTATATATATATATATATATATATATATATATATATACAGAAATTCTATTATCAGTTCGAACTGACACAAGTTATATCAGTTCCTTGCATGTGGGCCATTAGATTTAAATACTTTGACTTGGCTGTATGCACTTGTCAGTCAAAGTATTTAAATCCAGTGGCCCACATACAAGAAACTGATATAACTTTTGTTAGTTCGAACTGATAATAGAAAAACTATATATATATATATATATATATATATATATATATATATATCACATTTCCCTTGTTGAGTGCTAATTAATTACGGTGACAGTATGGACTATGGAGTCTAAGAGAAATTAATTAGCTCTAACTAAAAATAGCAAAGCTAGTGCATAGAATTAAATGTAGAGACATACACCATAATCCACAGCATTAGCCTTATATGGAATATTTGCAACAAAAAATTAAATGTTATTGCCCAATAGTCCCTGTCATAGACATTGCAATATAATTAGTGAAATATCTTTCCATAAATTTTTCTTCTATATAACGCAAACCAAAAGGGAAAAGTTATTGTGGCATTGAACAGGGGAAAGAGATCGTATAGAGTTGTGCGAAAGGTTTCTACTTTTCTCTCTAAATTATTTTTCATTTCTAGACTACCTATATATTGTTATTAATATATATATATATATATATATATATATATATATATATATATTCATCATTGCTGCTGCCATTATAACATTTACAAGGTATTTTATTGCTGCTGCCATTATAACATTTACAAGGTATTTTAAATTATTTTCCTTTTACAAAGTATTGCACTTGTTCTTGATAAGCTTTATAGATAGTGAATTGGTTGATGATCGACTTTCGATTTCTTTTAAGGCTTGTGTTTCATGAAAGATCTAGCTGGTTGAATCAATTCTGCTCATGGAGGTTATTGATTAACATATAGATTGGTATAACTTATCAACATACATACAGAAAATATAATAAACGATGATATGTTTGAATTTGGTTGAGATTATTTCATGAAAGATCTTGAAAATATCTTATATAGCTATGTATTTCATATTGTGATAATCATCGACATAAGAGTACCGTTTGTTCATATGAAATGCATTATGATGTAGTGCGCGTCTTTTTACGAGATCTATTTAAAGTTTATATTTAAAATAAGAGTATTACGATTGTTAATTTCCCGCGTGTTCTTTTTGTTAGTTAATCCGTTAATACCGTTATATGATTTAGTACTAAATACACGTCACCATACTATTGGATTTGATGATTTGTCATTTCTTAAATTGTTAAAACCGTTATATGATATCCAAAACCTAATTAAATGTGTCGAGTGCTATTTGTAAAATATGATTTGTCGTGGGCGGACCCGAAGACAATTAGAATTTAATATTTTTTGATACCGTGGCATTGAGGCTCTATGAGAAGAATGGCGGGCAAAATTGCATTAGATCCTGAGTTTTTGATCTTTGAGAAAACAATTTCTAAGATGACCGGGATTTTTTTTGTTTTTGGTTTCTCTAGAAATTAAATTGAATTGTGTTTTGAGATATATATATATTTTTTGCATTATCTAAAGAAGATTTTCAATTATACAAGTCCTAAATTAAGTTTAAAGTAATTGTCCCTATTTTAATTAGCACACAAAATTTCATTTCTTATACTTCTTTTTTTTTTCTTTCTAATTAATGATTCTATTGTTGCAGGGAATTTCTAATAAACCCTAAATTTCAATTACAGAGATGGACTCGGCTAATTTTAGTTCACCTAATGAGACATCCTTTCTTGCTGCTTCTAGTGAACGTCAAGATCTCAATGACGGTCATGTGGTTATAAAATATAAGAGAAAAACAAAAAAATATCGTAGTGTTAATGAATTGGTATGTTTCTTTTTGGCCTCCTTGACAAAATCTATTCATTTGAAACTTTTGTAATTAAAATATAAAGCTAACTTATCATGGTTTAGTTCAATGGTAGGGAAAATAACACAATACAGCCTCCGTTGTATGATCTATTCGGATACATACCAAAACGACCTCGAACGAGTAAGTTTCTGGTAATTTGTGTAATTTTGATTGTTAATTATCATCCTAAGGAAAAATGTTATACATATCCATAAAAGTTGAATAAGGTAATTTTTATTTCCTTTCAAGTGAGAGATCAGATTATGTAGTAAATTTTAGTGACTTTAATCTAATTTTGATTAAATCCAATGTGCGTATTGAAAGCTGTTTCAATCTTTGAATATCAGTTACAACTTACATGTAGTAAAAAAAATAATTAAGGGTGTACAATAAAAAGAAATGAACTTTCTAGGTGATTTAATTTAAACATGTCCAGATCTATAGTTATTTATTATTTACTTGTATTGTTTTTGGTTTAAGCAGGTAGAGGAGGAGAAAAGGATGTACCTGATTTGCTTGATTCAATTCAGAGGCATGGCGTTAACTTTCAGCGGCGCAGATCTAGATATCATGGTGGAGTTGTGATCATGTAATCAAATCACACAATTTAGTGCCTCCAAAAAATATTTGGGTTGGAAGTTCCTATATATACACCCTCGATCACACGGTAAATTTATGTCATGTGATGTGAAAATTACGTTTAATTTGATTGGTAATTCATGCTACGCGATGTGATCAAACAAGAGGGTGGAGCCATGCACATATATAAGACCTTCTCACCCAAGTTTCTTTAACTGAATCAACTCTCTTTCTCTCACTTGTTAGCTATGGATATTTGCAGGAGCAGTGATAAAGGAAAAGCGAAGTCACAAAATGAAGAGCAGGGCAATAATTATACATTTGATAGGTAATCCACGCTATATGATATGATACCATCGACCCATGCACCCAAGTTTCTCTAAATGACTACAGTCTCTTTCTCTCTCACTTGTTATTAGCTGTGGCCATTTGCAGGAGGATTGGTAAAAGTGGAAAGTGGAAGCCTTGGATGGGTCTAACAGGAAATGAATACAATGGAAAAGGGAAGTCATTGAAAGGACCTGCACAAAATGAAGACAAGGGCAAGAAAATTGCATTTGCTAGGTAATATTCCACTACATTTACATGATATAAATGCCTCCATTCTTCTTCTCTCTCACTTGTTAGCTTTGGACATTTACAGGACCGATGATGGTGTAACAAGGAAGTCCAGCTCGAAGGAACTGACAGTATATGAAGAGCAAGTCCAGCAAATTCCTGACAGGAGGATCATCAGCTTGGGCAATATTGGAAGGCAACCGGCTGATTATGTGACCCCAATCTCCTCAAAATGGGTGAATTTTCAGCTCTGGGAAGTAGCAAAACAAAGCTCAATATTCGGATTTAACCCTAGTAGTTCCAGCGCATTTCATTGCTATATCTTTAAAGCCTCCATTAATGGCCCAAACTCAATCTTGGGAGGTTTCAGCCGAATGGATTATGGTGGGTTTCTACGCTGCTACAACGCGGCAGACCCTGATGATGAATGGTTGATAGCGCAAGATGGAAGTGAGTGGAAGCTGCCCAAGTGGTTAAAGCATTGTAAGATATCTTACTATCTTCCTCCCTACCAGGTCAACTTCATTAAACAGCAGGAGTTGAGAAGTGCTTTTGGCAATGGATTTCGTCATTCAATCTCAAGTGCTTTTAAGCCTTGTGTTAAGCGAAATTAATTTACTAGAATCTGGACTTTGACTACTTTATCTTCTTTTACTTGCAGTCTTATAGACATATTGATTCCTGTTAAATTTGCAGCTAAGTCCTGCTTATATATATTTTTAAGTAAAGTTATCTTTTTATTTGGAACAACTGATTTTTATTAAAGGACACCAAAGCCACCAGAAACAGGAGGAAGAAAAAGCATGGAACGAACAACCCGGAAAAACCTGAGCCGGAGACGGTCACAGGCACACCAAGAGCAACCCAAACAACACAAAAGAGAAAAAACAAGAAAAGCCTAAAAAAGATATTAACAAAACTCCCAAACCAGAACATCCTCATTCAACCCCGATCCCTTCTTGGGCAAATTAACAGCCAACGTATTACTGGCCCTCGGGTTAAACACAACCGACATTCTTCCCATCATACCCAGATAGCTTCGAATCTCATTGATGGCATTTACAAGCTCTAAACTAACAATACCATCACCATTCACCCAAGATACCACCACCTTCAAATCACTCACAATAGTGATAGTTTTCCTCCTTAATTAAATCAGCCGAAAAAGAACACAATTCGCAGGCCTTTAGAATGGCTAATATTTTTGCTGCAATGGCATCCAAATAACCCATGTGAAAGGAGAACAGACCCAGAATCTTCTCAGTACAATCTCTCTAAGCATGACGCAGAACGGAAGTTCTAGGGTTTACCAGCGTAATCCCCAAAGTAACAAAACTGGAATCCACCAGCAAAGAACGAATGTATGTAACTGAAAATTGATAATATTATTGAATGAATCTGAAACTGATAACAAAGGGCCTTAAATAGCCTCTCGAAACCCTAAAATAAGCAAAAGACTAAAATATCCTCAAGCTAAACAAAAACAACTTAAAAACGGAAAAATAAAATAAAATACAAAATCTTCGGTTGCCCGATAGCCTAACTTAAACTGCTCCGATGAGGATGCAAATGACATCAACGGGGGGAACTCGGGTTGCCACACTATAGATCTCTGAAAACCCTTTCCGAAAACATATTATAATAGGAAATCTGACAACCGAGTCAAAAGTTACGCCCGTTTCTTTGGAGCACCTTTTTGGACAATTTCCTGTCCATCTCTTCTTCAAACTCTAAAGCCAACTGTCCTATATCAGTCACTCCCACCTGTGAAGAACTCGACCTCGAGTTATAATCAGGATAAAGTGGAACATCATCACAAAACTCATAAAGGTCAGCCACATTGAAAGTACGAGATATGTTCATATCAGCAGGCAAGTCGATCACATAGGCATTGTTGTTGATCTTCTTGATCACCTTGTACGGACCATACTTCCTTGGCTTCAACTTGTTGTAGGAACCAACTGGGAACCTCTCCTTACGCAGAAACACCATAACCTGGTCACCCTCAGCAAACAATTTCTCACGCCTTTTAACATCTGCTGCAGCCTTATACTTCGCATTCTTCTCCTCTAACCGTGCCTTCACTTCAGCCTGAACATCCCGAACCTGCTCAGCCATGGTCTCAGCAGCAACACTCATACCAGTGACCTTGGGAAGCCTTGCCAGGTCCAATGCATGCTTAGGAGGTTGCCGATATACTAAAGCGAAAGGAGACTTACCCGTAGCAGTATGAACAGCATTGTTATACACAAATTCAGCTTGTGCTAGAGCCACGTCCCACTGTTTTGGCTTGTTTCCACAGATGCTCCGAATTAAATTTCCCAAAGTTCAGTTTAGGTTCTCTGTCTGACCGTCAGTCTGTGGGTGCGCAGTGCTACTGAACTTCAGAGTAGTATCCATCCGCCGCCACAATGTAATCCAGAAATGGCTCAGAAATTTTGAATCCCTATCAGAGGTGATAGACTGGGGTACACCATGTAAACGAACCACCTCCCGAAAGAACAGCTGAGTCACATGTGACGCATCAGATGTCTTCCGACAAGGAATGAAATGTCCCATCTTGGAGAACCTGTCAATCACAACAAACACAGAATCGACCCCACGTTGAGTTTGTGGAAGTCCCAAAATAAAGTCCATCGACAAATCCTCCCATATTGCATTCGGTACAGGTAGAGGCATGTAAAGTCCCGTATTTTGAGCCTGCCCTTTGGAAGTCTGACAAACATAGCACTTACGCACAAAATTACCCACGTCACGTTTCAGCTGAGGCCAATAATACCGCTCGGCTACCCCACTGATAGTCTTGTCACGCCCAAGGTGTCCACTTAAACTTCCACCATGCAACTCTCGAATCAGTTTCTCTCTCAACGAGCTTCGCGGAATACATAACTGATTGCCAAAGAAAAGGTATCCTTCACTCATATGAAATTCCCCCGCGGCCTGTTTCAGAACGCACTTTTTCCATACCTCTCCTAAATCCTCATCTTCCGGATACAATTCCTTCAGGAACTCGAACCCAACAATCTCTTGCTGCATAGTAACCAGTAGACTTGCACGTCTACTCAACGCATCTGCCACTTTATTTAGGACACCAGACTTGTGTTTCAGAACGAAAGGAAACTTCTGCAAATTGGCTGCCCACCGTGCATGCATATTACTTAAGCTCCTCTGGCTGTTCAGGTACTTCAGCGCTTGATGATCAGTGTAAAGGATAAATTCCCGCTGAATAAGATAATGCTCCCAGTTCTTTAGTGCACGAACAATTGCGTAGAATTCTTGGTCATAGGTGCTCCACTTTCGACGTGCATCACTTAGATTTTCACTAAAAAACGCCACTGGTTTTTTCTCTTGTGACAACACTGCTCCAATACCAATGCCACTAGCATCACATTCCACCTCGAATAACTTCTCAAAACTGGGTAAGGCAAGAACAGGCGTGGTGCACAATTTCTCTTTAATGACTACAAAGGCTGTGTCGGTTGCCTCATCCCATTGAAACTTTCCTTTCTTCAAGCACTCAGTAATGGGAGCCACAACACTGCTGAAATCCCTCACAAATCGACGATAAAATGTCGCCAACCCATGGAAACTCCTTACCTCTCCTACCGTCTTCGGTTTAGGCCAATCACGAATGGCTCGAACCTTTTCTTCATCCACTAAAATTCCCTCTGAACTGACCACATATCCCAGGAATAATAATCTCTCTGTCAGCCAGCTGCACTTCTTCAGGTTAATAAACAATTTGTTTTCATTCAACACCTCTAGCACAGCCCTAAGATGCTCCATATGGTCTTCCTCATTCCTACTGTAAATCAAAATGTCGTCAAAATAGACAACCACATATTTTCCAATGAAGGGACGCAATACTTGGTTCATGAGTCGCATAAAAGTACTATGAGCGTTGGATAACCCAAAAGGCATAACCAACCACTCGTAAAGCCCATCCTTTGTCTTGAAAGCCGTCTTCCATTCGTCACCAGGCTTAACACGAATCTGATGGTACCCACTTCGCAGATCGATCTTAGAGAACAATTTCGAACCCTCCAGCATATCTAGCATGTCATCTAGCCTCGGAATCGGAAAGCTATACCTAACAGTTATCCTGTTAATCGCCCGACTATCGACGCACATCCTCCAACTGCCATCTTTCTTTGGGACCAATAATGTGGGTACTACGCACGGACTCATGCTCTCTCGAATAAATCCCTTTTTTATTAATTCCTCCACCTTTTCTTGTAAAATCTGATTCTCCTTGGGACTCATCCGATAGTGAGGCAAATTCGGTAAGCTTGCTCCTGGAACTAAGTCAATATGGTGCTGAATCTCTCTCATTAGTGGAAGGGCATCTGGTAAGTCTTCTGACACCAATTCACTGAATTCGGTTAGCAGGGACTGCACCTTTTCGGACACCACAATTTTCTGCTCCTCCTTGTCTTCTATCACCAAAGCTCACACAACTACAACATATACCTCATGTGCCTCCTTAATTTCAGCTTCTAAATCAGTTATTGACGTGACTAGGGAGACTAAGGATTGCTCTTTTACTGTGGTCTTGGTTGAACTACTGTTTTGGAACCATCGCAATCTTTCTGCCATTCCAATTGAAAACACAAACATTGTCGCGTCCCCTGTAGATGATATCTACATCAAACTGCGATGGGCGACCCAATAACACGTGTCCAGCATCCATCTCGACTACATCACATGTCACCTCATCCCGGTAGTACTGCCCGATCGAAATAGGAACCTTACATACTTCTGTCACGCTCGCCTTAGGTCCTTTCTGAATCCACCCAATTGCATAAGGCTTGGGATGTTTTTCTGCCCGCAGCTTCAGATGCTCCACCAGTTTCCTGGACACAAAATTCTCACAACTCCCACTGTCAACTATTAAATCACAAACCTTTCCTTGGATACTGCAGCAAGTCTTGAAAATATTATTTCTCTGAGTAGAGTCCTCCAGTGTCGTTGCACACATGACTCTCTGAATCACACAATTTACGTGCTCTCCTTATTCCTCCGTAATTTCTGCTCCCTCTAAGAACTCGTCCATGTTTTCCTCTTTTTCAAAATTCTGATCCTCTTCTTCTTCAGCATCCACGAAGTTCACCGGTTTTCGAGTTGGGCATTCATTCGAACGGTGCCCTGGTTGGCCGCACCTATAACACTTCATACCGCCTGGTCTACTGTACGGGTTTGACGCCACTCATGGGGTCTCCTTCGTAACTGCTGCTGCTGCCGTCGGACGTGACCCACCAAAATTATTACTTGGACCCGAACCCCTTTGAACCTGGTTTGCAGTAGTTTTAGCCTGACCCTGTCCATCACTTGGTGAAAATCTACTCCTATTCGCAGTTGCATTGGACGACTCACCCATGTCCTTCTTGTAATGAGAAAAACGATTGGATGATTTCTCCATTAACTCCGCCTTCAAGGCCATGTTTTGCG
This sequence comes from Acer saccharum, assembly GCA_030490815.1. Classification (NCBI taxonomy): domain Eukaryota; kingdom Viridiplantae; phylum Streptophyta; class Magnoliopsida; order Sapindales; family Sapindaceae; genus Acer; species Acer saccharum. The sequence continues at coordinate 56,244,676 of CM059866.1, forward strand.
CCTCATCTACTGTCCATACAACTTGCAGCCCAATTTTGTCTCGAATGGTTAACTTCAATCCCCCCAAATATCTCGAAACCTGCTGTCCCTCAGTCTCGTTGAGGTTGATACGAACTGACAGCCTGGACCATTTCTCAGTATAATCCGCAACGGTTTTGTTACCCTGCACACAATTCTGATAACTCTGAAAAATAAATTGTTTATAATCAGGAGGTAAAAACCTGCTCATCATAAGTTGTTTCATTCGCCTCCAGGATCGTATAGGAACCTTGCCTTGTCGCCGTCTATCCATCTGTAATTTCTCCCACCAAACAGCAGCCCCGCTTCTCAACTTATACGTTACCAATTTGACTTGAAGTTCTTCCGCAACCTCAGTAAACTCAAAAAATCTCTCAACCTCTGAAATCCAGTCCAGAAACTCTTCAATCTGTAGTTTTCCATGGAACAATGGTATGTCTGCGCGAATCCGATAATTAGGTTGATTTCGGTTCAGTTGACGATCTCCTTGGTAACCCACGAAATCCTCTTCAGAATCCTCATCACTGAAATCTTGATGCTGCACATGTCTCGCGGCTCTAGGCAGACGTCTACCTTCAGGGCGGTCTAGGGCCAATCCCTCGACTCTATCTTTGTTGGCAGGGGCAGGAATAGGAGCAGGAGCTTAGTCCGTAGGGGTGTTGGGAGTAGGCAGCCGCTCCATCAGTTGCCGAACCATAGCCTCCAACCTCTCCATCGACTGTCGCTGCTCATCAATTGCCGCCCACACATCGCCATCCCTATGACTAGCGTCGCTAGGGTTAGCTCTCCCGGCTTCATTGTTGACCATCGTATAAGGCAAGTCCTTATGCTCTGATACCACTTGACGCAGAACGGAAGTTCTAGGGTTTACTAGCGTAATCCCCAAAGTAACAAAACTGGAATCCACCAGCAAAGAACGAATGTATGTAACTAAAAATTGATAATATTATTGAATGAATCTGAAACTGATAACAAAGGGCCTTAAATAGCCTCTTGAAACCCTAAAATAAGCAAAAGACTAAAATATCCTCAAGCTAAACAAAAACAACTTAAAAAAGAAAAAATAAAATAAAACACAAAATCTTCGGTTGCCCGACAGCCTAACTTAAACTGCTCCGATGAGGATGCAAATGCCGTCAATCAGGGGGCAACCAGGGTTCCGGGTTGCCACGCTATAGATCTCTGAAAACCCTTTCCGAAAACATATTATAATAGGAAATCTGACAATCGAGTCAAAAGTTACGCCCGTTTCTTTGGAGCACCTTTTTTGGACAATTTCCTGTCCATCTCTTCTTCAAACTCTAAAGCCAACTGTCCTACATCAAAGCACCACCTATACCTGCACAGCTAGGATTCCCTCTTGAGGATCCATCAACATTGAATTTTATGGCATTAGGGGATGGAGGATGCCAGAACTTCTTTATGAACCGCTTTCTCGAATTAGAGGATGAGCAGCTGACTTGAATGTTCAGTAACATGTGAGTTATCAGATCTGCTAAGTTCTTCCCCAAGTATTTAAACCACCATGCTACCCTAAAACCAACCATATCGGTTGCCATAGAAATGGAGGCTGCCTTGCCATTGAAAACCAGTTGGTTTCTTGCCTCCCAAATAGTCCAAGTAAAGTCGTTATTTATATGATTAACATATAGATTGATATGTTTGAATTTGATTGAGGTGATTTCATGAAAGATCTAGAAAATATGTTATATATGCTATGTAAAATGGGTTCAAAAATTTATTAGAAGTTTTTAAAGGATGAATTTTAAGAGTATCACTGCTCTAATAACTTAAGTTTAAATAACACCTAAAATGGGTTCTTTCCAAAAATTCCCCCAATAGTAACCAGTTTTTCACTATTTTGATTTTTTTTTTTGAAATTCCTCCTCCATCAATGGAGATGAAAGACCTCCATTGGCGTTAGATCGGCCTCCAATGGAGGTCGAAATGTTTCAAGGAAGAAGATGAAAAAAATCCCATCCAGAACCAAAACATCCATCTCCTCCATCCAGAACCAAATCCTATCCCATCCAACATTGAGTCTAAAAAAGCATGATCGACAGTATCATAAGCTTTCTCAAAATCTAGCTTGACTAAAAGACCACCGTCCTTGTCATTCTTCCACGTATGGTTCACTTCCTCTACTATTACAAAGCTATCAATGATTTGACAATTATTGACGAAAGCTATTTAAGTGTCACCAATAACCGACTTCATGACTTTCTTGAGACGATTTGCCAAAATTTTTGTGAGCACCTTATACATGGACCCAACCTAGCTAATAGGTCTATAGTCCTTTATCGACTTCAACCTAATTTTCTTTGGAATAAGAGCTATAAAAGTACTATTCAATTCCTTAAGAACGATGCTGTCCAGATGAAACTCATAAAGGAAATTCATAAAATCTTCCTTGATAACACCCCAATTAGCCTTGACAAAGTTTAGATTTAGGCCATCCGGACCAGAAGTTTTGTTTCCGTTATAACTACTCAACGCCTCCCACACTTCATCCAAAATAAACTCCTCTTCCAAAGCTTTCCTTTTCGAAATCGAAATGTGTTTTAGAGGAAGGTCTCTAACCATCGGTCTACTCCAAGACATTTTCTTATAATTATCTTTTCTTTTTCTCTTTTTTTTTTTTAAACCAACAATTTATTACCAAAGGGAGGCAGCAGCCCCACCACATGAGTCAAGGCAACAAACAAAGAGGCTAGAAGCACTCAGGACAGCAATAAGCATACAAAGTAGAAATAGGGCAACAAGCCAAAGCACCACCAAAAGAAAACGAACTAAGTAGCACCAGAGGAAAAACAAAGTAAAAAATAGAGCCTCAAGTAAGGCGCACTACAAGCTAAAAGAAACACAGGCTACAATGAAGAAGGACGACTTAGGAAAGCTCCCACACCAGCTTGTCTTCACTCAGACTCGAGCTAGACTTCGCCAAACTGTTAGTGAGGGAGTTGGTTGATCTCGAATTGAAGCAAACCAAAGTTCCACTCATCCCTTGCAACCAATAGCGAATGTTGTAAACGAGGTTAACATGATTGAAGCTACCAATGCCGTCTCTGTCATTAACCCACGAGACGGCCACCTTGGAGTCTCTTATAATGGCTATGTTCTTGTTTGAAGAGCAGGGCTAGAAGCACATAACTCACACTTTATGAATTGCCATTATCTCTACTGTGTTTAAGTCTTGGATTCTCACGGGCAAAGAGAAAAGGTCCAAAACTTGACCCTTACAATCGCGAAAGGACACCCCCAATCCTCGCCTGACCTGGCTTTCCTCTAGTAAAACCATCCACATTAAACTTCAGCTCTCCCAAAGAAGGGTTGGTCCAAACCTTAGAAAATGACTGTTTGACTTTATGAGACTCTTCGCACAGGTCTTTTAAATTGAGCATCAGAGAAGTAACAAGAATTTCAGACCCTCTACCAAAATGCTTGAACCACCAGGCGGTTCTGAATTTCACAGTATCTGACACCAAACCGAGATCAATCTCTTTATTTTGAAACAACAATTTACTTCTAAACTCCCATATCGTCCACATCGTTGTTGAAAAAATGGTACACCAAGCTCTGCTGCTTTTGATTGAAGGGCACAACCCTTGCCAACCTAAAAACCAGTTCATGATCTTCATGTTGTGGCAATTATAATGATCTTTAAAATAAAAATAAAAGATGCCTTCTCTAACTTGCAAAGGATCCGAGCACATTGTTTCGTGAAAGGACATCTCAACAATAAAATCCATCTTCCTAAAAACATTGGAAACAAGATGAAAGAATTTAGAATTTTTGTCACCCTCCTTCAACCACTTCACTCTCAAAATTTGTCTCCACTTTTGTTCTTCCATGTGAATAGCCTTCCATAACTTGGAAATAATCTCTACCCATTCCTGTCTAAACATAGCCATCCACTCTTCGGCTACTGTCTTTCCTTTGATCACAGCCAACTCCTACTCAACACCTTTGATCTCCATATTTCCCACATTCTTAATCTTCATCGCCATTTCTTAAATTGCCTTTTGACAACCTTTGTTTTGGATAGAAAAACGAAGCCTTTAGACCCTCCAACTTTGCACTCACTTCGTACTTTTGTGACCTCTAACATCATCTCATTATCCTTCAACCACCCATTAAAAAATCGAAAAGGCCTAGGGCCCCAATCCACCTCGGATTCCCCTACCACTATAGCATTGTGGTCCGACAAACTCTTACAAAGATCCCTTTGAACTAACTTAGGAAACCACACAAGAATTATCGGGGAAAGCAATAAGTAGTCTAACTTTGCCCAAGATTCTGATTCCCTATTGTTGGACCAAGTGAAAGGCATACCATGCATAGGAATACTAACCACCTTAGCCATCGAAATGAAAATATTAAAGTTTCTCATTGATCCCACACTACTAGCCCCTCATTTTCTCTTTGAAGGATCAAGGATTGTATTAAAATCACCCCCTATACACCAAGACATCGGAAAGGAAACTTGAGCAGAAAGAATAAACTCCCACAACACCTTTCTCCATATAATTAATTTGTAAATCTTGAATTTTAAAGCTTGGATGGGGTGTGTACCACATCGTCGGCGAGATGATTTTGTTTGCCACAGATACTATTTAGCCCAAACTCTTTGTCAAAAAACTTATCCCGGCCTAAATGATGACAATTGACAAGTGATTTGTATTGCCACATCACTCATCATATGATTCCATGATCTATGTGGCTATTATAATTGTTTGCCACATAATTTGATAGAAGTATTGTTGTTACAAATCGTCAGACACATGTAAAACTAAAGAAGATGGAAATGAATCTCACATTAAAGCTAACAAAGTGCTATGTGGAAGCCACCAGAGTGGTTCAAAAACTTTCTGAATTCCTCTTTACCACATCAACTTCATTAAACAACAAAAGTTGAGATATACTTTTGGCCAGGGTTATGGATATGGATCTGGATCATCTTCTCGCCTTAAAATTTGTAAAAGGGTACGGATATTGCTATATTTATAAGTACACTTATGTCTAAAATTTAAAATTAAATAATTACTATAAGCACCCATTATAATGCCATTAGTACCCTTATTTAAATGAATATTTTCATTTTAATACAATTTGTTTATAACCCTTTAAAGTTATTAACATACCCAATTTCATAAATGATAAATTCTTAAGTTTTCCATGCTCGAAAACAAAGTACGGTCATAGTAAGTGATGCAGCAAGCAAAGACGATACGGCAAACAAAGGTTTGGATTTCATGGAACGGAGGGATCGACTCAAAGACAAAGGGTGCGAAAAGAAGGCAAGGGTTTGGATGTCACAGAGTCAGCTCAATGACTTGGATCAGCCCCTTCCAGAAGGGAGAATTTCAGGGGTCTTTTTATAAGGCAAATGAACTCAAAATCGACATTATAATATGTTTTCAGAAAGCCCAAGACGAGCCTTACAAATGTTATGAAGACTCTGTCTTCTATAACGGGCTGCAGCATATCCAATTTCGGCCATCTAGTTTGTTGCACCAAGACGTGAGCTGGACGAGTTGGGCGAGCTAAACTTCGTGGACCTCTACATGAAGCATATGAGGTCGGATCGTCTATTATAATATGTTTCCGGAAAGCCCAAGACGAGCCCTACAAATGTTATGAAGACTTCGTCTTCTATAACGGGCTTCAACATATCCGAATTCGGCCATTAAGTTTCGGGCGCGCCAAGACAACTGTTTCGAGTTTTATGGTTTTTAATTGTTGTCATGATTATGTACGTTTATTTTATTTCCTTTTAATTTATATATAATTAGGTTATTAATTATTTTATGATTTGATTTTATTAAATCAAATCCAATTTCCTTTTTAGATAGGTTTAATGTTTTATGATTCTTTTGATTTTTAGGAGATTTGATATCTTTTTCATTTAGGACTCTTTCTTGATTGTTTAGGATTTTCTTGTTAGTCAAGTTTTGCAATTCTATTTAAGTAGATTGTATTAGGGTTTGAAAGATAACTTTTGATTAATAAAAAAATATAGAGTTGTTTCTCAATATCCATGTACAACATTCTTTGCGAAGATTGAAGTATTTGAAGCCTGTTAATAATCCTTCGTGCGCAAAGTTGAATGTTATTAGTAGCCTGATATTCTGGTATCCGTGCGCGGATCAACAGAGTATTGATAGGTTGTTTTCTAATTGTTTCTTGCAGGTTTTTCTCGTAGAGCTTCCGCTACACCAGTAAGTTTCTTGCCATCAACAACTACATCAGATATCTTCTCAGCATGTACAAAACTCAAGCATTGCCCATGTTGATAATAATCACATTCCACAAAGTTTGGGACACGAGAGGTGATGCTCTTGACATCATGGCCAATCACAAATTTGAACTCAGTTAAGCACCGGGAATTCCATGCTATGCTTTTTTGAATGAATAGTTCGAGAAGCTCTACTTCAGGGAAATGAAAACAGAGAAAACTCAACTCTGTCAATTTGCTATATCTATTACAACAGATTTCACATCCTTATACCACTGTTGATCTCCTAGATACACAACGATATGTACTGCGCCATCTCTTAAAAAAAAAAAAAAAAAAATACTTCTTACTTTTTTTTTTATTGATAGAGTTTATAATAATAAATAAAAAATGCGTACCTTTGTATGATTAAAGTCCTCTGAAAATTCTTTTTTCATTACTTTGTTATATGATAATGAGAGATTTTAATACTGGAAATATAATTAGGTTTTTTTTTTTTTTTTTTTTTTTTTAAATAAAGAGATATAGTTGAAGATATGAGTGTAATTAATGGGTGTACATGTAATTATTTTTTTAATTAAATTAATTTATCCTTATTGGTAAATTTCTATTGGGATATTTTTTAAATTAATTTTTTTTATTAAAATATAAGTGTGCTTATCATATTTATGGTTGGCAATATCGACACCCTTTGTAAAAATCAGTGATTGTGAGTTATTAGGGATTAAAAAAAAAAGTTGAAAAAAAAAAAAAAGTCTCGAAACATGCTTAATAAGTCTGATAAGGAGGCAAAACTTCAAGATTTATTTTATTTAAAAACAAAAAAAATCAAAAAAAAAAAAAAAAAAAAAACTAGTTAGCGGCCAAATGCTGAGTAAATCTCGATGAATTGACGATATTTCGAGAGTTAATTACTGGGTATTTGGCCAATCACTATTTTTTTTCCAGAACAATTGATTCCAAAACCATTTTTATTACAAATACAAGAATATTACAAGTAAATTTACCGCGACCCATAAACATTGCAGAAAATAATACTATTCCAAGTTCATATTTCTCTATCCCTCTCGCTAGCTCATGATCAAATCTCACCTCTGTATGCATGTGTTTATATAAATTTCACATGATGGAGCAGCTGTAGTTAGAGTCTCTAGACTTAATGGGCATTTGGCCACCCACTATGCATGTGGAATTCCATAATCTCTGCAATCAAAATATATTCTAACGATTATCAAAAGCAAAATTCATGAGGAACATTTAGGTTTAAGTTTAATAGCATAAGATCCTTAAAGTTAATAAGTTGACCGAGGACATAATAATCTTGTTCGGAATTCATATTGGCCACCATGAAATTGAAAGGAAAATTTTGTTAATATATATATATTATATATATATATATATATATATATATATATATATATATATCACATTTCCCTTGTTGAGTGCTAATGAATTGCAGTGACAGTATGGAGTCTTAGAGAAATTAATTAGTTCTAACTAAAAATAGCAAAGCCAGTGCATAGAATTAAATGTAAAGACATACACCATAATCCACAGCATTAACCTTATATGGAATATTTGCAAAAAATAAATAAATGTTATTGCCCAATAGTCCCTGTCATAGATATTGCAATATAATTAATGAAATTTCTTTCCATAAATTTTTCTTCTATATAACGCAAATCAAAAGGGAAAAGTTACAGTGCCATTGAACAAGGGGAAAGAGATATAGAGTTGTGTGCAAGGTTTTTACTTTTCTCTCTAAATTATTTTTCATTTCTAGATTATTTATCTATTATTATTATCTATTCATCATTGCTCCTGCCTTTATAACATTTACAAGGTATTTTATTTTTTGTTCTTTTCCAAAGTATTGCACTTGTTCTTGATAATTAGCTTAATTTTATAGATTGTTGGTTGTTGATATATCGACTTTCAATTTCTTCTAAGGCTTGTGGTTCCTGAAAGATCTGGTTGAATCAATTCTCCTCATGGAGGTTATTGATTAACAAATAGATTGGTATAACATATATATCAACATACAGTAAATATAATAAACGATGATATGTTTGAATTTGGTTGAGATGATTTCATGAAAGTTCTGGAAAATATGTTATATATACTATGTATTTCATATCGTGATAATCATCAACATAAAAGTACTGTTTGTTCGTATGAAATGCATCATGGTATAGTGCGCGCCATTTTATATGAGATCTATTTAAAGTTTATATTTGTAATAATAGTATTACTTAATTATGATTGTTAATTTCTCACATGTTTTTTTTTTTTGTTAGTTAATCCGTTAATACCGTTATATGATTTAGTACTAAATACGTGTTACCATATTATAGAATTTGATGATTTTTCATTTTTTAAGTCGTTAAAACCGTTACATGAAATATGTATTGCATGCTCTGTATAGAATATGATTTGTCGTGTGCGGATCAGAAGACAATTAGATTTTTTAAAAAAAAAATTTTTTGATTCCGTGACATTGAGGCTCCATGAGAAGAATGGCGGGCAAAATTGCATTAGATCATGAGTTTTTGATCTTGAGAAAACAATATCTAAGATGATCGGGCCCTTTTTTCCTCTCTAGAAATTAAATTGAAATTGTGTTTTGAGATATATTTCTTTTGCATTATTTCAATTGTACAAGTCCTACATTAAGTTTAAAGTAATTGTCCCTATTTTAAGCACACAATTTTTCATTTCTTATACTCTTTTTGTTTTTTTCTAATTAATTAATGATTCTATTGTTGCAGGGAATTTCTAATAAACCCTAAATTTCAATTAGAGAGATGTACTCTGCTAATTTTAGTTCACCAAATGAGACATCTCTTCTTGCTGCTTCTAGTGAACGTCAAGATCTCAATGATGGTGTGGTTATAACATATAAGAGAAAAACAAAAAAATATCGACATGTTAATGGCATGGTATGGTCTGGCCTCCTTGACAAAATCTATTCATTTTCAACTTCTGTAATTAAAATATATAGCTAAGTTATCATTGTTTATTTCAAGGGTAGGAAAAATAACACAGTACAGCCTCCGTTGTATGACCTATTCGGAAACATACCAAAACAACCGCGAACGAGTAAGTTTCTGGTTTGTTTTGATTGTTAATTATTATCCTAAGGAATATTGTTCTATATATCCATAAAAGTTGAATAAGATAATTTATATTTTCTTTCTCAGATTATGTAGTAAATTTTAGTGACTTTATTCTAATTTTGATTGCATCTAATGTATTGAAAGAATAAAAACAAACTTTCTTATGATGTTTTATTGTAAATGCATTTTGACATGAAAAATATAAATTTCTGATGATATCTTTCAAGTGAGGTCAGATAATGAACTTTCTAGATGTTTTAAGCATGTCCAGATCTCGTCTTATCTTAACTTGTTATTTTTCATTTAAGCAGGAGAAAAGGCTGTACCTGATTTGCTTGCTTCAATTCAGAGGCATGGCGTTAGCTTTCAGCAGCGCAGATCTAGATATCATGGTGGAGTTGTCATGTAATCAAATCATACAATTTAGTACCTCCAAAAAATATTTGGGTTGGAAGGTCCTATGCACCCTCACACAGTAAATTTATGTCATGTGATCACGTGAAAATTACATTTGATTGGTAATCCATGTTAGATGACGTACATGAAACAAGAGGGTGGAGCCACATAAGATCTTCCCACCCAAGTTTCTCTAAATGACTCAACTCTCTTTCTTTTTCACTTGTTAATTGTGGACATTTGTTGGATTAGTGATAGCGACACAAAATGATGAACACATAAAAACACTACTCATTTGATAGGCAATTCATGATATATTATTACATGATACAAACTGTATATGTTAACCCTACTCAAGTTTCATTTAATGCTTCCACTCTTTCTCTCTTCATTTGTTTGCTATGGATATTTGCAGGACCAGTGACAAAAGAAAAGAGAAGTCGTTGATGAAACCGATAAAAAATGAAGAACAAGGCAATCAATTTACATTTGTTGGGTAATCCATTCTACATGACCGTCGATCCACCCAAAGTTTCTCTAAATGACTTCTCGCTCACTTGTTAACCGTGAACTTCTTGCAGGATCGGTAATAGTGGAAAGTGGAAGCCTTGGATGGGTCTAACAAGAAATGATAATGGAAAAGGGAAGTCAATGAAAGTATCAGTACAAAATGAAGACAAAGGCAAGATAATTCCATTTGCTAGGTAATCCACGCTACATGAGTACATGATATATAAGTGGGTGAGGGTGTCTAATAATGTCGACCCTCCTAAGTTTCTCTAAATGATTCCACTCACTTTCTCGCTCACATGTTAGCTTTGGATCGACATTTACAGGACCGGTGATGGTGGCAAAAGGAAGTCCAGCTCGAAGGCACTGACAGTATATAAAAAGCAAAATAAGAAGGGAAACACACCAGACACTGAGATGAGGATCATCAACTTGGGCAATATTGGAAGGCAAGATAAGTATGTGACCCCTTTCTCCTTCTTTGGGAAACCAACATCAAAGTTTAGTTTATTTTGGGTTTGTTATGTGAGAGACCACGTGTTATATTGTTAGTGCTTTAGTTGTTTTGGTTTGGCAGCTTAGATTTGCTCACTAAAATGATTGTATGAATATAGTGATTTTCCTCGAGTATTGTCAACCTTTCTGGTTGAGCTCAGTGGAGATTACTTATGGATTTCTATGTCAGATATAAATGGATAGGACACATAAAACAATGGACCTATCCAAGTTTCTGTAAATGCCTCTATTCTTCTTCTCTCTCACTTGTTAGCTTTGGACATTTACAGGACCGGTGATGGTAGAAAAAGGAAGTCCAGCTCGAAGGCACCGGCAGTATATGAAGAGCAAGTCCAGCAAAATCCTGACAGGAGGATCATCAGACTGGGCCATTTTGGAAGGCAACCAACTGATTATATGACCCCAATCTCCTTTGGGAACACAACATCAAAATGGGTGAATTTTCAGCCCTTTGAAGTAGCAAAACAAAGATCAATATTCCCATCTAATAACTCTAGGAGTTCCAGCGCATTTCATCGCTATATCTCTAAAGCCTCCAAGGGCCCAAACTCAATCTTGGGAGGTTTCAGCCGAATGGATTATGGTGGGTTTCTGCGATGCTACAACGCAGCAGACCCTGATGATGAGTGGTTGATAGCACAAGATGGAAGTCAGTGGAAGCTGCCCAAGTGGTTAAAGCATTGTAAGATATCTTACTATCTTCCTCCCTACCAGGTCAACTTCATTAAACAACTGGAGTTGAGAAGTGCTTTTGGCCATGGATTTCGTCATTCAATCTCAAGTGCTTTTAAGCCTTGTGTTAAGCGAAATTAATTTACTAGAATCTAGACTTTGATTACTTCTTCTTTTACTTGCAGTTTTATAGACATATTGGATCCTGTTAAATTTGCAGCCAAGTACTGCATATCGTTTATTTTTATTTTTATTTTTCCATTGTCAAAGTTGAATTATATTTTTAAAATAAAGTCGTTATCTATTTGGGACTTTTTATCCTATCCACATTTATTTATTTATTTTTAAGTTATTATAAAGAGAGCTTCTTTTGACAATCCAATTTTTTCTTTTCACACTTCTTTTCTAAAAACATTCGATTCTCAAAATTTAAATTTAAAAAAATTCTAAAGACACTTTATTTTTTTACAAGATTATCCTTTTATCTTTTTTGAATTAAATTATTAAAAAAAGAAATTATCTCTCCTAAATTATTAGATTAATTATTACATATTAAATGCTCTCTCCTAAATTTTTAATTACCATATTACACTCTCTCTCCTCCAATATATATCTCTAATTTTAGAAAAAAAAAACTTACTAATAAGCTTGATTTTCAGTAACCGTATGTATGTATATATTAAAAAAAATATAAAAATAAAATAAAAACTCAAAAAATAAGTACCTTTTTTTTTTTTTAAATCGAAATATAAAAATGTTTTTTTATTACTCTTGTAGGTATGTGATTGCTTAGATTCTTTCATTAGTCTTAGAAATTCTGAGTTTAATCGAATCTAGTTGCAACAATTCAAGCATTCATATATCTTTTTTTTTAAAAATTTTTTTTTGACTTTTTAATATATATATATATATATATATTACTGTTAGTAAAAAACTAAAATATTCATAAGTTTTTTTTTTTTTTGAAAAATGGAGAGAGATTATTTAGGAGAGAGTGTTTAATATGGTAATAACAGATTTAGAAGAGAGAGTTTAATACATAATATTTAATCTAATGATTTAGGAGAGAGAATTTCTTTTTTAATAATTTAATTAGTTTGGAGTTTCTTTAAATTTTTTTTGTCTTGTTTAGTAATTTTAATTTAGGTTAAAATTGTCATTAATAAAAAAAATTAAATTGGAGTGTGAATAGACAATTTGTGGATTGTAAGGAGAAGCTCTATATTATAAATTTGAAAGTTTTGATGTTGAGAAGGATATATGACTGGAACTACAAATATCATTGATGTGGGTATGGGAGAATGACTGATAAAACACCACACTAGTGGTCTTACAACATTGACATGTACCACGATTTCTTGGCTTTTGCTTTTGGTATCGATCGTGATGATGTTGCTGTTGGTTTTTTCGTGTTTCATCAATATTCCAAGCGAAAATCTCAATCCGGTGGTTGGTTGCTCGGTGTTCTTTTTGTCGGCTGTTTGTTCCAGCTCAAAATCAAAAGAAACAAAATATATCTTAGTGCAGAAAAAACAAGTGAAAAAACCAGGTGATAGTAGAGTAGTTTTCTACTCAAAAGTTAATCTTTTGTTTTCTGCTTTTATTCATACGATTCTAGAAGATTCAACCAGATTATATACTGGTTTTGTACAAGGCATTATGGATCGGTCTATTTTCTATACATGTTTTAGGTCACCATTTCCTATTAATTATGCTTTGTTCTCAAGTAAATTAGGTATTTTATGTGTTTGTTGAGCATGTGTAGGTCATATTCCATTCAAGAGGTGTCGGGTGTTATTTTGGAGAAAAATAGCAAAAAGATGAATTTCGGGCCAGTGCAGAACAGCTAGATTGCGGGGCCCATATCTCTCAGCTCTAATTGAATTAATGTATCCTAATACCTATGGATTGAAAGCCCCGGAAGTCTAGTTTCCGGTGCACTTTTCGGATCACAATTCCGATATTCCTAGAAGAAGTTATGCCTGTTTTAGTACCCGATGGTCAGATCAGTCATAATTCCGCGAATACTTATGGGATTTATTTTGCAAGTTGTCAGAACAGGAAATATTACTTTCTTGGACATGTGTGGGAGTCTTTGGAAGCAAGTAAACATCTAATCATTATTATCCTTCAATAAGTAATCAATTTGGATGGATTAGGAAAGAAATAGAATATCAAAAAGGTAGAGTTCTAAAGGGGAATTGATTTCCTTGTTGTTTAAGAACATGGCCTAGCATCTACACCTATTTAAACCCCCTTTGAACCCTAATATAAGGGTGAAGCTGGAGACCAGCTGGGACACAAGCCAAGGAAGGTCCCAAGCCACCAAGGGGGCCATCCCTCATCACACCACCACTATTGTTGCACTTGGAAGCTTGAAAAAGACACTCATGGGTTTTATCAACTCTTTCTCCTCTTTTTTAATCTTTTCATGTGTAATTAACTCCATACTAGGTAATCAATATGAACCTCTATGAATGCTCTTTGTTAGAATTGACTGTATTTCCATTAATTCAAGTTTTGATTTATTCAATTCATTCTAGATCTTAATTCTTTATTTGTATTAATGCATGATTATATGCTGGCATGAATTTAGGGTTTTGATAATTAAACAATTAAGTTTTGAGTGTTAATTTACACGCAATCTTAATTAATATTCAATTGAATAGGTAAAATTGATCTTGTCATTGATTTATGCAAGTAGGTTTTGGTTCATCTAGTTCTTGCACTTAATGGGTTCTCGGTTGTAGTTTGCGTCATTGATTTATGGGTAAATTATAATTGAGAACACTTGATTCATCCCATAATCATACGGTAACAATCTTACTTAATTAAGATAAGAATGAACCATTAACTTGAATAATGTCTTTTATCAAAGTCAATTCGAAACACTAAGTAAACATAGTTGGGGAGCATTGATGATCTAGTTCTCTCACCTCTTGATCACATCCATAATTTCTTGTTACTCGCTTTTAATTAATTTAGTCTCTTAGTTTAACTCAATTCACAACAATCTCAAATCTCTCGGTTACTTATAGTTTCATTAGAACTAGAATTAGTTATAATTAATAAATCATTTTTCCTTGTGGGAACGATCTCTACTTTCCCCTGTACTTATCTCATGATTCATCCACTTGCGATTTAGTATTTTATAACACGATTTTACACATCAAATTTTTGATGCCGCTGTTGGGGATTAGTTGAATTTATTGATTATTTCTAGTTTTAGTTTTAGTTAATAGTTTTAGTTTAATTTTCTTTTTCTTTTTCTTTTCAGGTACAATGGACTTTTACGAGTTTTCTTTGAAGGAGTTTGCAGATTTCTCCCAAAAGGTGAAAGAGTTGAAAGGCGAGTTTGCCCAACGCATGCAATTGATGAGGGCCGAAATCGAACAATGGGATAAAGCTTTGGAGATCATGAAGAATAAAGAGCTCGAGAGTATTGAAAGGCTGGCCAAGGCTGAGCAAGAGATCAGGAGGTTAACTGAAGGAGTGACCTCGTTCTTCAAGGGTGGTAAGCTTGACGAGAGTCGAGAAGAGTCCAGTGCCCCTGTTACAAAGGTTGAATTCAAACCAAAAAGGAAAAGAAAGAATAAAAAGAAGGTGTGAGCTTTATCTCCAAAAAATATACATCAGCAAGGTAAACTTCCAAGTTTCATTTTCGTTTGCCATTACTGCAATATGAAGGGTCACATTCGCCCTTGGTGTTTCGAATATATAAAACAATGAAAATGGGGGAATGAGAGCTACAATCATAGGAGTAACTGGGTAAGAAAGGATGAGCTCAAAGAGATTGAGCATGCATATATGGTGGAACTATTTGGTTGAAGAAGAGTGGTGATGATTACATAGTCATTAAGTCGCCACCAGTAAAGGAAAGAAAGAGTCTACCAAGTTGGAAGAGCCATAGAGCTAGCTTGCGTCTCGCTTAGACATTAAATAAAGTGTTTGGTGGGAGGCAACCCACCTAGGTAATTTCTTTTTAATTTTTGTTTTAGTTTTTAGTTTTCTTTCTTTTGTTTTGTGTTTCGAGTTCTTGTCTTCCATGCTTTTCCTTTATTCGTTGTCCATGCTTATAATATCATACAAACATTAAGGATAATGTTTAGATTATGTTTGGGGGTGTGAATTCGTGTTTGTTTGATTTTTTGATTCTTTGACAAATCTGTGAAAAAGTGACCCCCTGTTTTGAAATTTTTTAAGGTAAACGTTTTGTTAAAACTGTATTGATTGGTGAGGAAATAAAATTTTCCATTCACTTAATTCTGGGTGGTGATTTAAAAGTTATGAATGTTTCTTCAACCAAAGGTCATGGGCAATGCCCTGTGTTGCGAAACGATGCGTGCACTGTTTTTGTCGTCTGTTTTCTCACTTTCCCAATGCGAATTTTGAAATATTTTCTTAATGAAACATGTGCATTTTCATGTTTATTATCTTGTGTTAAAATTTGGTTAACGTTTATTGAGTCATTTAGGAGATATGCATTAAAGAACAGACATAAGTCAATTTCGAAAATCACCAGTTTTTGAATTTTTGTTCTCCATGTTGAGATGCTTCTTTTGTGTGCTTTTAGAGCCGTAATATATGCTTTATTCATTGAGTCTAAACTAACTTCTTGCCACTTAGAGTAGTGCATTGCATTTTTCAAAATTTATGACATGCTCTTGATGTGATAGTGGATAGGAAGCTTTGTTGGATTGCCATGATTAATAGTGGAGACTACCCTTGTGAGTTCACTGAGCCAAAAAGCGTACATAAATGACATGATATGAGAGATTATTTGTTTCCACTCTTTAAACACTTAGTAGCTTCTTAGCATTAGATTCGATCTCTATAGGTTGTAAAAGAACAATTCTTATAAAAAAGATATCACATGTGGACTTTGCTCTTGATTTGGTTGAACCATTAGAAGTGATATAGGCAATGTGTTCTTGAACTCACGTAAAAAACCTTAAATATTTTCTACCCTTATGTGTGTGCTCCATAACCTTGTTTGAAGCCAAACACTATAAGCCTTTTTCTTTCATCACCCACATTAACTTAACCCCAATAAACCATAATTTAGCCATACCTTATAGCTTGAGATCATATAGAGGAAGTGATGAAGATGATTGAAGGGAGTTCGAAATGGGTGACTCGTAATGTGCATGTACCAAGGACAAAGCAAGAAGACAAACACCAAAGTGGTGTCAAGAAGAAATGTATTGAAAAGTTGTTGTATTAATTATAAAAAAAAAATAAAGATAAATGAATGAGATGATGAATCAAATAAAAGAGAAAAGGAATAGAGATTTACAATTAAGTGATGATAAATCAAAGTCAACTCAAGAAAGAGGATGAACAAAAATTGTTCAAGAAGCCTAGATGCAAGTGGAATGAATAATTCAAAGAAATTCGGCTGAGTATGAAGATTGCTGAAGAATTTCTTGATATGATCCTAGGTTTTGTTTGCTATCCTTTTCCCGTTCTTTCTTAACCTTCACCCAATAGCCCCGTTACAACCAAAGAAAATACATAATTGATCTTTTAGGGATACTAGCGCGAGAGTAAGGTAAACATGTGCTCTATCTTGTTCTTAATGTTTGATTCTTTTCATGAGATCTTTTGTATATAAATCAAACGTTCTTTCAATGATATACCGCTTTTGCATACGATTCCAGAAGATTCAACCAGATTATATACTGGTTTTGTACAAGGCATTACAACTATACACATGTCTATATTTCATCCATATAAACTAACCCAAGTTAAACTTAACGTAACTCTAGTTAATTAACCTAATACAATAATTTATATATTTTTGTTAAGTAAGTAATAGCAAAATATATTAACTTCAACACTCCCTCTTAATATGTTATGCTTGAACTCCCAAAGCTCACTAAGTTGCTGGAATTTCTCTTTTGGAAGTGCCTTGGGTAGTATGTTTGCAATTTGATCTTCAAACCTGCAAAATTCAAGTTGAATTTCTCCATTTTTTGCAGCCTCTCTAATGAAATGATGCTTGAGTGCAATGTACTTGCTTCTGCTGAGATGGAATGGATTTTTGACCATAACAATGGCTGATTTGTTATCACGGAATACCGTTGTGCCTCCCTCTTACTTCTCTCGAACATCTTCTAGAATTCTTTTCAACCAACTGGCATAAGATGTTGTTAAAGAAGTAGAAACATATTCAACTTCAACTGTGGATTGAGCAACGGTTGGTTGCTTTTTTGAGCACCAAGAAAATGCACCTGAAAAAAACAAAGCCAGAGATGCTCTTCATGTCATCAATGCAGCCTCCCTAATAACTATAACAATAACCCACCAATTTTGCTACTTCTTTCTTATTGAATCTTATACCATAATTCACGGTGCCTTGGATGTATCTCAACACCCTTTTTGCTGCACCTAAACGAAATGACTGGGGTTGTGCATAATTCTTGACAGCATACTTGTTGCATACACGATGTCAGGTCTTGTAGCTGTGAGATAAAGCAACTTTCCCACCAAACTTTTATAGAGTGTTGTATTAACCTTCTTTCCACCATCTTCTTTCTTTAATTTATCATTCACAACAAGAGGAGTGTCCACAAAATTGCACCCAAACATACTTTGATTCTTCAAAATAATTTTAGCATACTTTCTTTGAGAAATGAAAACACCATCAGCATCTTGACAGATTTCAATCCCAAGAAAGTAGTGTAGCTGCCCCATTGCTCATTTCATACATCTTTATCATTTCGGATTTAAACTCCTTTATCATACTCTCATTGTTGCATATGAACAATAAATTATCAACATATATGGCTACAATGAGAATATCACAAGCCTCATTCTTCTTAACATACAAAGTAGGCTCATCAAACTTGTTTTGAATCCTTTTTCATTGAAATACCCATCTATCTGACTATTCTAAGCTCTAGGAGCTTGTTTGAGCCCATACAAGGCCTTTTTGAGCTTGTAAACTTTGTCGTTTTCTCCTTTGATTACAAAGCCTTGAGGTTAATCCACATACACCTTTTCATTTAAATCACCATTCAAGAATGATGATTTTACATGTAGTTGGTAAAGTAACCAACCTTTTTTAGCAGTCAAGGCAATAAAAACTCTCACCGTATCAAGTTGAGAAACCGGTGTGAAAGTTTCATTGAAATCAACACCAGCTTGTTATAGGTAGCCAACTTGGCTTTATGTCTTTCCACATACCCATCTGAGTTGTATTTTACTTTGTAAATCCACTTCTCACTAATAACTTCCATGTCTCTTGACCTCTCAACTAGCTACCAAGTGTTGTTCTTCTCTATTCCTTCAATCTCCACTTCCATCGCTTTTCTCCGAGTATCTTCTTTGATTGTTTCTTCAAAACTTTCCGATTCAACAGAATAAAAATTACATCCTTAAATTTTAGCCAAGCTCTTCATTTTGTGGAGTCGAACTTGGTGATGAAGAAGAACTAGAACCGGATGAATCTCTTGGAGATGATGGTGTGCTAATATGAGGTGATTGTAATACACCTTCATTATTTGCATTGCCTTGAACTGGATTTTCTTGCATTTCATCAATCATGACAACCCTCTTTTGAATTATATAAACATTGCTCCCAATCAAAATAAGCTTGCTCATCAAATATGACATATCTACTAACCATAATTTTCTTGCTTTTCAAATTGTATAGCGTATAGCCCTTTGATTGTAAACTATAGCTAACAAAAATGCATCTCTCACTTATTTCATCAAGTTTTTGCCTTTTCTCTTTTGGAATTTGAGAATAGGAAACATAACAAAAATTTTTCAAATGTCTCATAGATGGTTTCTTCCCACTCTAAACTTCTAAGGGAGTTTGATCATGCAAAACTTTAGTTGGTGCTCTATTAATCAAATATACTGCTACGAATAGATTATTCCTTTTCATGGAGCATAAATTTTCCCATCTCCATCACAATTTGATTATTCCTTTCGGATACTCCATTTTGCTACGGAGTATATCCAACTGTGAGCTGCCTTTCGATGCCTTCTTCTTCACATAATTTCTCAAACTTATGAAAATTATATTTCGTACCCCTATCACTTCTTAAGGTTTTTATCACATGGTCACTTTGGTTTTGAACATAGCTTTTGAATTTTTTTTAAAATAGAAAATACTTCAAACTTTTGTCTCATAAAGAACACCCATGTCATCCTTGAAAAATCATCAATAAACAGGATGAAATACTTGTTGTTGCCATGAGAAGGAGTAAACATAGGTCCACAAACATCGATATGAACCAGCTCCGAAACTTGTTTTGCTCTCCATGCAACTCCTTTTGGCAAAGATTGCATGTGATGCTTGCCAAGTGCACACCCTTCACATACATTCTGTTGTTCTTCAATTTTTTGGAGCTCTTGCACCATGTGCTTTTGATATAGCAACTTGAGACTTTGAAAGTTCAAGTGCCCAAATCGCTTATGCCACAGCCAAGAATCATCATCAACTTCAACCTTCAAGGCAAATTCATTTACACACTGAAAGCTAAATGGAAAGCTTCAATTATTCATTTCAACTTTGGCAACAACCACCCTTTGCTTTTCTTTGTCAAAAAGGGTGCAACCCTTGCCTTCAAATTGCAGAGAGTATCCATTTTTAAGAAGTTGTCTAACACTTAACAAGTTTTGTTTCAAATCTGGAACTAGTAGCACATTTGAAATGTACTTAACACCTTTCTTAGTTTGAACACCAATTGTCCCCTTGCCTTTGACATCTATAAGAACACTATTGTCCAACTTCACTTTTGAATTGATGGAAGTGTTAATATTGAGAAAAATGCTCTCATTTCCTGTCATATGGTTTGTATAGCCACTGCAGGGAACCACACGTTATCTTGTTGTTCAAGTGCACTTTGACATGCATAAAACAAGCTTACTTCACTTTCTTTTCCTTCAGAACTGCTTACTTGTCGAGTTACTTTGTTTCTACAGTCTTTTTGCAAGTGATCAGATTTTTTACAATTGTAACACTGAGGTTTTCCCTTGAACCAACAATCATCTTAAACATGGCTACTTCTTTTGCAAATATTACACCTCTGAGAATGTTTTTCTTCACCAGAGAAATTTCCTCTACCTTTACCTCTATGTCTACCTCTACCACTACCACTACCACTACCATTCCAACTTCTTCCATTTCCTCTGCCACTTTTTCCACCCCTTAATTACTCTCCTTTGTTTTGACTAGTATTTAAGGGCTGTTTGGAATTTTTAATGTTAAGTTGAGATTGAAAAGCACTATCAATAGATTTCTTAGAGTGACTTAACAACCTCTACTCATAGGATTTTATTGAACCCATCACTTCTTGAACACTCAAGGTAACAGTAGGGTCAAATTTAGCAGGCATGCTAAGTAATATCTTATGGGTAATTTTTTCATCTTCAAAACTTTCACCATAAGCTTTCATTTAATTCACCAACTCCAAATATCTATCTAGAAACTCCTTCAAAGTTTCATTCTCTTTCTTTCTCATATTTTCAAACTCTCATCTAAGGTGTTGGAGTTTAATAGATCGTACCTTTGTGCTTCTTTGAAACTCTTGTTGAAGAATGTCCTAAGCTTTCTTTGCTTTTATAAATGCCATGATTCTTGGAAGGATTGTATCTGAAACTGCCTGTTGAATTATATCCAAAGTCATAGCATCTTTTTGTGTTTTTTCTCCTTCAATAATCTTTTATTTTTTATTTTTTTGGATTTAAATGTGAACTCTCATTAAACTTGAGAGTCCTGGAGGTCCTAGGACATAAGTCCTAGAAACAAAAGACATCAACAATTCATCACTTTCTTGAACAATTCTAGTATGAATGATGATGGTAAAAAAAGACCATGTCCCCATATATCTTAAGTTTTAAAATATAATTACAACCAAAATAATATCATTGAAATATCCTATCCACTTGGTGGAACTCAGCCTCTTGGTGGTACTTGGTCTCTTGGTGGAACTGGGCATGGATAATAGCCAAAGCTCTCGGCATAATCCAACATCTTCTGAACTTTTTCTTTCCCTTTCTCCTTTCATCAATATGTTTTTCCAACACTTGTTGAAAAATGCCCAAGTGAAATAACATGTAGCATAAGAATCCAGCATCCCTTTACGGCATTTGGCTAAATTAATGTTGATGTTCCGGTCATCTTGATCTTGATAATGCTCATTAGCACGAATCCGATCACGAATTCGAGGATACATAGACAAAAACCGCTCAGGGTCAGAGAGCTCAGGAAACTCAGAGCAAAAAAAAACCATTGCCCCGTCTTGTCGAACAGAATTCATCCACAAATGTAAAGTACTTCATGGTCAACTTCCCATCATCCTCAAGATCTTTTAACTGTTTTCTAATACATGCATACTTCTCTTCCTTATTCCAGATCCTTCTATTAACATTAAAACCAAAAACATAATATTCCATATCATTTGTAGATGCAAATTCATTTAAAACATGTCTCATTTCAGATACTGTCATCGTCGTTGGATTCAAGACTTGTGGAGAAAACAGACAATGGGGAATAAACCAGCATTCTTCATAATTTCCACGACCATAATAAATCTAATTAAGTATTTGTTTCAGTGGAGATAGAACATACCCATCCCAATTTCCCACGACCATAGTAAATCTGATTATGTATCTGTTCCAGTGGAGATAGAACATACTCATCCCAATTTCCCGCCGTAATAGGGTAAACATTTCTCATAGAAATGTCACCAAGACATAGGCTAGTTGACCATTCTCCAAAGTCAAATCCCATGAAATTTTTCTTTAATCGCTCCACTATTTCAAAAAAGTCCATTGGGTGCAAAAACTTTAGAATTGTCATCTTAAAATGGAGTATTTCTTAGGTTCAACTATAAACCCTGCCGCTTAAAATAGAGAGTATTTCTTAGATTCAACTGTAAACCTTGTCATTGTTCTGAATAAACCCTAATTGTTTACTATCTATTTATAATAGATTTTGGGCAAAAAAATCTCATTAGGCTCCCAATTATGTTTCTAGGGCCAAAGCCCGTTTTCACTCTTCTCTTTCAATAATCTTGATTTATCATCTAACAACATTGTTGTTGACTCGGACTCTACAAATCCATTTGCCACCAAATCCCATAAATCAAGAGAGAGAAAGATGGTTTTCATCTTTAGGGTTAGAGAGCTCAGGAAACTCGGAGCAAAGAAAACTATCAGCCCGTCTTGTTAAACGGAATTCGTCCACAAATGTGAAGTACTTTATGGTCAACTTCCCATCATCCTCAAGATCTTTTAACTGTTTTCTAATACATGCATGC
Source organism: Acer saccharum (assembly GCA_030490815.1). Taxonomy (NCBI): domain Eukaryota; kingdom Viridiplantae; phylum Streptophyta; class Magnoliopsida; order Sapindales; family Sapindaceae; genus Acer; species Acer saccharum. Next base: position 56,267,415 of record CM059866.1, read on the forward strand.
TTCTCTTCCTTATTCTAGATCCTTCTATCAACATTAAAACCAAAAACATAATATTCCACATCATTTGTAGATGTCAATTCATTTAAAACATGTCTCATTTCAGATACTGCCATCGTTGTTAGATTCAGGACTTGTGGAGAAAATGGATTGTGGGGAATAAACCAGCGTTCTTCATAATTTCTACGATCATAGTAGATCTAATTAAGTATCTGCTCCATTGGAAACAGAACATGCCCATCTCAATTTCTTGCCGTAATAAGGTAAACATCTCTCGTAGAAATGTTACCAAGACATAGGTCGGTAGACCATTCTCCAAAATCAAATATCATGAAATTTTTCTTTAATCATTGCACCATTTCAAAAAAGTCCATCAAGTGCAAAAACTTTAAAATTGTCATCTTAAAATGAAGTTTTCCTCAGGTTCAACCATAAACCCTGCACTTAAAATGGAGAGTTTTTTTTAGGTTCAGTTGTAAACCTTGCCATTGTTCTGGATAAACCATAATTGTTTACTATCTATTTATAATAAATTTTAGGCAAAAAAAAAAAAAAAAAAAAAAAAAAAACTCACTAGGCTCCCCATTATATTTCTAGGGCCAAAGCCCAATTTCACTCTTATCTTTCAATAATCTTGATTCATCATCTAACAACGTTGTTGTTGACCTGGGCTCTACAAATCCATTTGCCACAAAATCCCATAAATCAAGAGAGAGAAAGATGGTTTTCATGATTTTATCTTCAGGGTCAAAGAGCTCAGGAAACTCGGAGCAAAGAAAACTATCGGCTCGTCTTGTCGAACAAAATTCGTCCACAAATGTGAAGTACTTTGTGGTCAACTTTTTATCATCCTTAAGATCTTTTAACTGTTTTCTAATACATGCATACTTCTCTTCCTTATTCTAGACCCTTCTATCAACATTAAAACCAAAAACATAATATTCCACATCATTGTAGATATTAATTCATTTAAAACATGTCTCATTTCAGATACTACCATCGTCGTTGGATTCAAGACTTGTGGAGAAAACGGACTGTGGGGAATAAACCAGTGTTCTTCATAATTTCCAAGACCATAGTAGATCTGATTAAGTATCTGTTCTAGTGGAGACAGAACATACCCATCCCAATTTCCCACGACCATAGTAGATCTGATTAAGTATCTGTTCCAATGGAGATAGAACATACCCATCCCAATTTCCCATCGTAATAGGGTAAACATCTCTCGTAGAAATGTCTCCAAGACATAGGCCGATTGACCATTCTCCAAAGTCAAATCCCATGAAATTTTTCTTTAATTGCTCCACTATTTCAAAAAAGTCCATTGGATGCAAAAACTTTAGAATTGTCATCTTAAAATGGAGTTTTTCTCAGGTTCAACTGTAAACCCTGCCGCTTAAAATGGAGAGTTTTTCTCAGGTTCAGCTATAAACCCTGTTACTGTTTTGGATAAACCATAATTGTTTACTATCTATTTATAATAGATTTCGAGCAACAAAAAAAAAAAAAAAAACTCATTGGGCTCCCCATTATGTTTTTAGGGCCAAAGCCTTATTTCACTCTTCCCCTTCAATAATCTTGATTCATCATTTGACAACGTTGTTGTTGACTTGGGCTCTACAAATCCATTTGCCACCAAATCCCATAAATCAAGAGAAAGAAAGATGGTTTTCATCTTCACACACAAGAAATCGTAATTTTCTTCATCAAAAACTGATACATAATGCTATTGAACTGGTACATTTGGAATATTTGCTGAGCTTGTAATGGACATAGATAATCTCTAAAGACTTGTACCTTTTCTCACTCTCTTCTCACTGATCTAAAGTTCTGATACAAGAATATGTTGACTATTTGTTCCAGCTCAAAATCAAAAGAAACAAAATATATCTTTCAATATAAAAATTCATAAAAAACAAGTGAAAAAAACAGGGGATAGTAGAGTAGTTTTCTACTCAAAAGTTAATTTTTTGTTTTCTACTTTCATTCATACGATTCCAGAAGATTCAATCAGATTATATACTGGTTTTGTACAAGGCATTACAACTATACACATGTCTATATTTCATCCACACCAACTAACCCAATTTAAACCCAATGTAACTCTAGTCATTGTGGTCGTGAGGAGAAACAAGACTTTGGAAGCCATTGTTGTAGATGACACAAGCTTTGAATAATTACGAACAAAAAGAATTATAAGAGTTTGAATGATTTGATGGGTTAGTTATAATTAGGGGTGTATATATATAAGAGATTTGAGAATTTCCAAAGTCAAGACATCGAAATTTTGCTCAAAATTACACTTACATCCTCTACCGTTAGCTTTTCTTGTTAGATATTAATGGTAATGACGTCCCTTGTCATTGATGGAGAAACCAACTCCATCCTTTTTTATTATTGGTTTTTCTTTTTTTTAGAATATGATTGAAGATGGATTTTTTTTTTTTTTTTCCTTTCAGATTGAAGAAAAAAATCTTAGATTAATGAAAAAGAAAATATGAGATTGATGAAGAAAAAACTTAGATGGAACAAATCAAATAAAGGAATTTTTTTTATTTAATTAATTTAGATATTATTTTTAAGATAATAAAATAAAAGATAGAATAAATAAACAGGGGCATTTTAATCATTCTACAACAAAACCATGTCAACTAACAGCAGGGAATGTCAATTTAATTTAATTTTGTGTAAAAAAAAATCTCTGTGTGCTGACCCTGCAGCTTGTAACCATTCAAGCTGTGGTTAAATTATTTGTTGCTATTGAGAAAAGGACAAATTCAGAAATAAAGCTTTTATTTCTCAAAGAAAAATATCAAAATTCTCCCTTTTCTCACAACTTTTTTAACTATCGGAAAAAATATTAGTACATACTTCATTCTGTTCTGATTTTGAAAAAAAAATAAAATAATAATAATAATTCATGTACTCAAAACACACCATTCAAACACTAAATGATGATTTATGTATAAAATGGAATTTTCATTAATGTTTTATGTTACAAAAGCTGAATGAAACCAAAGGTTTTGCAGCACATCTGAGATTTCCTTCAAATTTGTATCATCTAGATTTGTATTTTCTTACCTTTTGCACTTGTTTTCTCCACAAAACAAAAATAAAAAATATACACATAAGCATAGGAGTCCTTTTAACTTTCAAGAGACCACACCTCTCGAAGGAGCCCGTACCTTGCATTTGTACCCGTGTAGGATGTATTTCCATTGTTTTTCCCGTTTCCGATTCTGTTTCCATTTTCACTAGCTATGATAGTTGGTGATGTAGGCAGCTTTTCTATGATGGATGTAAGAGGAGAATCCAGCTCCTCCAATTCCTCGTCGCTGGTATATCCTTTCCTCTGTATCGCAGACACATTCTTTACAAGCTGAGACCTCCTTCCTGCCTCTGCAACTTTTTCTGCCACATCAGAAGTGGAAGGAGGGTTGTACACAACTGGGGCAGCCGAATAAGGGAAGCTTCTAGCCAGATCTCCTGATATTCTCCGCTCGACAAAGCTCTAACCAAATGAAACAACCAAACATAAAATCTCATCAAGCACATGGTTACTGTTTGATAAGAGTTTGAGTGTCCCCAATGAAGTAAATTCATTAAGCATATCAAATTCGCTCATCAAATAAAAGAAAAAAAACAAACAACAATATTGCAGCAAATAGCATACAGGGAAGCCAATGATCAAAGTACTGTTTGAAATGCTCTTACCTCAGCATTCAGTGCCTCCAATATATCTCCCGGCACAGCATCTGGACAGAACTCGTCTGGAGTGAAGTTGCAGAGTATCCGTTTAATCAATGGAAGACCAATTGATGGGCAGACCTAGATATACGACATCAGAAATTTCAATTAAGCTAGTGATTCAACACAACTGTAAACACAGAAATTATGAATTCTAAATAACTGTAGCCACAAAACCAACCTCTTTTCTGACTGATCGATCAAGTAGCATGTCTTTTGGAAGCATCAGAAGATCACTAAATTCATTAAGGAGAAGAAAGGAATTAGGTCCACCATCACCATCTTGCTTGTCATCATCCTCACTGCTGTGCTTATCTTCCTTCGGAGAATCATCGGAATCCATGCAAAACATATCAGTAAGCCATCTACACCAGTTGCCAACCTGCCAAAAATTGTCCATCTTTATTAGGAAATGCTCAGGTAAACCATGCCAAACATGAAATAAGTAAGTGAATACATACAGAATTTTTAAGTTGAGCACCAGATCCAAAGCTCAAATCCCCAGCTGGAATAGGTAGAACCTTGGAATCTATTATAGGATCTGACACAGGATCAGTCGGGATCTCATGGGCTGACTCGCGGAGAATAGCATTGAACATAGCCACGTCTAGTCGGGCAACACACTGTTCCATAACCTAATCAAGGAAATTAGATACAATTAACAACTAATGGAAAGCAAAGAAAATGAACTGAGATACGTCAGAAGAAATACAACGTATGATAGAATTTCTGCTAGGCAACAAAATACAAAATTGAAGCACAAAGTAATTATAAGAAGAAACATACCATTATTGCCAAAACAGGTAAGCACCCACATTTATGCCCTCCTGCTCGAACAGGACAAATTCGTTGAAAAGCATCTTGGAAAGCATTTTTCCACAGGTCGATAGAAAAGTTGCCCTGCTGCTGATCACCCAAGGCTGGCCCCAACAACTTTCCAGTGGATTTACTGATTGACTCACCCGCAGATTGCATATGTGGAGTCAAAGCCTGAAAATGTTAAAAAGGCACATCAAAGCCATTCCTAAATCCTAACTATGTTTGTACTTAAATCATAACGTGTAAAACTTTGGTTTATTGGACCCGTAGACGGTAGCATATAGCTTAATCATCCACAACATATTCAATAAAACATCAAGCTAAGTCCATCAAACCAAGCAAAAGAACATGAAAGTTTGTTTAACTGCTTTAGTTAGATTATCCCTATGCAGACTATACTAACTTCAACAATCTGTGAAAGTCTTTACCTGCCACCAAACTGATTCAACTATCCGAGAGAATATCCAAGATTCAACTTTTTCTAGTGCAGCTGTGAAGGTTCCCGTCTCCTGCCAGTCTTCAAAAAACTGCAAGTGACCATTTACCTGTTTACTACCAGAACCACCCTTCCATTTACGTGTCATTGACTTCACTTCAGTTCTTTTGCTAGCCCCATTTGACTCAGCAAACCTTGTATGTGGGGACGAGTTACGTGAATTGCCAAATGCCTGGGAAATAATCTCCCTCAGCACTATGGTGTTTGACAACCAAAAGGTTAACCTTAACATACAAAAGAAAGAAAATTGTTATTAGTCTATCAAAATCGACAACATATCAAAAGTTTAATATTAAACAAGACAATTCAAATACCTTGAAACATTATTAGCACAGGACTTAGCAACCAAAACCAGCCCCGAAACAGTATTTTTAGCAATTGTAGCTCTCTTGTCTTGTGTCCAATGCTTGCAGGCATGTATGTAGAGTCTAGAAAGGCGCCGAGCAGGTGTGTGGACCTTGTGCGCTGAGCACCCATGCTCTGGCACAACAGAATATAATGAAATTTCGAGAGCAGCAACTTCTCTCAGTTCCTCTTCGAGCTTTTCGATTCTCATCTCCATATCTTCAATCTTTTGATTTAAAGCCGCCTCGTCTACATTTTCACTAAATTCTTCAGTATCAACAGTTTCATTGTCGCTTGCAACACTCTGAGCACCATTTGAGGTTGCATCTAAAATATCAATTTCTTTAAACTCTTCAACAGGTTTATCATCAACTCCTTCAGAAGATTCTGATGAAGGCCTGGTAGGGACTTTCATTGTACTAGAATTATTACCAGAAGAACTTTTGGTAGTAACTTTTGAAGGGCCACTATTGGAATTTGTGGATTTCTTTGGAGTATTACCTAATGCCTTGGTTTGCAACTTATTTATTTCTCGATCAGACCTCACTCTGGATACTTGTGAACTATTTTCTGATGTGTTTTTATTGGCAATACTCTTGGGAACTCTGGAAGCTTTTTCTACTTTCTCATCCTCGACTGACAATGAATCCTCTTGTGAAGATACTGAATCTTTTATTGTCTCGGAATCTGATTCCTCTTCCTTTCCCTGCTTATTTTGTTTCTCCATATCACTAGAATGATCATCTAACACTTCATCCTTTGTCAATTTGGCATCATCAACGTAATGTACAACCTTGTTTTCAAAAGCTTCAGTGGACTCTGTACCTGTATTAGAATCACTTAGTAAATTACCGGAGTCTCGTCTGGCAATCAAAGCTTTGGATTCAGTTTCTTTTCCATTTAACTTTCTGCTGCCATTCTCTTGATGCTGTTTTTGATCTGTCCTTTCAGCTCTTCCAGAGCGCCTTGATTGCTTATTATTTGGAGTTCTTTTCTTGTCAATCTCTTTCATACTTGTGTTGTTTCACCTTTCCCAACTACAGTCCAAATAGAGGCTCCAATGAGGAAGAAAACAAATGAAACCAATAACCCACACGGATTCCTCAATTATATATATCTTGAGTAAATCTGCAAATAAGACAGCAGTTGAGTCATCAGATGTTAGACTTGATCAGCACCAGCTCATATTAAATTAGTAATAGTTGCCAGATAATGATCATAATTATTGGTGGTAGAAGCCAATTAAGAACAGACTGCTTAACAACCAGTCAACCGCAAAAGGGCATGGAACATAAACAATTAGTATCAAGCATAAGTCCTTTATATCGTCTACTCTGCTAATAGTTACAATAGAGAAAAGGCAGAACAAAACAGCGTATACTCATCAATTTAAATCCGAAAACATCAAAACTCGCATAATTTATGAATGCAATTTAATTCAAAGAAACAGGTTGTCAGATTCACAAACCTCCAACAAGGAAAGTAAGTGAGTAACAAATGAAGGGTTTTCCCAGAAAAGCTTACTGAATTTTAAAGATTGATATTCTGTGAAAATTGGTTGAATCTTGATGAATAATTATGGAAAATCTAAGCCTCAGAATCTTGATGCAAGATTCTTTTTACATCTACTGGTTCACAACATGATGTATTAATCCAAAAATTGATACAAGTAACGCTAATAATCACAGAAAATTAGAAAAACCATTTTCTTTAAAGAAGACCTTCAAGTAGAATTCAAACAGATAAACAATATCCCAAATTTGCAGATGTAAACAGGGAATGTTAAACGTAACCGTTTCAGATCCAGTTTACGACTAAATCAACCAAAGAACTCTTAATTACATTACTAATTCTAGCATTAGAATATCAAAGCATCTCCAAAAAAAAAAACTTGATAAAATCCGATCTGCTCATAAATTAAACTATAATTAGAGTATAAATTCATACTCAAAACTACTAATAAGCTCAAACTCAAACATTTGAGTGAGTGAGAAAACACAAAACAGAGAACGCCAAACAGAGAGCGAAGTCAAACAATAACACACCTGTTAGTCCGAAACTTGAACAGCATTATACTAGTAAAAAACTTGCGACAAAATCAAAAGCAAAGTGAAAATCCATTCGAACAACGACAAGATCTAAGCATCAAATGCCTCCCTATATCTATGACAACAACTTGAAAAAAACAACCAAAAACAGAGAACGAGTGGCGTTTCGTTTCGTGTTGTCAAATCAAATCCCAGCAAAACGACAACAGTAGAAAAACGAAACGCAATCAATAAAGTTAAAAAAATGTACAGAGTAATAATTAATTAAAAAGAGCAGTAATGTCCATACCCGAAATAATAACAAGAAAGCTTTCAAAAATTGCTGTTCTTCGGGATCATCATCAATTTTGCACAAAAATGTCTCTGTCTCATTATCTATAATAAAAGTGTGTATTGAATTGTGTGCGAAGAGTCGCAGACAATGGAGTCAGTAGTGGTGTTGTGGAGTGCGGGAAGATCGGCATTTTAAAAAGGCTTCGTGATTAGTTGGATGTACGGACGTGGTTAATGGAGGCTGTGACCGGGAAAGGGATGTCGGTGGAAGGAGAGTGACCGGCTTTTGCCGGTTTACTTCACGCGTTGCTTGTAAGTTTTTTGACCGGTATACCTAAAGTGCCATCATTTTTGGATGTTGAGATTACCAAACTATCCTCTAACGATCGGGAATGTGATAGTGATCTGTAGATTCCATATTAGATTTGATTGGACAACTGTCAGCATCCCATGTCCGAACAGGGATGTAATGTACCACCTTATCTCTCAAAATATCATTACTATTTTAAATCATAAAAAAAATATTTATTTTTTTATTTTTTTTGAAATATTCAAAATACTAATATTATTTTATAATATCATTTTAACATTTATTTTAATTATTTTTTATATTTAATTTAATCAATTTTATTTAAATTTGGGATATTAAGTATTTAACATGTTTTTTTTAAATCTCAATTGGGTCACTTTTTAAAGTAAGTTAATTTTAAAATTGTTATAATATTATTTTTTAAACAAAAAGTTATAAATCTTGAAATTTATAAAACATTGGTTTTGTATCCAATTAGGATTATGACAGTATATTTAAAAATTAATAAAAATATCATATGTATATATTTTATTCTTTTAAGATTTAAAACATAATTATTGATATCTTAAATCAATAAATATCTAAAACACGATTAATGATATCTTAAATCAATAAATATGATACCGTTACTATTTTTATTGGAAATATGCATCTTTATCACACATGAAAGATTTTTTTTATATTTCTTTTATCATAATTAATTAACATTTTCTACTATTTTTAAAATTTACAAAAGGTTTATATTTTAAGGAATAAAATAACTCTTTTTTTTTTTAAGTAATAAAATAAAAGAAATTAAAACTTCTTTAATTTGTAAGTTACATTTTTTGATTCATAAAACAAACATTGAAAAAAAAAAGTATAAATTATTTAACAAAAATGTTTTTAACAATAGTTTACTGATACGCTTTGAAATATAACATAGTATAACAATTGTTTTTATTGTGATTTAAACAAAAAAAAAAATTTTTGTTAGTCACGATTCACGAATTATTTGTCAATAAAATTAAATGATTTGATTTATAAATATTTTGTTTGGATTAAATTAATACCTAGCAGTTTTTATTTATTTATAAATAACAGAAATTCTATTATCAGTTCGAACTGATAAAAGTTATATCAGTTCTTTACATGTGGGCCACTGGATTTAAATACTTTGACTTGGCTGTATGCACTTGTTAGTCAAAGTATTTAAATCTAGTGGCCCACATACAAGGAACTGATATAACTTTTGTCAGTTCGAACTGACAATAGAAAAACTGTATAAATAATACCTAGCACTTTTTATATATATGAAGAAAAAAAAGTTATTATATTATAAAATAAATTTTAAAAAATGGATTCTAAAATAGTAAAATATAGTGAATACTGCTGTCTGCTGCATCGCTTCAAATTCAATCACAATGGAATGGATAATAGTAGATTAGTAGTAAAATGAGGGTAGGTTGTGTAATAATCGACCAAGAATTAATGTTGTACAGATTGGGGCCCATGTAAAAATTATGATAATTTTATGCCGGCGACTCGGCGAGTGGTTATTATCTAATATCGAATATCGATACAGAGGCCAGGCCAGCTGGGTGGCAGCCTTTAAACCTCAACTCTGCTACCAAAATCTTGTACATGATATCGATACCAAAGTCGTTGCAGGCCCTACCAGCTTTCCAATTAAACGTTTCTTCACCAAAATGATTTTGGGTACGATTTCTTTGTCCACATTTATTTCATTATGGTCAACCACACTTGACTGATGCATGCATTATTGCATTTCCACGAAGCCACAGTTTCTTATTAGTGTCCATATAAAACATGAGATGTTGTGCTGTCATGTCGTGATTTTAATTGAGAGTTTGAGACGTTTAATTAGTAGAATGATAAATGATTATTAACCCCCAAAGGGTGGAGCCACGGGTCATTGGGGCGAACCGTAAACTCGAACATTTTGGGTTTGATTCCTGATATTTACGTTTCTTTTGAGGTCATTGAAGGTTTACTCGACTATTAAATTCAGGACCTTGTGGGATTAATTGAGGTACGTGCAAGTTGGCCCTGAACATCCATAGATATATATATAAAAAAAAAAAGATAAATGATTATTTTTTGACTCAGCAAATTTGTACTTGTACAAAAGCTGTCGGCGGGGCAAATGTTTTCGGATTTTTATAATAATATTTCGTTAGAATAGTCTATCAAGGCCAAATAAAATAAGATAATCCGACAAACATAAAACAATAAATTAATTGAATATAAAACAAATATATATATATACATAGTTTTTCTATTGTCAATTCGTCGTGACAATAAATATATCAAAACGAAAAATATGAACCATAGATTATGGAGAAGTTTTGACTACACTTTGAGTCAAAGTATGTGAATCTAATGGTTCATACTTCATATTCTTCATCCTGATATATTTATTGTCATAACGAACTGATAATAGAAAATCTGTATATATATATATATATATATATAGTCTTTTTACTGTCAGTTTTTTATATCAGTACGAAGAATGTGAACAATAGATTATGAAGAAGTTTTGATAAATGCATACAAATTAAGTCAAAGTATGTAAATCTAATAGTCAACATTCTTCGTCCTGATATATTTTATATCTGGACGAACTGATAATAGAAAAACTGTCTATATATATATGATCTTTCTACAGTTTTTCTATTGTCAGTTCCTTACATGTGGGCCATCGGATTTAAAAGATGCTTTGATAAGTGCATGTAGCCAAGTCAAAGCATTTAAACCAATGACCCACATGTAAGGAACTGATATATATAATACTTCTCTAATCAGGAATGTCTTGACTTTATAATTTCAGATGTCTAACCACAGTCACACATTCACAGTGGGCCCACAACTCCACATTAATAAATACCCACACCCAATATAAATGTGTGGCTATGGTTTGGACGTCTTTAACTTATAATTTCATGACGTCTTTAGCAAATAACCACTCTCTCTCTCTCTATATATATATATATATAATCAACTATTGCTCATATATATATACAGTCTTTCTATTATCAGTTCAAACTGATATAAAATATATCAGTTCCTTATATGTGGGCTATTGGATTTAAAAGATACTTTGACAAGTGCATGTAGTCAAGTCAAAGTATTTAAATCCAATGGCTCACATGTAAGAAACTAATATATCTTTTTTCAGTTCGAACTGATAATAGAAAAATTGTATATATATATATATATATATATATAATCAACTATTGCTCATCTGAACAGATAATATTTAATTTGAGTGAATTAAGATAGCGCACAATCGCACATGGAGAATCTGATTCTTGGTCCAATTTCCTTCTATAAGTTCCTATTCTAGCATAAATTCAAATTGGGTTCCATTTAACCTAAGTCTTTAAAAAAAACAACAACAAAAAAACGTGAACTTGTATTTTTTTGATAACATTACAGATTTACCTACCATATAGAATCTGTACAGACATACGGAACAGTTACGAAAGTGATATATTATATTCATTTAGATTTAATTTCTATACAAAATATGTATAATAGCATGACCCTAAACATTCCTGGTCTAGTAAACATATCCAAATCAAAACTTAACAAAAAAGGCCCATGAGACATGCACTCTATGCTCCACAAAAGCAATCCGGCCCAATACAGGATTACTAAATACAATACCAAACCCTAATTGAATACATAATAAATTCTCTCTTTATACTTATTTATCGATATTTATAACATTTTATGGAAGCAATGGAGGAACATATCGATTTAATGAAGGTATGTAGACATCCTAGAGTTCTCAAATGACTATGCATGAATTGTATTGTAGTCCATTTATGGACAACCAGTACGATGTAGAAATTGATTTGATGAAATTGGTCCGATAGTAAACCTTTCACACCTACACTACGATGACTTAGGTTCAAGTCCCCCCTTAAAAAAATAAAAACCCTGAATTTATGTAATATTTCGAGAAAAAAAGAATATAATGTAGCATTCGATTATACAACAAAGGGCTTGAGAGTTGAGGATTAGTGGTGATGAAATCACACGTTTGAAGGACACAAACACTAGTAAACTTTTTTGCTGAAAGCAAACTTCAATTGCTTCGGGAATTTGGATTTAGATAAGATGCTTCTTCATTCAAAATTGGTCCAAGATTTTACACCCAAAGAGAAATGGAGAATCAAACTGATTCTTTCCATTATGTATCAAAAGTAAGGTTCGCAACGGGTTGGGTTTTACCGAACACTATCCGAACCCACAAAATATATTCTAATTTAAACCCGACCTAAACTCGAATAATTTCGAAAAAAAAAAATACAATGTAGCATTCGATTATACAACAAAGGGCTTGAGAGTTGAGGATTAGTGGTGATGAAATCACACGTTTGAAGGACACAAACACTAGTAAACTTTTTTGCTGAAAGCAAACTTCAATTGCTTCGGGAATTTGGATTTAGATAAGATGCTTCTTCATTCAAAATTGGTCCAAGATTTTACACCCAAAGAGAAATGGAGAATCAAACTGATTCTTTCCATTATGTATCAAAAGTAAGGTTCGCAACGGGTTGGGTTTTACCGAACACTATCCGAACCCACAAAATATATTCTAATTTAAACCCGACCTAAACTCGAATAATTTCGAAAAAAAAATACAATGTAGCATTCGATTATACAACAAAGGGCTTGAGAGTTGAGGATTAGTGGTGATGAAATCACACGTTTGAAGGACACAAACACTAGTAAACTTTTTTGCTGAAAGCAAACTTCAATTGGTTCAAGAATCTGGATTTAGATAAGATGCTTCTTCATTCAAAATTGGTCCAAGATTTTACACCCAAAGAGAAATGGAGAATCAAACTGATTCTTTCCATTATGTATCAAAAGTAAGGTTGGCAACGGGTTGGGTTTTATCGAACACTATCCGCACCCACAAAATATTTTCTAATTTAAACTCGACCTATACTCGAATAATTTCGAAAAAAAAAATACAATGTAGCATTCCATTATACAACAAAGGGCTTGTGAGTTAAGGATTAGTGGTGATGAAATCATACGTTTGAAGGACACAAATACTAGTAAACTTTTTTGTTGAAAGCAAACTTCAATTGGTTCAGGAATCTGGATTTAGATAAGATGCTTCTTCATTCAAAATTGGTCCAAGATTTTACACCCAAAGAGAAATGGAGAATCAAACTGATTCTTTCCATTACGTAACAAAAGTAAGGTTGGCAACGGGTTGGGTTTTACCGAACACTATCCGAACCTACAAAATATTTTCTAATTTAAACCCGACCTAAACTCGAATAATTTCGAAAAAAAAATACAATGTATCATTCGATTATACAACAAAGGGCTTGAGAGTTGAGGATTAGTGGTGATGAAATCACACGTTTGAAGGACACAAACACTAGTAAACTTTTTTGCTGAAAGCAAACTTCAATTGGTTCAGGAATCTGGATTTAGATAAGGTGCTTCTTCATTCAAATTTGGTCCAAGATTTTACACCCAAAGAGAAATGGAGAATCAAACTGATTCTTTCCATTACGTATCAAAAGTAAGGTTGCCAACAGGTTGGGTTTTACTGAACACTATCCGAACCCACAAAATATTTTCTAATTTAAACCCGACCTATACTCGAATAATTTCGAAAAAAAAAAAATACAATGTAGCATTCGATTATACAACAAAGGGCTTGTGAGTTGAGGATTAGTGGTGATGAAATCATACGTTTGAAGGACAAACACTAGTAAACTTTTTTGTTGAAAGCAAACTTCAATTGGTTCAGGAATCTGGATTTAGATAAGATGCTCCTTCATTCAAAATTGGTCCAAGATTTTACACCCAAAGAGAAATGGAGAATCAAACTGATTCTTTCCATTACGTAACAAAAGTAAGGTTGGCAACGGGTTGGGTTTTACCAAACACTATCCGAACCCATAAAATATTTTCTAATTTAAACCCGACCTAAACTCGAATAATTTAGAAAAAAAAATACAATGTATCATTAGATTATACAACAAAGGGCTTGAGAGTTGAGGATTAGTGGTGATGAAATCACACGTTTGAAGGACACAAACACTAGTAAACTTTTTTGCTGAAAGCAAACTTCAATTGATCCAGGAATCTTGATTTTGATAAGATGCTTCTTCATTCAAAATTGGTCCAAGATTTTACACCCAAAGAGACATGGAGAATCAAACTGATTCTTTCCATTACGTAACAAAAGTAAGGTTGGCAACAGGTTGGGTTTTACCGAACACTATCCGAACCCACAAAATATTTTCTAATTTAAACCCGACCTAAACTCGAATAATTTCGAAAAAAAAAAATACAATGTATCATTCGATTATACAACAAAGGGCGTGAGAGTTGAGGATTAGTGGTGATGAAATCACACGTTTGAAGGACACAAACGCTAGTAAACTTTTTTGCTGAAAGCAAACTTCAATTGATCCAGGAATCTTGATTTTGATAAGATGCTTCTTCATTCAAAATTGGTCCAAGATTTTACACCCAAAGAGAAATGGAGAATCAAACTGATTCTTTCCATTACGTATCAAAAGTAAGGTTGGCAACGGGTTGGGTTTTACCGAACACTATCCGAACCCACAAAATATTTTCTAATTTAAACCCGACCTAAACTCGAATAATTTAGAAAAAAAAATACAATGTAGCATTCGATTATACAACAAAGGGCTTGAGAGTTGAGGATGAGTGGTGATGAAATCACACGTTTGAAGGACACAAACACTAGTAAACTTTTTTGCTGAAAGCAAACTTCAATTGGTTCAGGAATCTGGATTTAGATAAGGTGCTTCTTCATTCAAATTTGGTCCAAGATTTTACACCCAAAGAGACATGGAGAATCAAACTGAATCTTTCCATTACGTATCAAAAGTAAGGTTGGCAACGGGTTGGGTTTTACCAAATACTATCCGAACCCACAATATATTTTCTAATTTAAACCCGACCTAAATTCGAATAATTTCGAAAAAAAAAAAAAACAATGTAGCATTCGATTATACAACAAAGGGCTTGAGAGTTGAGGATTAGTGGTGATGAAATCATACGTTTGAAGGACACAAACACTAGTAAACTTTTTTGATGAAAGCAAACTTCAATTGGTTCAGGAATCTGGATTTAGATAAGATGCTTCTTCATTCAAAATTGGTCCAAGATTTTACACCCAAAGAGAAATGGAGAATCAAACTGATTCTTTCCATTACGTATCAAAAGTAAGGTTGGCAACGGGTTGGGTTTTACCGAACACTATCCGAACCCACAAAATATTTTCTAATTTAAACCCGACCTAAACTCGAATAATTTCGAAAAAAAAAAATACAATGTATCATTCGATTATACAACAAAGGGCGTGAGAGTTGAGGATTAGTGGTGATGAAATCACACGTTTGAAGGACACAAACGCTAGTAAACTTTTTTGCTGAAAGCAAACTTCAATTGATCCAGGAATCTTGATTTTGATAAGATGCTTCTTCATTCAAAATTGGTCCAAGATTTTACACCCAAAGAGAAATGGAGAATCAAACTGATTCTTTCCATTACGTATCAAAAGTAAGGTTGGCAACGGGTTGGGTTTTACCGAACACTATCCGAACCCACAAAATATTTTCTAATTTAAACCCGACCTAAACTCGAATAATTTTATGAGTTCGGGTTTGAGTTTCCACCCGTGAGTTTCGACGAGCCCCAAACCCATTTACGAATCCAAAATGATGTTGTTTTGAGTTTATAATTCTAATTTGATCAAAACAACGTTGTTTTGAATTTGGGTTTTTTAAAACATTCGAGTTCGTCGGTTCAGGCTTTTTTACAAACCTGAACTAGCTACAGGTTTACATTTTACACCTAATCCGATCCCATTACCCGAATAACAAAACTGATATCCAATCCATGCAGTTCGGGTGAAATTATTATCCCTAATCAAAAAATAGTTTGTTGATTCTAATAGAACTCGAAATTGATAATTGGTTTCGGGTTATCACTCGTGCCAACCCGTTTAATATATATATATATATATATATATTTGAAATATTACCCGTTTAACCTTAATGAGTTGCAGATTGACACGAATATAGGGATAATATTGTAATTTGACTCATTAGCAACCTAAACCTAACTCACACCACACAGCCGGCAGATCACCCTTCACACATTCACTCACAGCCATCTCCTTTCTGCCTCTCAGCTCTCCGGTCGCCGTCGCCATTTCCCATCTCCGTCACCGTCGTCGTCTCACCCGGTGAGTTTTCTCTCTAATTGTCGTCGTCTCCCTTATAGGTTGTTAATCAGTTTTTTTCACTCCTTCCTTCGTGATTTAAATCTTATATATGATAAAAACTGCTGTTAATTAATGCGTACATATAGCTGATTCAAAATTCATCAGCCTAGTGCTTATCTGATTCGTGTTCTTTGAATGATCTGATTCTTCTTAAATTTTGATGTCTTCTTAACTTTGATTTTCAGTAGCCATGAAGGTACGCTCATCAGTGAAGAAGATGTGTGAGTTTTGCAAGACAATTAAACGTCGTGGGCGTGTATATGTAATTTGCTCTTCAAACCCTAAGCACAAGCAACGACAAGGCATGTCCACATTTGCGTATGGAGAACCAATTCCTTCCACGTACGTATTCTTATGGATTCTCTCTCTCTCTCTCTCTCTCTCTCTCTCTCTCTCTCTCTCTCACTGATATTTGGGTTTCTGCTATAGTTTTTACTGATGATTTTGTAGCTAAAAAATTAGCTTTTGGAATATTTTGTTTTGAGTATTATAATGTAGAAATTCGAAATTTGAAATTTTTACTCTCATGTGTTTGTTTTGCAATGTAATTTAGTAGAATTCTTTGCTTCCTGGAATAATCACTATAATCTAAATTATTGTTGTGTTTATAACTTTGTTGGCAAGGCCTGTTCAATTTTTAAAATATATAAATTCAACGTTTTATTGAGGCTAAGAATGTAAAGGAATGACAGTGTAATCTCATTATATTAGTCATGTCCTAATAGATTTAAGTCTTTTTATTCGGCGTATACAGTTATACCTTATACCTTCTACAATGTTCCGTGAAAAGGATGCTTTGATATTCAAGAAAGTGAAAATAAATAAATTGACATGCTTGGTTCTTCACCTTTACAGTTCCATACAGAGGAGAGACAGGTCCTAACACTGTATGCTTTTGGTGTTATATACTTATTGAATTGGCGCCGGGCATCATATAAATGAGGGGAACACCTTAGGGATGTGATGCCGTCAATTTTTACAACTGAAAAAGAATAAAAAGGCTCCTTTAGTTGACAGACCTGGGTATGGTGCCTGGAGGTTTCTCGTGGTTCTAATTCTGGCCATATGCTTGCATAAATTCTTTAATGACCATCGCCTTTGCATTTTGACTATAAATAGGCTTTCTCTTTAATGTTATTGTATTTGCTTCTGTCTTTCCTCTATGCAGAACGGCCCAAAATCTCATTAGTGGAATGACAATGATGATAACCTTTGAAAGGGTGCATGTGTATTAGTGTATAGTGTATTTCTGTGCTGTTGACCTATTGAATGAAAGTTTTTCTTGTTTAAAGTCATCGAGTAGTTGTGATTGGAGATTGGAGGGCAATGTCTGTTCTCTACATGAGTATAATGCTACAAGTCGTTCAAGCTTTTTGAAAGACTGTGAATATCTTTTATTAGTTGTCCAATTGTTTCAATATAATTCTGACAAATTTATCTGCTGGCTGCTGTACATAGTTTCCGACCTGTTTAGCATACCATTCTGAAATATTCTTGGCATAGTCGCACAGAGTATTTATGATTTAGTTCCATAGTTAAGCAGATTAAAATGATGAGAAATCACATTTGCCTGCTCAATGCATATTTATCAATATAAACTCTTTATGGAAGGAAACAACCAGAGAGCTTTGTCTCCTGCTCAATATGCAAGTAATATTTGCTTGATGTCTTTCTCAGGTCCGTGGAGACTAATGGCAAGCAGGAGATTCTGGTCAATCACAACTACTGGCAGACAGGGCTGGCTGCTCTCATACCCAAAAAGCATGAGCCGACAACGATCTTTGGATGGAGACCCAGCCTTGCATCTGTGCTGTTTAAACAGGGAAAGTAGGTCAGATCATGTAATGCAATAATTTTGAAATCCATAATCAACTAATAGTTGTGGTTTTAAGCCTTCCTTGGATATTGTTTTTACTCTGTTCAGAACATGTTACACTCAAGAAACAAAGAGTATATATAAGAAATGTGGAATTTCAGATGTGGATTGTCTTTTAGAAAACTTGTAACATTGTTAGTTTATTAAAAGTTAAAATTTCATTAAACTCTCAACATCCTCTTGAGTGGAGAGTGTAGCTGTGTGTGCCGGCATAAGATGGCAATAATTACAGCAACTTACAAGAATACAATGATTATTTGGTTCGTCATAGAAATGAAAAGTCTGGAATTTTTTCTTCTCGTTTAAAGGTTTCTTATTTGCAACTTTGTTCACAACGCACTGGTAGGATATGAGTTTTGTTGGGTCTCTTTGACTCATTGTAGCTGCTATTGAGGTGAGCAAGTCCATTGCCATTTACAAGTTTAGGTAGCTGCTATGTTCACCATTGTCTTGTAAAAAGCTTTAAAAATGTACTTATAAGTGTTGTTTTTTCTATATATATATATATATATATATATATATATATTTATTTATTTATTTATTTATTTATTTTTCAATAAAATGCTTGTATGCAAACACTAGTATTCCAAAGCAATTAAGAATTATACCTAGAATGGAGAAGAGAAAAAGGGAACTAACAGGTTGAAATTATCAAAAGGAAGGTTAAAAAGCTGGACTTGAATGAAGTTGCCTCCATGTTTTTCTTCTTGTAGAACTTGAAAATCTAGCAATGTAAACGTTGCACTTGGTTTGTGGCTTGATGGTATGCAAATCTCAAGTAGATTATGCAATGGGATTTAAATATTTGGAGAATCATACTTATTTTTAGTAATATATCCCAAAAATTAAAAATAAAAACGAATAATTTTTGAACAAAATTAAGTGTCTTTGATTTTTTTTTTTTTTTTCTTATAAAAATTTAATTTAATTTTTTATTTATTTATTTATTTTTATTTTAAAGATGGAATGGCTTTAGAAAATTAGTGTCAAAGGATGAAACTGGACTGTAAGAGAAAATCTTAAAAATTTTGGGGTAACTAATTTTAAATTTGTTACTAATTTAAGGATCAAATCTTAGGTTAGACTATCTCTAATGTATATGTCAATGTCAATGCCAAAGCCAAATTTGGCACAAAATATAGTGAAATGTTATATTTGACACATTATTTTAGAGCATCTCCAATGCTATTATGCATTTTGAGAAAATGGAGTGCCACATAGGATAGATATTGAAAAAGTTAAAAAAACTCTCTCCAATGCTATTATCTAAGTTGAATATGGAGATGATGTGGCAAAAAAAAAAGTTAGAAAATATAGAGTTGGGTTTCTAATTCTAGAAACTCTCCTAGAAATGCTGACTAGGATTTCTAACTCATTCCACCAATAAGATTAAGGCTTTCAACTCTTTCTACCAATAAAATTAAACCTCATTTAATTGTATAATAAAAGAGGAGAGAGAGTGTAATAATTGTTTTATTATGATTGGACATAAAATGGATGCATATTTGATTTTAGATAATTGCATTGGAGATGCGAATATGTATTTCTCTAATTTTTTTTCAAAAGTGGGTCCATAATAAATAGAAACTCAAAAATGCATATTTGCATTGGAGATGCTCTTATAGCATTGTACTCCAATGCAAAATTCTATTTGATATGCTATTTTTTATTTTTTAATTATTTAAAATTATAAAAGTCAACAAATACAACCAATGCATTCAATGAATGCATTGAATATTTTGTTAGAATTGTTTTAATCTCAATTTTTTCTACCAAATTTGTTAAATTTTAATTATTTAAAATTATAAAAGTCAACAAATACAACCAATGCATTCAATAAATGCATTAAATATTTTGTTAGAATTGTTTTAATCTCAATTTTCTCTACCAAATTTGTTAAATTTTTATTATTTAAAATTAAAAAGTCAACAACAATTACGGCTGTATTTATTGTTTTACCAAATTTGGTATATGCTATACACTGTGCCAAATTTGGCACAGTTTATAGCATCTGCCAAATTTGACACAGTTTATAGCATCTGCCAAATTTGACACATCTTTTAGCATTGCATTGGAACATGCTTTTTTTACTTTGTGCTAAATTATAGCATTGACACAATGATTTAGCATCGCATTGAAGATGCTCTTAGACCATCTCCAATGCATATGCCAATGTCAATGTCAAATTTGGCACAAAAAAGAGTAAAATGCTATATATGGCACATCAATTTAGCATTGTACTCCAATGCACAATCATATTTAAAATGTTATTTTTATTATTTTATTAATTAAAATTATAAAAGAAAACACTTATCATTAATGCATTTATTATTTCTTTTAATTCTCCAATGTAAAATTCCATTAATGCATTCATTATTTCATTTAAAAATATATATATAATGGTATTTTTGTAATTAAAAAATGGGCATTCATTGTTGTACCAAATTTGGCATATGCTATATTGTGTGCCAAATTTGGCACACAATATAACATATGCCAAATTTGACACATCATTTGGCACTGCATTGGAGGATGATTTTTACACCCTGTGCTAAATTTTAGCATTGGCACAGATATTTGGCAAAGCATTGGAGATGCTCTTAGGAAACATAGAGCACACAAAATATGCTTATGTTGATGACAATAGTATAGAAAGAGAGGTGGACGAGCTTGAGGTTTGGGCAAATGACTCTCAAGTTAGCGGTTCGAATCCTACCAATGGCAAAAAGCTTTAAAAAAAAAAATATCAATCTAGATAGGTGGATAGATAGATAAAATATATATATATCAATCTAGATATGTGGATAGATAGATAATGTCACCAAAAAAAATTCCCAATACAAAAGTGGCAAGCATTTCAATAAATATTGACGAGTCAACAATTTTTAGACTTTACGTGCATTGAAGTATATCCGATAGACAACCATATAAAAAAAATATATACCTCCAATGCTTCATTTTAAAATACAATGTATTAATTACATGTCTAGTTATTTTATTCTTGTTTATTTTCTATTTTATTTTTAACAATTTTTCCATACTTGAGTGTTTTAATGTGTTTATGAGAAGTGGTGTATATATTGATTGATAGCCTTACAATCCAAAAAATCTAATCTCTTGGTTATGACATCTATGAGTATATATATCATTCTCTTGTTATATGTTTTATCAATGTGGGATTCATCCAAACATATTTTCACACAATATATCTATGAATAATGGTAGGTTGTCCAAATTATTTGTCCGACGTGGCATGTGAATTGTTAAAATCCTGAAAATTATGAAATTATGATGTAAATTATATGATCTTGACAACTCACATGGCCACATACCACATCATTTGGGCATTATTTTGGACAACCTAGCATTATTCTATATCTATTTGTCATATTTAACATATAAGTTTTTCACAATTCATTGTAGCATTAAAGATGCTTTAACCCGTTAAAGATCACCCACAAGCGAGTTGGAGGACATGGAATAAATCTAAAATTAAAGAGATAAGAAGATTGAAAAATGTTAATATAGCAACGAATACCGTAATTAAAAGGCTAGGCTTGTGGGTTATATAGATATCTAATAATATATAAATTAATTATCAAAGTATAAAAAATTCTACAAATATTAAAATTAAACATTGTATCAACAATGTCTTCACAAAATCACAACTCAAAGTAAAAATGGAGTAGAAAGATGGCTAATCAAAAATATCATATTTATGAAAATCAATAAATAACCATAGAATGAACATTTTTTTTTTTTTTTTTTTTTTGAAAACATAGAATGAACATTAACCTTTTATTTTATAAATTAAAGGCTCATTTGGTGCGTGGGATAAGATAGGATAATCTTCATGGGATTGGATTGGATTGGACTAAAATTAGTGTTGTGATGTGTTTGGTAATGTATGAGATTGGATTAAAATAATCATATCTCTTATTTGGTATAGTATAGGATTGGATAAAAAATATAATTTTACCAAATATTTAATACAATGTGAAATTGATTAATATAAAATTAAATTCAATTATTTTTAAATAAATAAATTATTTAATTTAAAAATATATATATTTAATAGTAATATGAAAGAAAATAACATTTTTAATTAATATTTAATATTTTAAAAATATTTTTGAAATATTATAATAAGATATATAAGTAAATAAATAAAATTATAATTAACTAAAAAATAAAAGAAGAATATTTTTTTTTTAAATATGGGACTGAATAGATAAAATGGTTATGTAGAATTGAACTGGTTAAAATAATTATTTAAATTAAATTTTGAAAAAATTTAAATATTTTAAACCAATTTTAGACAAAATAATATTTATTTTTATTTGTTAAGATTGAAAATAACAAATAAAATATTTTATTAATTATTAAAATATATTTATATTTTAATCACATAAAAAATAAAATAAATTGAAAAGAGAAGAAAAAAAAAAAAGAGTATGAAGTGGTGGGACTAATTAGTCACACATTGGTTTGATAAGTTGCTTGTATGAGATTAAATAATCTCATCATCTCATTCAAGTAATAAACATGAGAGATGGGACTAAATTTAGTCATATCTCATCTCATCCCATCTCATACACCAAACATGCCCTAATAGTTCATAGGGGGATCGTTAGCTTTCCGTAAGGCCAACGATAATAAAGGTTACCATATATTTATGAAAACCAATTTGTGATCATAAAATGAACATTAAACTTTTTATTTCATTCATCCATGGTTCAAAAGAGGATCGTTAGCTTCTCAATTCTCATAACTCACAAGGCCAACAATAATAATACTACCATCCTAATTCCTATGGGCTTGTTTGTGGAGTTCAAAATTTGAGTGACTCAAGAATGATATAGGACTAGGACCATAAGAGGTCCAATTTCTTTATTAGTTTATTTGAATAATATATTGGGATGGTGTAAATAGTAGGGTGTTAAGGAGTTGCCAGCTAATTAGATGGGATGTCCCATGCATTTGCTGATTCCGATCATTAACAACCGTATCAAAAAAAAAAAAAAAAACCGTAATCAGAAAATAGGCAAATGAAATGTCGATGGACTTATTTCAGCTCAATGATCAATAAACTTTATTTTCTCTTGAAACTTATATTTCAATCTATTGATCTTACGGGGACGAACAAATGAATAATGTCTCTACGAACTAGAGAGTTATAAAATTGATAACAAAAATCATGTTTTCAGAACTTACAATTTCAGCAATTGTACTTAGATTTGTTCTTTTGAATAGATCGACTTTAAAGTAAATTTGAAATTTATTGAAATAAATCTGCATTTAATTTATAATTATGAATTGCTTATTACTGCGTTTATTAAGCAACTGATACAGTAATTATTCTAGTAATGTAATTGTTGCACTTGTTTTGTGGCTCTGTGTTATTCTGTTTCAAATAAAGCATATATACAAAGTATTTATAGTATGAATATGTATGATTTGGCACTAAATTTAGATAAAGTAGTGTTATTGTTTTAGTAATAATATATCCCAAAAAATAAAATGTATAATTTTGGAATAAAGTAGGGTGTCTTTATAATTTATTTATTTTTTTTCATAATTTTAATTTTTTAAGATGAAGTATCTTTAGAAAATTAGTTTCAAATGATGAAAATAGATTATCAGGAGAAAAACTTATAATTTTTGGGGTAACTAATTTTAAATTTGTTACTAATTTAAAGGTCAAAGCAGGGAATTTCCCCTTGTTTTGCTGTTTTTATTAAAAAAAAAAAAAGGGAAAAAGAAGAAGAAGCTATTACAATATTTCAATATTAAGGCAGTAGATATGACTTTAACCCACGATCTCTTGTGTGTAGGTGTGAAGGCCTATCATTGAGCCAACTCGTCTTATTAGCAATGAGTACAACTAGGATACACTTGTCTTTTAATTTTATGAGTCTAACCTCTCTAATCAAATTAGAACTAGGGGACAATTAAATGTACCCAAAGCTAATTTATATTTGACTAATTTAAAAAACCGGCGATTTATTTTGATGGTTGAAGTCTTCAAAATGGAGCTCCATAATCTTAGGGTTCAAACCCTGGTATTGTATATATTGTCTTACATTTACTTATAAAACCCCAAAGTATGAGAAGACAGACCCCACCTCTATAGTGAAAATAGATATCTAGATCGCACATTTTGTCCCCTATAGTGGAAGTAAATATTGGAGCCGCAAACCAATCTCGGTAGGTCTAGCGGACCGTGATATATTTGGTGTGAGATTAAATAATAATAATAATAAATAAATAAATAAATAAATAAATAAAATAAAATAAATAAAAATAAATAAAAAGTGGGGGTTTCTTTAGGCTGTTTGGGGGTGTCAATTGTAACCATCCGAAATCTGTGTCCCAGCCCGACCCGGACCGCGTTAGAGAAAACAAAACGGTGGTGGGAGGGTTTTCAGTGGAAAAGATCGGTCGTTCGTAGTAGCTCCTTCTTCATCCAGCAGCCTTGTCATTGAAGTGATTCTTTTTCAGGTCAGTATATTACCATTTTATTCTTCTGTATAGAAAATAGAGAAAAAATCACTTCATTTCTTTTGAAAATCTCTTAATAGTTTCAATCTCGTCTAAAACCCTTAAACCCTAATTTCATTTCATTGTTTCGTATTTTAGGTTGATAACTTTCATATTCAGAGGTACTGAAAATGGCTCTCTTTAGAAATGCAAAACGACCACTTAAGATCTTTCTCTACAATAGTTTTAGTACTGGTACAAACCATACAAATGGGTACTCTACTTGGGTGAGCAGAGGGTCTCCAATTTCTCAATCTAGTGATATCAAGGGCTTGTTCACAATCAAATACGGGAACCCAAAACCTGTTTTTGGATTGATTTCAAGACAGTTCAGTGATCAAGCTCCGGCTGGAACAGAGCAAATGAATCTCATTAAGCAGTTAAGGGAACGGACCAGTGCTCCCATTAAGGATGTCAAATTAGCTCTTGTTGATTGCAATTGGGATATTGGTAATAAAGTATATTCTTTTTTAAGCGAAAAACGAGACAATTTTCATTCTTCTTTGGTTTTGATTTTTTTGTAGGGTATTTGTTGTAGTTATAATTTTGATGATTTTGTACAGAGGCGGCACAGAAAGAGTTGAGGAAAAGAGGGAAGGTGCTGGCATCAAAAAAGTCATCCCGGACTGCAACTGAAGGTTTGCTTGCTTTGGCACAGAGTGAAGGCAAGGCTGCTGTTATTGAACTTAACTGTGAGACTGATTTTGTTGCCAGGAACGAGATATTTCAGTACTTGGTTAGTGTGTCTCGACCATATTTCCGCTTTTTCATTGTGCAAGTTTCAGTAGAATTCCATGACTTGGATTCATTGTACTTGATTTAACCATTATAATATCTTTACCTGTTGAATTTTAATGCTCATGCTTCATCCATGCTATTTATCTTGTAGGCCTTATCGTTGGCTAAGCAAGCTTTGCTGGTTGAAAATAGTTCACAACAAGCTTCTGGGCTCTGTCCTGTTGGAGCTGACTATTTGCAGGTGAGAGGTTTGTCGACTTTCTGATTGTTAGAGAACTGTCCAAAGACCATTGTTGACCTCAGGTTCAAGAGGTGCATGCTGAGTCAACCTCACAGTCTTGATAACATTTCTATATCTTTTTCTGTTTTTTAGATTTATGTTGATCCATGTGTTGCAAATTTTATTTCACAATGGAATGGAATTCAGTAGAGCAAAGAACGCGTAAATTATCTTGCGAACTTATTCTAAGTGAATTGTTACTGTTTGACAACCAGGACTTGCAGTTGAATCTTGAACATCCAAAAATAAGTGGAGAAATGACTGTTCATAATGCAATTACAGAGGTAGCTGCGATGATGGGGGAGAATGTAAAACTCAGAAGGGGTTTTGTGATGTCTGCATCTTTACCTGGGGTTGTTTCAACCTACCTCCATACAAGCCCTCAACCAGGTACATTGCTTTGATTTTGCTTCTTTTTCGTTTCGTGGTATATAATGTACTTGTGTCCACAGTCATCCAAAGGTTTGGGCCATAATTGCATCTCCCTCGCATTTTCAGATAAAATATATATGCTAAGTTGCTGCACTTTGTAGCAACAGGATTTGAGTTGACAAAGAATTTGCTTTGGACTTCAGTATTAACTTTTTGGTTCTGGTTATAGGTTTGGGTCGTATTGCTGGAATTTTAACGCTCGAAGTAGAAGACAAAATTTCTCAATTGGATGCCCTCCAGCGAGTTGGATCAGAATTGGCTATGCATGTAGTTGCTGCAAAGCCATTGTTCCTAACAAAGGAACTAGTCTCTTCTGATGCATTGGCTAATGAGCGTGAAATTCTGAAATCTCAGGTATTTGAAAATCTATTGTCAGTTCCTGCCTATTTTAGTCATGTCTTGTTGAATTTTGGAGCTTTCTTTGGCGATATTTACACCCCATTGGTTCATAGATATCCATCCCTTTTGGTTAGATCAGATTTCTGAGCCTTCATAACCACAATTACTGCATTGGCTTGGATGTTATGTGACTTATGATATGTAAGTAAAAAATAAGAAATTAATTGCTAGGCATACACGGAGATGCACCCGTTAATTGAGGCTGGCTAAAATGAAGATATTGATATGGTCTATGGCAAGTAGCTACTTACTGTAAAATTTATTACCGATTCCATACAATTGTTCAGTGAAGTCATGGAAACTTCGTATTTCGAATATTTATTTATCTTATGTTTATTTTCTTATTTTGTTTATATATAATTATTTGATTATTTAGTTGATTTTGTTTTCAGGCAGAAAGTACAGGGAAGTCTCAGATGGCCGTAGAAAAAATGGTGGAAGGCCGTTTGCGCAAATATTATGAAGAAGTTGTTCTTATGGAGCAAAAGTTTATCATGAATGACAGTTTAACTGTAAAGGTATGTGATCACTTTTATTGATCACTTTTATTTTTCATTTTTACCTGTTTAGTAAGAAGCTTGTAATACCTATTAAATGAATATACTCTATTTATTAAAAACAAAATTATTAAAGCTTATAGAGATTAAAAAAGTTATGTAATATATTGAACCGGTTTTTTTTTCATTTTCATTTTCATTTTTTTTTTTTTTTTGTAAGTGTTTGTGAATTGTGATTATGCAATTGTTGATTAATATATATATATACTCTTTACTTTACAGACACTTGTGGACAACCTATCCAAGGAAGTGGGTTCAGCTGTAAAAATTGGGAGTTTTTTTAGAATGGAAGTTGGAGAAGGCATTCAAAGGTAGAGTGAACTTGTTCCCAACATTTCTGGCTTTTCTACCTTTTCCAGGAAAAAAAATGTTGTTGTATATTACTAATCACATGTAAAATTGCAGGCTAGAATCGTCAAACGAAGATGAACCTGTGGCTCAGGCTGCATAACTTGAGACGATACAGGTCCTTCATATAGGTTAGTTTTAAAGCTCTGGAGAGGGCCCTTATTCTTTTTACCATTTCAGACGATGATCTCTGTATGCTTCCCTTACACTACATGGTGTTAGTTATTTTGATGCCTAAATGAGGTCGTTTTGTAATCGTTGGTGGATTCAATGTTAGTGATATAATCATGAGATGCTTTTCGTTTTGCTCGACAGAATTTTGCTGATTTTTAATAGATTCTTTAGATCAATTGTATTTAAGAATAATAACCGGTAAGATCTTTTGTTATACTTATACCAGAAGATCTTGGGTTCGAGTTCCGCTCACACTAGTGTGAGGAGGTAAGATTTTGAAAATTTGTTCAACATATGGAGCCTAGATATACTTGTTTAATTGCTGGTTTTTGTTTCTCATTACATTTAAGGCTTATTCTTATGCTCCTTTTCTAGTGGATTATGTTCAATTATTAATATTTTTCGGACTTAAAATGAAGCGATTCCAGTAGGTTTGTTTGTGGAGAAGATGAATGACAAACAAAATAAATTAAAAAAATAAAATAAAAATCTGAATCCTACACAAAATTTGAATTCTCAAGTAAATATTTCAACAGTTACCCAAAGAAGTTCAATTTCAAGTAAATAAATCAATGGCTACCAAATAATGACTCGAAATCAATTGGAGGCTTTATTTATCAATTAATAAATTCGAATATGCAAAATTTTATTTTATTTTTCTGAAAAGAAACAATCTGAATTCAC
Source organism: Acer saccharum (assembly GCA_030490815.1). Taxonomy (NCBI): domain Eukaryota; kingdom Viridiplantae; phylum Streptophyta; class Magnoliopsida; order Sapindales; family Sapindaceae; genus Acer; species Acer saccharum. The sequence goes on from CM059866.1 coordinate 56,295,777, forward strand.
ATTTAGGGCCAGTTTGGTATTGTTTTTGAAAAGTTAAAATCAGTTTATTTCATAATTTTAACATGAAATGATGTTTGGTAAAACTTCAAAAAGTGATTAATTGATAATTTGGCAAGTTTTGACAGCAGGTAATCGATCATCTGGCAAGTTTTGACAGTGATTTTAAGAAATAGGTGGAGGTGGAGGTGGAGGGTTACTTTTTAAAAGTAATTATAGAATAATCTATTTCTGCATTTAATGAATCTTTTAAAATATCATTATTATCCTTGTAAAATTAAATTAAAATCATTTATATTCCTATTCTAATAAAATATTGATGTGATTTATAAAATCTTTTAAGAGTATTTTTATTATTCTTATAGAATTTTTTTTCTAATTTAAATATTCTACTTAAATATGGATTTAATATATATAATTAATGAAAAAAAAATATAAGGTTCTAAAATCATGTATATTTTAGTCATTATAACTAATTTCAACACTTTTGAAATAAAATTATCAAACATACATATACTGCTTTTGAGCTATACAGTAGTTTTAAACGTATAATTAATCAAATATATGCTAATTAACTTCACAGTAGATTATTTCTTCAGCAAAACTAACAGTGATTATTATAAAAGTTATAGTAATACCAAATTGGCCCTTAATTAGTGGAAATAAAAGTGTCAACCAAGAAAGCAGTTGTATAAAATAAATAAATAAATAAATAAATAAATAAAAATTGAAGCATTCATAGCATTCCAACTATATTGGCATCCAACAAGCCTACAACACGATTCACGAAAAGAATAATGAAAATCAGGTCACATATAATTATGTGATAAACAAAATAAAGAAATAGAGAATATATAATTATCCACCTATAATCCCACAATTTCTATCCCAACACATGTGGCAACTGAGTTGTCACTTAATGAGTGGATACATATTAATTGTTGAGTGGATACATGGGTAAGTGAGATAAATTACAATTAACTAAATAATGTTTTAAGGCTTGCAGGCCGACCTGTCTCGGCCTGCCAGCACGGCCAACAGGCAGTGCCTCGGGCCCAAACCAGGCCACCCCAATCCTTATCAGGCCCAACCTGTTTCTCCCTTCAGGCTTTCTAGGCCGGCCTGTTAAGCGCCTGACACGTCCTTGCTAGGCCAGGCTAGACCAGACCGGTCCGGTCCATATTGCCAGCATTACATTTAACAATTAAGAGATACTGGATATGATAGATTATTTACTAAAGTAAATTCATTTTATGAGACATGCAAACTACATGTTTCAATATGAATGCATGTTGTATTACAATACGAGGTCAAACTCACCATCAATAAGATAATTATACAATTGAGCAGTATTACTAGGTATATATATTTTATGTTACAATTGATTCTCAATTATAAAAATTAAATATGAGTATAGATTTAATTATAGATGAATTTTTAGATTTTAAAGAGCAGCAAGTTCCATTTTGATTCATAAAGCTTGAGTTTATTTTATTTATGAATTTATGAGATTAAACGGTATTATATTTGGTCTATTTAATAATTTAGTTTTAAATATTAATATAATATTCTTGCATAAACTTGAATTTTTTTTTTGTCTCAACCTTCCAAAGATAAAATTATGGCTTTGCCCATGTATTGATGAAACTATGTGTTATGTTTTTATTTTTATTTTTTTTTATATAATTTCAAAATTATATTGGAAATATTTATTTTATTTATAAAAATATTATTCATTTAAATTTTTGTATCAATGAAAATAAATATATATTAATTTTTAATATAAAAATATTTCTTGATTTATTTAAAATGAATTATTAATTTTTTTTTCATATTATATTATTATAGTATAATAGATTACAATAAAGTTGTATTGTAATAATTTAATATAATATAATAAATAATAATACAACACAATCCAATCCGATACGGTGTACCAAACGAGCCCTAAAATTTTCGTTTTTATTTTAGGAACAACCCCTTAAAATTGTTAACTAAAGACCGACCACAATTATTAACCAACCTTCAATCCAGAACACTCACAATTTCCCTTAGCCTTCAACTAGAGTTACTAGACTAGTCACAATTGCTCTTATCATACCCTTACACTACTTAATTAAATAATTAAATATTTACATGCTAGACTGCTTAAGAAATTTGCCCAAATTCATGCCAAAATGGTGTGAATATTTATAACATTAAAATATTTTTATTGAAACAAAAACAAAAAACCTTCACCAATGGTGAATGGAAGAAGATTTCAATGCTTGTTCACTTATCAAATACTCTTTCACTGCAAAGAATTCTATTTATTGAAACATTTGCTAGGAAATCAAATCCAAACAAACAGAGAAAACAACCAAGTAATAATTAACATTTCGAATACTGAGATCAGATTCGTGACAGCATACTATAGAGCAGTGTCGAAAGACAAACATTACGCCACTAGCACAAGTAATGACAATTAGTAATGCGAGGGACACAAGAGTTAGCTCATGTAAGTAAGACCTGGTATTCCTTTTACCAAACAAACATTAAAATCCCATCACAAGGCCACTTACTGACCTAAGAAAACCATCATCAGAAGAACAAAATACATGACCTAGTTCAGAAGATTATTTTCTGTTAAACAAATCATAGCTACCAGGTTGAAATTCAAAATAATATATCCTATAGAGCAACTTATTGCTACCATCTGAGGTGGATACGAAACAGATATTTATGAAAAGGCAGCCAACAAAAACATTGCATTTGCATTTCCTTTGACAGATTGATTTCCACACAAACACAAAAAGGTCATGCATAAAAGGCTTCCAGTGAGATTAGCTCAGCACAAACAGAAACATGGAAAATATGATTTTTTAATCGGAAGCATATTCAAGGAAACAAAATTGAGATTTCAATGCTATTGATATTTGTGTAAAAAGGCAGCAAATTACATTTAACACAAGGATGGAACTTAAGGAACTTTTAGAGCTCTGCTATATGAAAATTTTAAAGGCCTGTCATCATGAGATCCATCCATTTTATAGCAAGAAAAGACCAAGGCATAGGGGATCATAAGTCATAACTAGAAGAGTAGAAGTAAACTGTAGAAGGAATGTAAAAAAGCAAGTTTAGAACGATTAGACACGTAATCTAAACAGCAGCATGGTATTCAGCCCAATCAATTCAATACATTAACCATAAAAAGAGGACACCAACCAGCAGAATCTGTAATAAATACTTAGAGCAGATATTTCCTCTAAAAATTTGATTATTCTGTGGGAGGGGAGAGGACAGCGAAGTCTGCAAGCATTCTTGAATACATTATCTTTCCAATGATTTAGCCAGCCCCTAAAATGTGTCAGAAGAATTACCAATTGATCAACTATGATTAGATATACAAAACCTTTTTCGTTGGTTCCAACAAAACACACCTTTTAGGCGACTGCTAAACAAAAACAACTACTAATTCCACTGATTCATTCACTTGATATTAAGCATTTTTTTATGGAAAATTATCAAGCAAGGAATTCAAACAAAAGCAATACTCTCTTGCTGTAGAAGATTCAAGATCAAAATGGGGTACAATAAACTTGAAACTATAAGCTGCTTTAGAATGCAAAAGCTACATTAAAGAAACAGACTCATAAACTTATTATGGTTAGAACCGCAAGCAAAAGAAATGTAGAATTGGGTGGAAGACAGAGAGTCTCTTGGTAAATGAATAATAAAGGAGGTTTTAAATATCTGAATCACACTGTGGCTTAAATTATCCAGAGACCAATAACACTGTAATGCTGTATCACTAAAGTGGCAGAATTTATCAAAAAACTTCACAATTATCCTAAACATCTTTCATATACAACTCTAGAAGCAATATATATACATCACACATTAAACACAAAATGTTAACAATTTCAGAGATATTTGCATCAATCAACCAAGTCATTGCTACAAACTCATACCCAATTCAAGAACAAGAAGAGACTATGATTTCTGAGGAAAAGGATAATACTCCTATCCCTAGAAAAAAAAAATCTGTAACATTAAGATATATGCCTTGTCCAAGAAACATAATGTTGGCTAGATAATTAAGAAGTTCAAAAGATATTTCGTAAGAAGCAGCAATAATAATTTGATGGGATTATGTCAAATCCTAACCTATCTCTATAACAGACAAACATAGGCATCAAAGGTCTTGAACAACAGTATTGTAAGTCAGATATATGCCAATCTCCAATGTTTTGAAACAAGCACATTGCATTATGTGTTTTCAGGAACACATAAACATAGACTATATGCGTTTGTGTGCATGGACAAACCAGGACGTATACATGCTGACACACTTTTGCGTTGTTGTGAAGAATTAATTTAGAGTCAATTCTACAAAATTCACAAGACAGAGTGAAACATATTAACATAATAAATATGTTCTTGGCACAGTAAACACAAATCATCAAAAGTACTGTGTGAAATCAGAAATCTTCGGTTTTTTTTTTTACATGTTCTGCCTTACACTTAGATAGAATAAAATTATAGAACGATTACTCATAAACAAGCATCTGAACCGATACACGACCCAAGCGATGCACCATAGACACGTTAGATAAGTCTAACAGCTTTTTTATCAATGCGTAGATGGGTTCATCACATTTTTAGCAAATGAAACTAATTCACAAAATTGTTAACAATCATGACAGCAAACCCAACACATCAATCCAATTTTACAGTAAATTGCATTTTTCTACTCACATAATAATATTTCTATGTGCTGATAGTAAGAGATTAAAAAACTCAAGCAAAGGCAAGAATATATATATCATCCAATTCCACATTTGAAACACCAAAACCATGAATCTAAATTCTGGAAAATGAGTAATGTAGTAAACTCAAAATGCCAAGAAACATGGAAAATAAACATATCAACTACAATGAGCAGTAATTTAAGGTTCATAAGAAAAGCCCTCTTATTCGACTAGGTATATCACCATTTATCAACAACACATAAAAGCCAAAAAAAAAAAAAAAAAGAGTACCCAGTTGAGATCACTCAGATTTCTCCATCTCCAGACGTTCAAGGGCCTTCTGGTGGGCCCATGTCTCGATGGTGAGATCGGGTTTGGCGTTGAGTCCAACACCCAGAATCACGACCGTCAAGAAGCTGGTGATGTAGCATGGCAGCTCCCAGTCTTCCCAGTTACGAGACTGCCCCGGCGGTGGTGGGGTCCGGTTGAAAAGGTACCCGTTCGGCTTCTCCTGGTGGCCTGGGCTCTTCCATCGGCTTGGACCGGCGTGGGTTGACCCGAACCGACTGAAGAGGCGGTGGCGGAGCGTGCTGGAGAACGACATCGTGTTTTGTTGAGAGAGAGAGAAAGAGAAAGTAGTGAAAAACAGTGAAGGTTTTTTACTTTGATACAACAAGGAAGCGGCGTCGTTTTTGTACCCGTCTATGTTTTAGCAACACTAATGAAAAAAAAAAAAAAAAAAAAAAAAAACTTAATTATAATCTTAAAAACAACATTGAAATTTGATAAAACTGTTTTTAAATTCTTTTTCATAAAATGACAATTTAATAGTATTTTATAATTAATCACATCCTTCAAATTTTATAGGTTTTATATTAAATTAAATTAAAATTTTCACTTAATTTTTTTTCTTCTGAAATATTACAATAATTCGAGATTTTGGAAAATTGACATAATCGAACCCACGACTTCACAATGTAGGTGTGAGGGGCAAACCAACAAACTAACCTCATCTTATCAATTTTTCACTTAAATCTTAATTTTAAAAAAGGGAAATTGAGGTGACATAGTGATACACCCTTGTAATCACATTAATAAAAACTTCCAAAGTTGTAATATTCAAAAACATGTACACTTTCAACTTGTAAGTTATAATCATCCATACCTTTAATTCAAAGATTGGGATAATATTTAAAGTAAATGGTTGTATGCCCAAGATATTTGAGCAAATACAAAACATGAAATTTACAAGAGCCAATAGACTACAAGCATCCTACAAAGAGAAAGTCAGAAGCCAGATAACTAAATGCAGTGAAATCCATTTTCATTGTCATCAATGAATGACCAAAAAATGATCAAGCAATATCACATAGATGTTAACTCTGGACACTTCTCTCAAATAGTGAAAGATTAATGGATTCTTTGTGTGATTGTGTCAGATACTTAGCACTGGTGTTAACAACAAGTTGGAACAATGAAGCCTCTTCCAAATCTTAAGATTGGTATGAGCAAATTCTGTCAATCACCTCAGTACCTGAATGTCGTCCAATCAAAAATCCCGCAAATCCTCGATGAATAAGTTCGGTAAAAGTATGTATATCCTGCAAATTTATGTAAACTTGTCTGCGTTGAATCATCATATTTGAGCTTGAAAGAGGGTTTCATGCACTTATACAAGTCATCTCAAGTTCATCATAGAAACCCCCCATGTTTCTTCAAGCCCAAGGCTGAGGAATATAGCTGTCTTTTCGTTCACATTTCAATTCTTCGCAAAGTTTTACACATTTCTAGAGTCCTGTATTGAGACATGGTTCAAGCATAGATCTCACTGTTCTGATATTGCATCCTCAAGGAGATCAAAAGAATATTTCCCTTCAAGAATTTTCTGAAGTCACCAGTAGTCTCCACAAGAACAGATACCGTCAACAATATGATGGAATCGGTTTTTATCCCTCATAGAGACTTTCCTTCCATAAACCTTTGACACAAACTTGGCAAAATTGTGGCAATCAACACAAATCCTGAGGTTTTTTATTAAACGGATTGGGGTTCCCTCTGGAGAGGCAATCAACCCGAAAGTCATAGCCAGTTTTTCACTGTGGCCTAGAAGTATCTTCTCCTTCTGTTCCTCATCCACGTCATGTAAAACACAACTCAACTCAGGGACATAGCCAGCTTCCTTGAACTTGACTGAAAATTCTCTCACCTTTGTAAACACCTCTTCCCTCCTTGGGTGGGAACGATCACCTGCATGAAATGTGTGCAGGGTTTGGTCAAGCTCAATCCAGCTTCTACCAGGCTCCTTTGTCACAGCCTTACGATCCATAAGTTCCCGAAGGGTTCTTACATCTTCCCATCTCCCAGCAGAAGCATATATATTAGAAAGAATGACATAGTTCCCAGCATTTTCAGGCTCAATTTCTAACAACCGTTGACCTACAAATTCACCAATATCAACATTAGAGTGAACCCTACAAGCACCTAAAAGCGAACCCCAAATAGCAGCAGTTGGTTCTAAAGGCATCTTTTTAATGAACTCAAATGCCTCTTCTACTCGGCCAGCTCGCCCAAGCAAATCAACAATGCACCCATAATGCTCAATCTCCAGCTCAACCCCATCTTTACAATTCAACATCTCATCAAAAATTTCCAACCCTCTATCTTCCATACCTCCATGGCTGCAACCTGACAAAACAGCCAAATACGTGACAGAATCGGGTTTAATTTTGTTTTCTTCTTTCATCAATTTGAAAAGCTCCACCACCTTGCTCCCCATTCCATGTTTACCATATCCCACAAGCATTGCATTCCATGAGATAGCAGTTCTCTCAGGCATGTTATCAAAGACTCTCCTTGCATAAGTTACACTTCCACATTTTGAGTACATATCTATCAGGGAGTTGTGAAGCACAACATACGAGGGAACCTCGCACCGAAGAACATGGTTGTGCACTTGTTTACCATGATCCAATGCAGCAAGACCAGATAACGCAGTCAAAACACTTGCATAAGTAACATAATTTGAACTCATTCCTTCCACCTGCAACTTCCGAAATAGCTCTAGTGCCTCCTCATCAAGACCTAGTTGGGCGTAGCCAGAAATTATAGCAGTACAAGAAACAACATCCCTTTCTGGCAAGCATTCAAAAACTCCTCGAGCATCATGGATTTTACCAGCTTTGGCATACATGTCAAGAAGGGAGCTCCCAACATATATGTGGGATTCAAAATTGCTCTTAATTATGAGAGAGTGGATTTGCCTTCCCACCTCAAAGCCAGAAGCACCAGTGCAAGAGGTAAGTACAGATGCAAAAGTGAACTCATTAGGTTCCGTACCTGCAAATTTACATTTTTGTTCAGTGGCATGACAAAAATATGGATAAACTACTCTCCAATTCACTCTGAAAATAGCAGTTCATAATCGTGCACTCGTGCTTATTATAGAAATAAATTTTTAGCCTTGACCCATCTGAATGTTGGATTATATAAGTTTTAACCTTTCAAGGGGTGATTCAAAAGCCACAAGAACATGAGAACAGTACTAAATTTCCTTCTCATAACAATGAAGGGGTCTCCTTCTCTGATTGGATACATTTCCCCATATATAAATCAACGAACTTGTCTTGATATATGAAATGTCAATAATATCATCATGCTGGTAATCATATCATGAAAATTAAATTTTAAACAACCAAAACAAAATATAATTCATTCAGTACCAGCAACTTCTAAACACCTCCATGGTTCAATGTTAATAGTCGACAGCATATATACAGTGATACACAGACATAATGTTATGCATCTACAGACTACAAACGTGCGCTTGCATACAAAGCAAATAAGTTGAGTTCCATTTATAGCTTCTTGATTTGCCATATATTTTGTAACTGTGCAGCCAGGTCAGTTGAAAAATTGCATTCATGAATCCCAAAGACTCCTATGAGAGAAAATCTTAGGTCACTTTATATGTGGGGTATAGTACCTATAATGGCTAATCATGTACAAATTTTTCCAAGTTCCCAGAATAACAGACAGGTGTGCTAATATGATGTCCAAATATTCATATCATGTCAACCGAAGAATACCTGATCTCAGCATCTGCACAAAAAGACTCAAAGCTTCATAGTAATACTCTCTTTGAGAATAAGCTGAAATCATGGCTGTCCAAGAAACCACATTTCGTTCACACATTTCATCGAACACTTGTCTTCCATTCTTCAAACACTCACATTTGTTATAAAAGACAATCAACCGAGTTCTAAGGTACACTGGTGGCCGATAACCAGTTGTGATCATGTGAGCATGGACCCTTTGCCCTTCTCTAAATGCTTTTCGGATCACGCACGCGTTTAACAGCGCGTTGTAGCCTTCAAATTTCATCCCAAAGCCTAGAATAGCCATTATCAACAATGCTTCTGTCAGTTGACCGTTGGAGCACAGAGCTTTTAAAGATTGTGGATTTGGCGGGAAGGAGAGGACGTTCAATTGGCGGGTACATGTAAATGGGTTCTCGAAATTTTTGGGAAGTAGCTTTTTGGGACGATGAAAAAAACAGTTGATTCTTTGCAGCCACTTCATTTCCTGAACCAGTTGTTTCCAGTTCAGTGTTTAAAATTTGAGCTCTGGCTTTATAGTTTGTCAATGTATATTCAAGCTTCAAAGCTTTTAAAGGCGCAACCGTGCAAGGGGCTGATTTTTTTTCGTCTTCAAACCCCAGTGGGCTTCACTAGTTATATAATTTTCAGAATCTGTTGGGTCGGGCTGACTAAAATTTGATATTATTTTTGACGGAAGATTGCTCATCCAGGCCAGTAATGTTGCAGTTTCGAGACTCCGCCATTGCAAGTGGTAAAAAAAAAGAGTACATCTCTTGAAATAATAATCTTCAATTCATATTCTGGAAAAATCAAGTATTCAATTCCATTAATAACATTATGGATAAGCTTTCTCTCGCTGTGTTTTCCTCACTGTTTGAACCAACCTGAGTGGAAATTAAGCAAAGAAATGTTATTTACAGTGGAAGGTCTGAAATCCAAAGGATTATTCCATGACCCCGGTCGATCATCAGACCATCTCATGTTCACATTCTCAACCTCCAAACCCTCAATGTGTTCCATGATGATCCCAGCCGCATTGTGATTCACCAGTCCCTGGCATCCCGGTCTGTAGTCCACCCGCCCACCCGCGTAATTCGTCCACCTTTTGTAAGTTAGATTTACATTAATGAATCTCAAATTACTTAGCAGACCATGTTTAGAACCTGATAAGAAGACGCCATTTTCCGAGTTTGCAGTGATGTTGATGAAAAGCAAATTAGAGATCGAACCCTCCTTCGAATTCGAATGCCTTGGACATGTTGTCACGTATATAGGCTCCGCTCTCCCCCACCAAGACTGATCATAGTATCTTGTACTGATATTTATGTTGGAGAAGGTGATGCCAGTTACATTTCCTGTACAAAGGAAAATCATTATTAGTACCAGAAACTAACAACAAAATGGCTGTCATTAAGAGAGAAAGCATACCTCCATCGCGGATTTGGAGTCCCAACCCTCTGTGAGATTCGACAATGGTGATGTTGTCGAACACCAAGCCTTTGAAATCAAACCAACTAGCACTACCAAGCTTTATAGCTGAGGACTTGGTTCTTATCCAACAATCTGTAACGGTCAAGTTATAAAGAGGGCCTGTGTATGTTTTCGGACAGATAGCATCATCTCCTGTGTCAATGGTGACTCTAGTAATGAGCGTGTTATTCGAATCCTCGATATCTATCCCATCATTGTTAGGTGAATTGAAATCTCCATAAATCGAAACATCGTGAATTGATGTGTTCTGGCATTGCACTATATGCAAGCTGCAACAATATGTATATAATCTGTCTGTCAAAACAGAATTGATCGATAGCATACGAGAGTAAACAGTAAACATAATTCGATTAAACTCTGGATTGATATATGTTCAAAAGCACGATGATCCAGGTACTAACCAATCCAACAACTAATTTTTGCGACAAAAGATTAGAAACATGAATCTGTGTCATCAGAGACCTAGAAAACCAGTTACAAAAATCATCTTGTCTTAACATTTGATAATCACAAAAGTTTGGTTTTGTTATGAGCAGTATATTCATTCAACCATCAATTTTTCCTTGAATTGAAAATATATTAATGATTTATATTGAAGACCTAAATTTCAAATAGTTTTTCAGTAAATAAAGTATTAATTGTTTAGTTATCATATAATATTAATGATAAAGAATGTGATAATACGCACCACCAGTAAGCCGGCTCCATTAAGCTAACGTTGGAAACGTCGACGTTTTTGCAGCGGAGGAACCCAACAAGCCTTGGACGACACTCATCGCCCAAACAAGCTCCGGTCTGGTTCCAGCTCACCATCACATTCTTCTTCTTGTTTTTCCTCACCACGAACTCCAAACCCTGACCGTCCACAACCCCACCTCCCGTGATCCCGACGTCGTTCGCGTTCTCCGCCATCACCACATACCACTTCGACGACTCCTTCGGGTAGTCCTCGATCCGCGTGCCACCCAGCAGCGTCGCCTTCTCTTCGATGTGTAGTGTCACGTGTGATTTGAGGCGGATGGTGGCGGTCAAGTAGGTGCCGCCGGAAGGGAAGGTGACGCGGCATGGAGAGGTTGAGGGACAGGCGTCGATGGCCGATTGGATGGCGGATGTGTCGTAGTGGACGCCGTCTCCTACCGCTCCGAAGTCGCTGACGCTGTGGCTGAGAGGTTGTTGGTAGTAGGAGACTGGGAGTTGGATCGTGGGTGGTAACGTGGAGCGACGTGACTGGGTGGGAGGAAGTAAGATTTGGAGTGTAATAATTGTTATTAGTTGGAGAAGAAAACCCACCATTTCTTTTTCGTTTTTGGTTGTATTGATTGAAATTTGGTACTCTTTTGTTTTGTGGATTGATCCTGGTACTTCGAATTCTGACTCACCAGTCACCACTTATCTTATCAATTTAAAGAAAATGTGAAAATGAAATGAAATTATTTTATTTTTTATTTTTTTTTCAAATCCGAATGGGTCAGAGGTCTGCAGTACTTTGCCGAGATGCAGATAAAATGACAAAGAGCGAATAAAAGAAGCCGACATCCATAAATAATTACCATGATAGTCTGTTCTATGATTTTACAATATGAATCAATCAATCATCTTAGAAATTAAGAATTTGATTGAATGATGATTCTGGTAGTTAGTATATACCAAGTAAGATATATATATATATATATATATATATATAGATCTATTTATAAATATATTATAAGAATACCACCCGCACACTTTGTCATCTTCAGCCGAGAGAAATCTGGGTTTCCAAATGACTCTGGTAAATAGAAGACATGGAAACCCTAGATTAATGTTGAGGTCTCCCCTCTACTTCCTGCTAACTGGCTAAAATATTATGACTGATATATATACAATAGTAGCTACCGCTTCAACTTCAATCTTGCCTTCTTAATAGCTCCATTTTCAGGTGATTTGAGTGCAAAGATGCTGCACCACAATCACAATATAAACAGGTTCACATTTGGAAACAAACTAATTTCATCCCAATCACCCTATGATCATTTACTAATAAATTTTATAGCAATCAAGTCTAATGATTTGATTAAATGAGTTTAATCTGTCATTAATAGACAATAACATGTTATCTACCTGAATTTGCTGAGGAGTCGTAACTCAAAAGCGAGTTCTCTGGAGTAACAAAGTTTTGGTTTTCTTCTCTTCCCCAAGCTGGCTGGTGATGTGCATCAAGGTGCCATTGCTGTTCGTACTGTTGTCTGTTCCCACTGACTTGGAGTTCAGGCCACATTAGAGGCATGGCCATGCTGGAGTAGTTACTGTCCATTAGCGATCCACTCTACAGGTTTTGAAAACAATCATTAACATTAGTGATACCCAATGAGGGCGGGATCACACCAAACATCATAATAACTACAAAAGCCTACAACACAAACACATTTAGCTTCCATGGGAACCATTTTGATCAAATGCATTCTAACAAAGGCTACATCATGAAGCAGCTCTCTAAAGGAACGTACAAGTACAAGGCTTCTAGATCAAACCAAGGCTAAAGCCTATACACCCTGCAGAAGCTGCTTGTTGCTTGGTAGAAATGGAAAAAAAGGTAATAGATAAGACACTTCATACTTACTTCTGCAGCCAATATACTGTCAAGATTGACATCAATTCTTGGATTGACTGCTGCAAGTCTCATTGATAAGAACTGAAACAAAAGAAAGATAGGAATAAATAAAGATGTAGCAATCAAAGCAACAGAAGATAATGAATGTATTATCAAAACATAATTTGAAATTTTTGAAGGTAATAATTGTCAAGCAAAGAGAGGATTAAAATACAAACTAATGCAGCCCAGCCCAGTAAAAACTAATTGGCAAAAGCAAGGATGATATGCACAGGCCATCTGACTTTCTATGTTTTCAGAAAGCAGTTTCAATACAGAGAATAGCTACTAAAATTTGAATAATTCAGATAGCCAAAATTATTTGAAAATGAACAAATTTGGGGAATCAGTGAACTAGAAAAGTCCTGCATCCTCCCCGTATGCTCCACTACTCTGCTAAAGGTGCCGAAGATCACATCTCCCCATACAAACCCATTCACAAAAGAATAAAGCTAGACTACTCAATTGATGTGACACGTGAGCTATAAGTAACACATCATCCACAACATCATTTTATGATTTACATGGTGGTTACAACTCACATGCCACGTCACTTGAGCATAAATTTGGGCAGTCTAGCACTACTCTTCACAAAAATGTTTCCTACCAGATTTATACTAATTTCAAACCTTCTCATTGCATTTTCAAATTGGGAAAGCAAAAAGAAAAAGACAATGATAACAATTGATGACTGAGATGTTCAAGTCTGACCTCAACTTGACGCTGTAGGGACTGCACATGGTTGATGATCTCATCTAAAACTAATGCTGTACCAGATATCTGCAAAGCATGATTTTCTCAGGTCAGACACTACCAATTTTAGTAGTTTCAGCTATTTCAGAGCAATTTTCACACAAATTTTCAGTTAACTCAAATTCCAAACTACTGAACGTAGATAACCGAAACAGCTTTCTAACCCCTTCATTCAGTGAGATTAAATATTAAAAAAAGTGATTACAAGAAACTACATGTCTGATACAAATATACAATACACTGGCTCCCCATATAAAAAAAACAAGCAAATCTCTGCGAATTTGATCTGAAAGGCATTTATTGATCGAGAGAGCATAACAGTTTAACAATAACATAACAGATAGCAGCTAAATGTTTTGGTATGGCCTTTGCGGGATCCTATTGAAGAACTCAGATGGGACACAAATTAAAATCTTCTTCCTTAATCTATTTGAAACTAAGCAGTACATATCATTTAAACAAAATAGGCAGACCAAACGACTAAAGTTAAAGTTCAACTTAAACTTCTTTATCAGTTCCGACGTCAAGTAGAGATATGAAACTAGTTTCTGTTCAAATCCAACCAAAACAATTAGCTCTAAGGACTATCACATCATGTCTTCTTGTAGTTAGGTATGCAAGTTTGGCATATCAGTTTGTACAAGGAATCATTCCTTGTCAATTCATTTCTCATCGTCTTGTTATCTAAACGATACCAAACTTGTAAGTGAAGTTACTACAATGCATCTTCCCAATAGGCATCAAATTCTTATTGTCAATAGAAATGGGACCCAGAAACGAATTTGATCCAACACAACACAACTGTATGTGTCTCTCCCAAGCGTTTCAATCCAGCTAGCACTACCCCAAAAGCTAGACTTTCTTGTCAAGGACCCACTTAAGGGCATTATAGTCATTCACATATTACACATACTTTCTTCTATTGCAAAAAATTTCAAAGTCCAAACCATCGTTTTCTTCTTAATAAAATGGACAATAAATTCAGAATTGACAAAACTGACCTCAAAAGGGACCCCTAACAAACTCTACCCAACCCAAATAACGAGGTACAATAATGGAATTACGATATCACCCCACCTTTGACAAGACCATCTAAACAAAAAGCATCCACTTAAAGCGTGACGCCGTGATAACGACAAAACCGTTATTAAAAGAACATAAGCTTAAAAAGATATCTAATTTCCACTTTTTTAAACAGAATAAATAGTATTTAATTAAATCCAAAAAGATCTTAATCAAAAAGTTTAATAAAAACACACAACATACAATCACCGACCTTACTGCATCCTGGGACCAGCTCCTGTAGAAGCTTCATTCGAGCATTAATCTTCTCTCTCCTGGCCTGTAATCAATAATTAATGATTAAACATGTGATTGTTAATTATTAATTAATCAATTGTTTAAATAATGATAGAGATTAATGATTATTACTCTCTCAGCTAAGCTATGGCTATCAGTGGCTTGACCGCGACGAGCACGGACGTGAACATAAGGAAGCTTCTCCGCGTCTTCGTTGCTATCAATTGCACCGCTTTTGCTCTTCTTTGTCGCCGCTTTTGCCTGCTAATTTACCCAAATTCACAAATTAATTTACAATCAAGCCACTGAGAGAAAAGAGAGAGAGCAAGCTTTGAAACCCTAAATTTTTTTTCTTCATTTTTGTTTTTTAATTTTTTTTCTACCTTCTTCTCTCGCTCTTTTCTCTTCATCGACTTCTGATTCTGATTTGGCTGCGGAGAATTTGGATTGTCTTGGTTCGAGTCCGACTCCGCCGGCTCGCTCTTCACTTTTCCGAGATTCCCGCTCGAATTAGACGGCACCGACCCCGTAGTTTCCGGCGAGTTGTTGTTGTTGTTGTTGTCGGCGGCGGCAGCAAACACGGAGAATTTGGCGGCGCGTTCAATCAAGGCGATGTTAGAGGGAAAAGTCAGGTTTGCCCCTCCACTGAAATGAAAGGGTGGTGCGGCGGAGGCGTTGGATTCGGGGGAGTGGTGGAGGAGCTCCACGGCTTGCGGCGCCGGAAGCTCGAGCAGGGCGGTGAAGGAGTTGGCATTTTCCGGCGGTACGGTCATCAAGTGTTGAATCTCCTCGTTGAATTGCAGAGAATCGAGGGCGTTTTGGTCCAGTGATGGTTGAATTGTAATGGATCTGGGTCCGGTTCCCACATCTGGTTCCATTTTAAACCAAACCCACTTCAATTCCAAAGACAATTAAATAAAATTTTTAAAAAAGGACCCAGTTGGAGAATTGAAATGAAATTCTAGAAAAAACGATACTTTAGAAGTTGATTTGAAGAGAGAAAGTGAAGAGAGAGTGAGCTGAGGTTGAGAATTGTAATGGTAAGTTGTCTGTTTATGTTGAGCTTTTTTCTCTTTGTGTGTGTAAGAGATTATTTCTCAGCCATTTGAAGTGGAGAGAAAGCAACGTCGCTGCGGTTGGGTCCTGTGTTTTTATTGTACGGCAATTTTTATTTTATTTTATTTTTTAAATTTATTTGGAAGCTTTTAGTGAAGAGGAGCAACTACTAAAACCATGATTTGAACGGTTACAACTGTACAGTTCGTTGAGATTAGGAGGAAGTTGGAAACGGGAAAGTGGAAACGAGAAACTGGAGATATCGGGAATGGGACCCACCCGGAATTTTTCTTACAAATTATTATCGAAGCTTCCGTATAATTACGATAATGCTATTTTGTCTAAATTTGATATGTAAATCTAGTGTCCAAATTATGTGGCAACATTTTATCGATTCATTTAAATTGTATTAGATTTGTATGATTTAAATTCATGGATTATATTGCCACATCATTTGAAGACTAAATTTAAACAAAGTAGGATTACTCAATTACATATAATTATATATAATATTATTTTTTTAATAAAATAATAAAATACAACCGTCTGATTTATTGACCAAATAATTTTCTGATTTATTGACCAAATAAAAAGCTTGATTTGGTTGTTACGGTATGATGATTTTGTTCACTTTTATTTTTTATTTGTTATTTGTTATTTTATATCTAACACTATGCAGGATGTTATATCTACTTTAGAGAGATATATACTTCTATTCCAACTTTAGATATATTTTTATTAAATCATTACAGATATGTATTCATTTAGAAATTGTCACATTTATATTTGAGATGTAAATAGGATGCAAAAGATGAGATAATTGGTGATGCAAGTCTTACAATTTTGTCATAATATGCCATGAGAGATGCTTCAATAGTTCAATGTACCCACTCAAATAATAATGGACAAGGATTCTCTCCTCACCTCAACCTCATCTTCACCTTTTCCTTACATTTTTAAAGCATGTGATTGGTTGTTAATAAAGTATCAATCACATCTTAACCATTCATTCATTGCAATGCTTACGTGTCATAAGATTGAGTGAGGTGAAGATGAGGTGAGGTGAGGTGAGGAGAGGATCTTTGTCTAATAATAATATCTAGCGTGAATGATGTCACATAGTGACATAGCATAAGGTTTTTTTTTTTTTTTTTTTTTTTTTTTTTTTAACAAAAATAATAATAATAAATAACAGTTTTTTATTTTATTTTAAATATTACAATAATTCAGGGTTTGGAGATAGGAAGTGACTCGAACCCACACCGCAACCTCTTGGTGTGGCCCTGAAGATCATAACACGGGACCAACCTCATTTTGTTGAAATATTATATTATTACATAAATTTAGGGTTTTTTTTTAGAGGGATGCAGAACTTGAACCCATAATCTCGTAGTGCATGTGTGGGGTTTACCACCTGACTAACCTCATCTTGTCAAAAGTTGAGTACATTTAAACACACCGAAAGTTTTCTCGTACACAAATTTTTAATAATTGATAACACTACAAAAATCGAAATCCTAGTAACATATGCAAAAATCCTTTGAATTTGTAAAATCAATAATATAAGAAAATCAAAGGTTTTTTTTTTTCAATTATTAAAATTTTTGGGATTGCTAGAAATGAATACAAAACCAACCCATAAACTTATTAGGTTATTGGCATAAATGTCCCTAAAATATATGCGAATTCGCATGTTATCCCATGAATATATTTTTTTAGGCATTAAACCCCCCAAATTATCGTTTATTGGTAAAACCCGACAGACTGGTAACGGAACCCAGTTTCCGTCTGATGAGCCTGACACATGCACCGCACGTGTGATTCCACTAAGGAAAAAATGTTAACTTTGTATTTAATTAAATTAAAAATGAAAAAATAAAAAATAAAAATCATTTTCTTTCTCGCACCACATAATCTCTCTCACCACCATATTTTTAAAAAAAATTAGATCTCTCCATCTCTCTCATCTTCATATCAAAGATCTCTCATCTCCATCTCTCGATCTTCAGATCAAAAAATCATATCTCCATCTCTTCATTTTCAGATCAAACTCATCATCTCTCTCTCTCTCTCTCTCTCTCTCTCTCTCTCTCTCACACACACACACATGTTTTAGGTTTTGGATTTGTGTTTCTGTGATGTGTGTGGGTGGCCGGTGGTGGTGTGTTGGAGATGGAGGTGGTGGCCTACGGGCTAGAGCTGCTTGTGGAGCGACTGGGGCGTGGTGAAAATGGGAAGGATTTCATTCTTTTTTGTTTTAAATTTTTTTGATTTTTTTTTTTTTTTTTGTTTGTTTGTTTGTGAATCTATTGTGATTGTGGTGTGGTGGAGATGGTGATTTAGTGTGGAGGTGATAATGATGATGATAGTGGTTTCTGGATCAGGTTGATGGTGGTACTTTTTGTTTTTCAAATCCTGGGTTTGAGTATTTTTTTTTTTTTCCCTTTTTTTATGGGTTTCAATTTGGGTGATGATGATTTTCTTTATTTTCATATTCTGGATTATGATGAATGTACCCAAAAGAAAAAAAAAAAAAAATCTACATTGTTTTTGTTTACAGTTTTGGTTTTGTTATTCTTTGAAATGGGTCCACTTTTTTTTTTTTTTTTATTTAATTTAATTTTATTTTAGAATTTAGGGTGTTATTCCAATTTTTCCCTTACTTAAAATATACGTGCAAGGCACGTGACGAGAAAGATAGACGGAAACTGGTTTCCGTTACCAGTTTGTTGGGTTTTGCCAATAAATAATAGTTTGAGTAGTTTAATGCCTAGAAAAACAATAGGGGCAATATATAAATTCATGTATATTTCAGGGGACATTTGTGACAATAACCCAACTTATTAATAGGAATATAAATGATTTATCATTAGGTCATCTCCATTTCTATCTTAAATACTTAAATGCACATTTTAAAGTTCATTTGATGTCAAAAATACTATTATATATATATATATATATATATATCATTCTTTCTACTATTAGTTCGTCCTGATATAAAATATATAAGGATGAAGAATGTGGACCAAGATTATGGAGAAGTTTTCATAAATGCATACAAATCTAATGGTTCATATTCTTCGTCCTGATATATTTTATATCAAGACGAACTGATAGTAGAAAAATTATATCTATGTATATATATATTATTTTAATTTATTTTGTTTTATTAATAACAATAATAATATAAGATAATTGAAATCTAAAAAAAATAGTTTAGTGTAGCTTAAGGGGGTTGGAGGAGAAAAAACCGGACGGTGTTTGGGAGAAACCGAAACCGTGGGGCGGAAGTTAGTGTGTCCGGTCCCATGCGGCGGGGACCGGACACGAACCAAGGTCCGACACTGTTTTAAATCAAAGGAGATGATCTGTCCTTTTCTTGCATTTATTTTTAACCAATAATATTACAAATAATTATTTACCACTAACAACTTCTGTTTTGCCCTACACAGCTAGGTGTCATTGTGTCAACGTAGCGTAGACGATCAATTATATTTATAATCCATTTTCAAACACTTTGACCACCCCTAAATGCCTAAACCCTATATTTATAATCCATTTTCAACCACTTTGACCACCCCTAAATGCCTAAACCCCTACTCCCCCTCCTATTTTTTTAACCGGATTTGGATCTTTTGCTGTGCCATCCTTTTTTTAATTCGAAATATAAAAATTGGGTTACGACTCGAACCTACCACGATAGTGGTGTAAGTATAAAACGCATATCATCACGTTAACCTAATCTCGTTGTATTAGATTTGAAACTTCAATCGTTAATTCTCAAATGTGAATTTTTCTATTTTTGAGATTTTATCATTTAGAATTTTTATTATGTGCAAATAAAAAAATAAAAAAATAAAAAAATAAAAAAATCTACCCTAAAAATTTCACTTTTTATCGTGGTCAAGAATATTCGGATTTAAGATTTTGATTTTTTTTTTTAATAGTTATATATCAACATTAATTATGTAACTATTATGATTTTATAACTTTATACTTAAAACATGTTAAAATGAAAGAAAGAACTACTATGATTAGTAACCTTAGGAAGTTATGCATCATTGTCCAATGTACTTTGGTGGTGAGAATGCGCATTCAACTTGAAAATATCTCAGGTTTGATTCCCCGCCACCGAAGACTGTATATAAAATAAAATAGAAAAAAAACTTAAGAAGTTATGCAAATATCTCAATATCCAACATTAATTTATAATAATGTCTTTTCAAAAAATATAAAAATATATATAAATGTAATGTACTTATTAAGTTTAATTTGCATAAAACTTATAAGCATTCAAATTCGACCAATATATTTGGTTTATGATCAATTTTACATGCATAAAAAGAGTGATGATGCCCTAGGGGCGTAGCTTAGTTGGTAGATGGATAAGCTTGAGGGTTAGACAAATGACTCTCAAGTTAGTAGCTCAAA
Source organism: Acer saccharum (assembly GCA_030490815.1). Lineage (NCBI taxonomy): Eukaryota > Viridiplantae > Streptophyta > Magnoliopsida > Sapindales > Sapindaceae > Acer > Acer saccharum. The sequence continues at coordinate 56,316,260 of CM059866.1, forward strand.
TCCTATCAATGACAAAAGCTTCAAAAAAAACATTTAGATAAATATATACTTTAAAAAAAAAAAAATTAAAAAAATTAAAAAAAAAAGAAGAAGAAGTAAAAGTGTGATGAAAAGATGAGGTGGATTAATAAATAAAATGCTAACATAACATAGAACTTGAATTTCACTCAGTTGAAAGAATTTATTTATGTTGACTTGTAATTTTTACATGTTGATGGATTATTTTTTTCACCTAAAGGCTAAAACTAATAAATAAATAAACTTGTTATTTTTTTTTTATTTTTTTTTAGTACAACAACATCTGCCGGGACCGGCGAGACTGAGATTTACAAGAGCAGCTTAGATTACGACTCCCACAAGAGGAGAGACAGCACCCACATATAGTGGGACAACACCCACACTTATTGGTGGAAAATTTGTATATATCATATATACACTAGGTCTTGAAACTTGGTGGTGGGGAGTTCACTTAGGAAGGCCCACCACCATGGCAAGTGACCATATGACATGTCTCATTCTAATTCTTATTACACTGATTTGTTAGGTTACACACTTACACTAAATTTAATGCAGTTCAGGCCGGTATTCAATTAAAATAAGTCATTTTTACAACGAATAAATTTAATATGTTCAATTTTGATAAATGAAATATTTTACTTATTTTTTAATTTCTTCAGAATATTAAGTATTTTTTTTTTAAAAAAATTTTATTCACAAAAACATCATGATCCAACAAAATAAAACTTAAGTGATTAAAGTAGAAAGCTCGTTATTTTTTATTTTTAAAATTTGTATTGCTTAAACTTTTTTTATAACGAAATTAAATTAATATTAATTGTCCAATAAAGTTTCTGTATCTATTTATTTTCTATATGGAAATTCAATTCTTTCTCTTATTTATTTATTTTTTTCAATCACAATTGTCATCGATCATCAATGCATATGACAATTGGACATCGATTATTTCCAGTTAGGTTCAAAACTTGAAACCAGAATCCCAAGGGGTGGTGTCACTGGTCACTGAGAAGAGCCGTAAACACGGACGTCTTGGGTTCGATCCCTAGCAGCCATGTTTCTCTTGGGGCCACTGAAGGTTTACCCGGTTGTTAACTTCAAAGCCTCGTGGGATTAGTTGAGGTGCGCGTAAGATGGCCAGGACACCCACGAATGCCAAAAAAAAAAAAAAAAAAAAAACTTGAAACCAAAAAAGGGTTCAAAATGTATAAGACAGACCTGGTCCAGCCTCAATTACCAAAGCAAAGGTTAAATAAGTCAGCCAAATGCTATGCTAATAGAGTTGGAACACTCTATTCTTTGTCACGAGTACATATATAATACCCACTTAATTTAATTCATCTGCAATTGCTTTTAATGAAATTGTCCTTTTTTGACCAATTCTAATAAGTTTTTTGGCCAATGAAAGATAAGTTTTTATTTATTTATTATTTTTATTTTTAAAGGAAAACAGAAGTTTTTACCTAATTACAAAATTACAAGATTGTTTTATCAAAATTGTTCAAATCTCATGTGACCGGGTTCAAGTTTCACACGTGCATTTACCCGTAAGTATGTGGAGTTTTCTCTGCAATGATATGAGGGTATATATTTTTCGATTGTGAGAGAAGATATATAGACCACTCATAGTATTTGATCTTGGCAGATCCCAGCAGACTCCCAACCCATTCAGTGAGTTGTCGACGACACCATATAAAATTAGGTAAATCATATGGGCATTAACTTGGATAAATATTTTGGGCAATCTAGCAATATTACTCTTTTCAAAATTGTTCAAACCTCATAAAGGTTTTTCAAAATTGATCAAACATGAAGGGCTTTTCAAATCCAAAAAAAAAAAAAAAAAAAAAACTTTTTCATTTAAGGGCAAGTGCCTACCATGTAAGTTCACATTAAACCTAAGACCTTCCTAGAGGATTCATCAGAAGAGGGTGTACTAATAAAATTTGGTATATGATTGATGACAGGAAAATAATGACAAGAAAGCATTAAGGAGAGACGAGAGATAAAAGCCTTATTGCTATTTGCTACATATAGCAACTTTATTGCCCGATTTTTTAGATGTTTTACTTTTAATAATAATGTTGTTTGGTCTTATTTATTTGTAATAAAGAAGCCTTTGCAACGATGCTATTATTATGTGTTGAATATTTAATATTTATTTATTTATTTGAAATATAATACTATAAGATCTAACGTATAGAATCAAAGGTCCATTGACTTGGTGGCTGGAGACTTGTACTCTTTATTAACTCATCAAAGTTCAAATATTGACACATTGTATATATTGTTTCACTATTACTTATAAAATTGTAATAAGTGTGGAGAGATCTCTTTCGGTGTTAGGAGCTAACTTCTTCTTATTATGGAAGTAAACGTCTGGATCGTTCTTGATCTCGATAAGTTCTGGTAGACAATTGTTAATATATATATATATATATATATATATGTGTGTGTGTGTGTGTGTGTGTTTCAATTATTAATAATTATATAAAAAAAATAAAAATAAATAAAAAAGGCTTCATTATCATCAACATATGTAAATGCATTTATAATCATTTATTTAGTTTTAATTCACTTGCTTAAGACTTGTACTCTTTGCTTAAATAATTTTTTTTTCATGGATGTTTATTAATGAAATTAGAATTCTATAGTTAAACTTTTTTTCTTTTTACCTAAATATCCAAAAAAAAAAAATCAAGCTTTATACGAATTTAGTTCTACTTTATCTTTTTTTACTAATAATTTCTATGTCAACATATCCACAATTTATACCTCAACATTGTGGGCTCCAAAGTTTCAATACGAATCACGAAAAAACTGAATATATATATATATTGAAAAATTTTCAAGTCAGTTCATCCTGATATAACTTCATGAGGATATTGAACGTGAGCTATTCATTTTACATACTCTGACTCAAATGTGTATGCACATGTCAAAACTTGTGGCTCACATTTAATATCCTGATAAATTTATATTATGATGCACTGACCAGATCGGGACTGTATATATATAACTATTGAAAATATATCAAGAAAAACTACTAAATCTATATCACAAAAAAAGCTAAGCATACCGAACATTTATAAAAAAAAAATTTAGAGTTTGAAGTATTATATAAATTCAGGGTTTTTTTTTAAAGAGGGGAAGAACTCGAACCAGCAACCTCCACAGGACCAACCTCATCACATCTTGAATGATCTTTTTTTTTTTTTTTTTTTTTTTTTTTAGCAATTCCCACCTGTGTTTTTTTAATACTTTCATGCAGTTTTAAGTCAAAAATACCCGCACTTCCCCTTTCGTCCACAATCATTATTTTAGGTTATTTTAGCAGTAGGAAATGCATTATATATTATTTAATTTAATTTCTTATATTTAAATTCTGGGTTAGAATCAGTCCAAACAAAAGGGCCTTAGGCCGTGCAATTAAGAAAGAGAAGCTGAGGCAAGTAGAAGAGAAGTGGTCCATGCCAAATTGTCAAGCCACAACTTGTTATAAAAAAAAAAAATATTGGTAGGGGTACCACCAATTATTGCTCATTTAATTTGCTTGATTATGACCTAATTAGTACAAACTCCGGTCCAATTCATCATTATTTTTGAGGTGGGCAATGAAATTGGTCAAGAGCCATGGCTAGGCCTACCCAGCCCATTAGATTAAGAACAAGTAAATGCAGCATTAAAAATAATAATAATAATAATAATAATAATAATAAAAAAAAAAAAAACCTAAACTTTGTGAATAAAAACAAACAATAACATGTGAATCATATCATTCTAGAAAGAGTGCAAAAATTGTTTAGAGAGAGGGAGAGTGATGAAAACAAGTAGACTAATAGAGTGGGAGTATAAGAGGAGAGAGAGAAAAAAAATTCCAGAATTATGATCCAAAAACTGTGTGTTTCATCAGGAGGGTGGGAAAGAAAATAAAAAACTAATCTTAGCCATTCAATTTCAACTTTTCCACATTTCATCATATGATAAAAAGCCAAAGAAAAAAGAAGAAGGAAATGACAGAATCCTGATCCACCAAGAATATATGGTAGGTACATTGTAATTAGTTCACGGTAATGATCCTACCCCATTTTTATTTCTTTTGTACAATAAAATCAATATAATATATGATAATACCCTTGGGACTTTCTGGCCGGTTTGGTCTTATTAAGAATTGATAATTGGTTATATCAGTTCCTTGTATGTGGACCACTGGATTTAAATACTTTGACTTGACTGTATGCACTTGTCAGTCAAAGTATTTAAATCCAGTGGCCCACGTGCAAGGAACTGATATAACTTTTGTCAGTTCGAACTGATAATATAATTTATGTACGTTTAAATACATAAAGTTCAATATTTAATAAATGGGTGCTGATATTGCCACTTATAAAACTAATTAGTACACCCATATTTTATTAAAGAGATTTTCTCCTTACAATCCAATTTTTTACTTTTCACACACTTTTTCTAAATAAACTTCTTTTTTAAGACTTTAATTTTAAAAAAGTCTAAAGACACTATTTTTTTTTTTTTTTTTCCAAAATTATCATTTTTGACCTTTTACACTCCTTTTTTGAACATACCCCACCAAAAAAACTAATTTTTTTTAAAAAAAAAAATCAATTTGTTTCATATATATATATATATAATTGAATACTGAAATTATAGTTTTTTTTTTTTTAAAATTTTTTTTCTTCATTTCAATCTCTTTTTTTTTAAAAAAAAAATTCAGTCAAGACTCCCATAAAAATAAATAAAAATAAAAAATAAAAAATAAAAAAATCTTATTGTTTGTATATCCCTTGCTCTCTCTAATCATTTAAAACCCAACATATGTGCCAAATAAACTAGACGAACAAATTTAAAAATTACTTAAACTAACACAATAGACTTTACACTTAATACAGAACAATTAGGTTGTTGCCGAAGTAGTTGAATTGGGCAATCGGATTAATCCTTACATCAAATTGAAGCCAGCCTCAATAAACCATTAGAAAGCGGCCCGACAATCTTCTCCATGAGGATGGTCACAGTAAGATACAGATGTGAGGATGGTGTCCATGAGTGCTCCGGTCGGATTGGGGGCATTTGCAAAAAAATCTATAAAAATAGATATCCAAAAAAAAATAAAAAATTCAAGGGTTTGTGAAATGTAAAAAGATTGAAAAAAATAAACTATTAAAATTGCTATGTATTATATTGAGAATTGGTTTGTACTTTTTAGTAATTTTAATTAGAATTAAATTGTCATATAATTGAAAAGAATTAAATGGAGTGTAGAAAGATATTTAATGGATTGTCAACAGCATTACTTATTATTAAAAATTTTAATTACAAAAATATCTCAATAGAAATTTATCAATAAGGACAAATTACTTTAATTAAAATAAACTAAATACTATGTACACCCATTAATTATACACATATCTTCAACTATATGTCTTTATTAAAAATTAAAAAAAAACTTATTATAATCCTTAACTTATAATAAACTCTAATTAAACTTTAATTTTATTTCAAGTATCAAACTTTCTCATCATTGCATGATTATCATATAATAAAGTAATAGAAAAATATTTTTCAGAGGACTCTGATCATATAGAGATTTCTTTTTTAAGATACCGTAGATATCAATGAGGTTTATATATATATATATATACAGAAATTCTATTATCAGTTCGAACTGACAAAAATTATATCAGTTCCTTGCATGTGGGCCACTGGATTTAAATACTTTGACTTGGCTGTATGCACTTGTCAATCAAAGTATTTAAATCCAGTGGCCCATATACAAGGAACTGATATAACTTTTGTCAGTTCGAACTGATAATAGAAAGATTATATATATATATATATATATATATATAGTCTTTCTATTGTCAGTTCGAACTGACAAAAGATATATCAGTTCCTTACATGTGGACCAACGGATTTAAAAGATGCTTTGACAAGTGCATGTAGCCAAGTCAAAGTATTTAAATCCAATGGCCCACATGCAGGGAACTGATATATCTTTTGTCAGTTCGAACTGATGATAGAAAAATTATATATATATATATATAAGAATTCTAGAATGGAAATCTCTTGACCCCATATACAATCAAGTTCTACATCTTCCTTTCCATAAGACTCCTACATTTGAGACATTTCCAATAGTAAATTAGACCATCATTACAAGAAGATTTGATTCCAAAAATAAAATGATTTTTTTTTTGGTATAAATTGGGTGTGTTAATAATTTAAGAGGGTTTATAAATAAAATGCATTAAAATGAATATATTCATTTCAATAAGGGTACTATTTGCATTATGATGTGTGCTTATAGTAATTTTTTAAATTTTAGATATGAATGTACTTATAAAAATTGGTGTACTAATTAATTTTATGGATTGTAATATCCGCACCCTTAATAAATTGATAGATATTGAAGTCGTAAATATGGTAATAGGGTGTGAAGAGGACTTTAATGGCCCATAATGTAGCCATGAAGAAAACTTAGAAAAGGCAAAGGATTTGTTTAAAGGATTTTGTAGTCTCTAGAGAGAGAATTGAATTTCTGCATCTGTGTTACTGTGTATGTTTAATTTTATTTATTTATTTGAAAAAAAAAATGTTAGTTGAAAGAATTGTCTTAGATTTATGAATTCCAAAGCTAGCCTGGAAGAAAATTGTCAGGTTTGTCTTTTTCCAAGTTTGCGTAAAGCCGTAAACCATCGACTCAAAAGTTTCGGTGAAAAAAATCTCTTTATTTTTCAAATAAATAAAAAAACTCTATGTGTCAATGGCCTCGCAGCATGATGGCTGGACCCTCCTTTTGGAGCCCTCTACCATCTAAGTTCGAGTGCCAAGGCATGCATATAGATATGTCAATTTTCCTTGGTCCACATGTTGTGTGGATGTGGTCCCACCTTGTGTGGGTGTTTGTCCCACTTTCGAGTGGGTGTCTCTCTCCCTATCTGTATGAGCTGCATCCTCGCAGGTTCCTGGCTGTTGTTGTAATCCAGTTCCAGTTGCTGTTATCCAACTGTTGTAATCTAGTTGTTGTAATTTCAAAAAAAAAAAAACTCTATGTTTGTCTTGTGAAAAATAAATAAATAAATAAATAAATCCAGGTTCCAACACTATACTTACTGTCCTCAAGAGTCAAGACTATATCTAGTCTAATGTTTTTTAAAATCTTATTTACTGAGAAATGATCTCCTATAGTTCAATAGTGAATAAATTTATAAAAAAAATTAATATGAATATTCAATTGTCATTCTCAATATGGGTGTGACCATACCAGCACTAATGCACCGGATCCTATCAGAACTCCGAAGTTAAACGTGCTTGGACGAGAGCAGCACTAGAATGGGTGACCTCCTGAAAAGTCCTCGTGTTGCACCCCCCCTTTTTTTTTTTATTTTTTTTAAATTGTCATTCTCAATATGTAATATAAAAATTGTATCTAAACAATATATAAGGGTTTTCACCATCATCTAACTAATTAGGGCCAGTTTGGTATTGCTGTAACTTTTATAATAATCATTGTTAGTTGTGCTGAAGAAATAATCAACTGTGAAATTAATCGGCAGATGTTTGGTTAATTGTATTTTTAAAACTACTGTATCGCTCAAAAGAAGTATACATACATTTGGTAATTTTATTGCAAAAGTGTTGAGATTAGTTACAATGACTAAAATATACATAATTTTAGAATCTTATTTCATTTTTTTCATTAATTATATATATTAAATCAATATTTAAGTACAATATTTAAATTAGGAAAAAAAATTCCATAAGAACAATAAAATATTTTTAAAATATTTTATAAATCAAATCAATATTTAAATAAAATATTTAATTTTGAGATGAAATAAAGTATATAAATGATTTTAACTTTATTTCATAAGGATAATAATGATATTTTAAAAGATTTATTAAATGCTGAAATAGATTATTTCATAATCACTTTCAAAAAGTAACCCCCACCTACTTCTCAAAATCACTATTAAAACTTGTCAGATTATCAATTAATCACTTTTGAAAGTTTTACCAAACATCATTTTATATCCAAATTATAAAATAATCCGATTTTAACTTTTCAAAATCAATACCAAACTGGCCCTTAAATAGAAAATTGAGGACAGATGATGCTAAGCTAAATTTTTTTTTTTTTTTTAAATTCATGAATTACGAATCAACAATTTAAAATTTTTGAACCACTGCATCCATTTGTAAAAATCTCTGATCAAGTATTTAAATAGAAGAAAAAACTGAAGACAGATGATGCTAGGCCAAATATATATATATACAGTCTTTCTATTATCAATTCGAAATGACAAAAGTTATATCAGTTCCTTGTATGTGGGCCACTGGATTTAAATATTTTGACTGACAAGTGCATACAGCCAAGTCAAAGTATTTAAATCCAGTGACCCACATGCAAGGAACTGATATAACTTTTGTCAATTCGAACTGATAATAGAATTTATGTATATATATATATATATATATATATATATTATATCTTCATATTTCTAGAGAAGATTATTCTAATAAACAGAGAATCAATTTTTCTTGATTTAAGGGGTCCTAACTTTATCTAAGGATAATTTATCGCATATCCGTTTTCAATCATCCCACCTTAGACTATAGTGTTTTGAAATCATCACACTTGTAAGCCTAATACTGCCATCCAAAAGTTGTATGCTTGTAAACCTACTACCTTTCGTTTTTAGTACGCATTGATGTAAATATATCAATTCCAATACATATGAGTCATTGAATTCAACTATTTGATATAAAAATTGATTTGTCTAACTGGGAAAAACCATTTATTTTTTTTATAATAATTAAAAAAAAAAACGGCGTGTAGGCCCTAAAACATTAAGTTAGAACTGGGAAAAACCATTGAAATTAATAGTAATGGTAAGAATGGAGAGTCTCGTTTTCTTGAACTATTAATACGCGTCTTCACGTACATTATGGTTTCTCAAGAACTTTGGGTCCATCTATGAAAAACAAAATCAAAACGAATAAACAATAATTCAAAATAATAATCATAAAACAATAATTTTATATATAAAAAAAAAAACAACAGCAAAGAGGAGAAGATGAAAAAAAAAAACCTTTGGTGGAGGTGTGGCGGTGCCTTTTGGGTTTCTTGATTCCATTACTGTGAGCCTTGCTATGTGATTCTACTAATATATTAAAAAAAGTGGGAATAGAAAGGATGAAAAATCACTCATCAAACCCATATAATAGTTTTCAATATCAGTTTCATTTTTCAATCTCTCTAATAGTTTTCCCAATAAAATAATAATAATAAAAAAATCCAAACTTTTATTCGTTAATTAAAAACATTCAAAGTAATATCATTCAAATTCAATACCGTTAAATGAAGAAACCCCATCAAAATAATTCAATACAAAAACAAAAGCAAACTAATCATAAAAATAAATAAATAAATAAAAAACCAAAAAAAAAAAAAAAAAAACAAAAAAAAACCAGAGATTAAAAACAACAATACCTTGGAAGGAGAAGAAGACGATTCTTTGAAGCCAAACAATTCATTAGTTATCGAAGAAGAAGCCGAACCCGCTTGCTCTATTGGTTTGAAAGTAGTGTTCAACTTATCTTTAAATATGGCTATAATTATATCACTAATCTTGGTTACTATTATGCATTAATTTTTAGATAATATTTAGGATTCCATTGCAAGAGTCTTATGAAAAGTCATATGGGTATGGTTAAATTCATCTTCATCCTTTGCCAATGTATACCAAAACATACATAATTATTAGAGTAATTGGCACAAATCCCCCCAAGACTATACCAGCTTTTGCATTTTGCCCCCAAAACTAATTTTTTTAGCAATCCTTTGGGTTTTTTCCCCCCTGAGAGGGGACATCTTTAGTCTTGTTCTGCCAATAAACGATAGTTCAGGAGGTTTAGTGCCTAATAAAATAGTTTAGGGGGCAACATACAAAAGCTGGTATAATTGAGGGGGATTTGTGCCAATTACTCTAATTATTAATAATATGAATAATAATTAAAAGAATTTAATGCAATTTGGGTTCCGGCCTAGAATACAAAATGTTGATTATGTTAATTTGTAGGGGATAAATACAATCACTTCCCCTTAAGTTTGGCATAAATACAACTAGAGGGTAAGTATGCATTTATCTACACATACTGAACTAATAAAACGATTAAATCGCCCTTAGTTATTAAAATTTAAAAATAAAGATAATCAATTGTATATAAAAAAAACAATTAAATTAAATTAATTGAAGATAATCCTTTCAATGGAATATAATTAAAAAAATTAAAATGCAAATATAAAAAACTATTTTTAAAATTTTTAATTACCTTCATTTTTAATTTTTTTTTTAATTTTTTTTTTTTTTGTAAAGTTTAGTTATTGATGAAAATAAGTTAATAGCTATTAAAATACTTTTTTTTTTTTCTATTTTAAAATTTTAAATTTTAAAACCATCAAACAAAAAATTTGTTTTAAAAATGAAGATATATTTTTTTAAATAAAAAACATTTTTATTTTCTGTAAAAATAGTAAAAAATTAAATTTAAAAATAAAGATTACTTACAACTTAAAAAATATATATATCTTTTTTTCATTTTAAAATTATTTTTTTTATTTAAAGAATTATCTTCATTTTAAAATTTTAATAACTAAGTGCTATTTGGTCTTTTTATTAGTACAATTTTAAGGGTAAGGAATATCTGATTAGCTAAATGCATAATACTAAACTTCAGGGGAGGTGAGTGTATTTACCCCTAATCTATATTCTAATAGTACACATTAAATATTGATAAGTGAACAAAAATTCATATTTATACTTTGAAAATATTGAAATAGTACATCAATGTCTTTGAATAAATCGATTTAACTACTATACATACCCATATAGTGATGGTGTAGTAATAAGAGAGAGTTATTTTCTTTTAGTTTTAATTTTTTTTTTAATATTTAATCTATGATTTTTGTAGATCATTATGTTGAAATCCAATTACTAACAATTAACCTTGTAACTATACAATATTTGTAATTTTGTATAGTAGTTGAACTCTAAATGAATATATATTATGTTATCAACCTTTTAGATTTAATGTGCACCCTTCAAAGTAGCAAGTGGCAACTTGGGACACGAAGTAGATAGTTGGGTTTGTGTTCATATCCGGGTCAACCTGTTTAACCCGTTGTGAGTTGACACGGTTATTAGTAATTGGTTTAAATTTGTAAATTTTAAATTATGTAAGGGTATAGTTATAATTTATGCATTAGAGCATCTCCAAAAGACTCTTCAAATAAAATATTTCTAAAATCAAACTAGCCACGTTAGTATATTTGGCTCCAACAGACTCTTCAAATAAGATTTCTTCTCACTATTCAATATTGAAGAGTAACTTCCCCCTTTTAATTATTATTATATTATTTTTTATATCACATCATCATTAATATTTAACATCTATATGACTATATCATTTATCTTTTTAATTAATTTCAATTAATATATAATAAGTTTAATTTATAAATTTTATGATGATAAAATTTATACCACTAGAAAGGTCTCATCTAGATCTTTAAAATGAGACTAATATTGAATATTTTATTATTTCTAACTTGAAAAAATGGAGGGTAATTAGATTTGTTGGTTGTGGGGATAGGGGAATTTGAGTGCTTTTATTAAAATAATATAAATCTATTTCTAATTGAAGAGTCTTTTGAAAGGGCTATTCTTTTTTTACTTCTCAAATTGTCACGTACATAAACAAATAAACATATGAAGAGTGAAAATAAAAGAGTCTTTTGAGAAAATCGAAGAAGAGAGAAGTGGAGGTTAGAGAAAGACAAGTCATTTTTGCACGGCTTATACAATGTACGTGTTGTCATGTTGATGTTGTCGTCCATTGGCAGTTTGCATTGAAAAAAAACGCAAATCGTCACATCTCAACATTTCGCTTTGTCCTCCCATACAAAACCACTATTTATGATGTTACCTCTTAACATTACACGACATCTTTTACCTCCCTACTTGTTCCTATGATAGCTACTTTCCAACTATCACTAATTCACTACTCTCTCTCTCTCTCTTTATTTTTTTTAATTAATTCTAATTGTTTCATTTTTTTTTTTACTGTCAAATATTAGTTGGAAATCAAAAATCAAGGGTTATTATTAAAAGCCACCCTCTAATTTGGTTGATAAGATGATATTGATCTAGTGGTATGCATTTCACACCGACACAGTTACACCATGGAGTTATGGGTTCAAGTCTTTTCCTCCAAGCCCCGAATTATTGTAATATTTCAAAAAATAAAATAAAAAATTGGTTGTGTGTGTTTCTTATAGTGGTTGTTGAGGCACTAAATGACCTATTTTGCCAAGGCCACAATGACCTTCCATGTAGATCCTCATTGGATCCCGAGATCCATCAATGGATCTCGTCCACATTCTATTTCAAGATGGACGGTGAAGATCCATCTTTGGTTTTTAATTATATTTTTTTTTGAAGTATTACAACAAATACAATCATACTACTTGGACTTGCCATGATCAGATAATACATATGCGGTCTGAATTAAAACTCTTAACATTTAACATTAAGGTGTTTTTTTGGCCAATAATGTAAACTAGAGGGTAGTTTTTAATAATAACTCAAAAATCAAAAACTTTGAGTATCTAATCATGATTTGCATGATAGGGACCTCTAATGGCTCATAATTGATGGGATTATGACACATTGAAGTATGACTATTCCTCAAAGAAGATTATTATTATTATTATTATTATTATTATTTTTTTAATTTAAAAATAAAACGCATACAGATTAGAGTATAATTTAAACAAAAATAATTGAATTTATCAAGTGTGTTTCTCTTAAATTTTAAAGAATACCTCACATAGTTTTTGCTGTTTTTTTTTTTTTTTTTTTTTTTTTTTTTGGTAAGGACGAACTATTTTACACAAAATAGAAGAAATATCTCCAAACTTTGTTCGTTTGTGAGTAAAGTATAACTCAAATCATCGATTATAGAATAGAATATACAAAATCAACTCAACTATGCGATTTTATTTTTACATTTTCGATAGATACAAAACCACGTACTTTAGCTAATTTATAACATTTTAATCATTATTCCAAAATGACTTTTAAACATCTAATATAAAAAAAAAAAAGTTGGCAAAGAAAGGGACACAATTTAATATAAATTTAAAATATTGAATTGAAAATGATTTATTAGATAGGAACATTAAAATCTTAGAGATCTCAATGGACCACAAATAGATATTCTTCAAATTCCAACACATATCAAATCCTTCCATGATCATGAATTGAAGACTAAAGAGAATGTCTGCTTCAGTGGACCTGCCTTCACGTGCTTTCCACGTGAACGGCTTTTCTGGATTGGATATCCAATCTTGTTTAAAATTATAATTTTTTTCAAATTATACTATCTTTTTTATTTATTTACGGTTCTCGTAAACGGATTTGTAGTAACTATATTGATTATGAAATAATATTGTTGTTACAAATCCGTTTAATAAATACAAGGTGTCCAATTCAAAAATGGGCCCTATTTCATCAGAATTGGGGCCCATTTATGAAGTCATTTTCCACCTAACTTCTAATTGCCTAACACAATCCAAATTTATTAGCTTGGATGGAAGTGAAGTAGGAAGTGATTGTGCAATTGTTCATATCACATCATATGCATATGCTCCTCTGTTTTTTTAGGGACCATCTAATAGTTTTTATGCTTTGCACCTAGATCTTCTCTCAAGTCAACCACATATTTCTTTTTCTTATTCTAATTTTGACAATCCAAAATCCCAAAATCAACCCAAAAATGCTCAATTGATTGACATTAACTTGTGTGCTTGAAAAAAACGCTTTTGCAAGAAATGCTATTATTTGATATTGTTTTCTACAAATCTCACCTAACAATGTTGTGTAAATGAAAGTGTTTTTTTCTCTTTCTTTCTTTTTTCAAATTTGACGTCAAATGGTACATGGGTCTGTCGAGACCTGTCAAAATCAAGCGTTATTTAAGTGGTTTGTATATCTACTCCCACAATTGAGGGATATCTACTCACGTAGTACCTGAAAAAAATGTTAAATTATTGTTGTCAACAAAATGCTTCAAATATTCGATTAATCAAATAACAACCCAAAATTTGACAATAATATGTCTACCCTCTTGTAATTATCTCTTTCACAACAACTTGGAAAAAGAATAGACATATCCTTTGGGAATGATATATTTCACAACTTGGAGAAAGATTTTACTTAATTTTTGTTTTGTTTTGTTTATGACGTGAAGTGAGTTGTGTACTATAATTAAAAGCATTAATAAGTTTTTTTAACAACCGATGTAAAATTGAAATTATGAAATGTTAAAACTTACAATATATATATATATATATATATATATAGTCTCTCTATTGTCAGTTCATCATGACAATAAATATATCAGGTCGAAGAATGTGGACCACAGATTATGAAGAAGTTTTGACAAGTGCATACATTTTGAGTCAAAGTATGTAAATCTAGTGGTCTAAGTTCTTCGTCCTGATATATTTATTGTCAGAACGAACTGATAATAGAAAATATGTATATATATATATATATATATATATATTGTTTTGCAAATCACACAGGTAGGTGTGTTAGAATCCCACATTGACTAAGTATGGGATTAGTCAATGGTATATAACTCATTGGGCACCCTCTCCTTACAAGCCGATTTTTAAGGATGAGTTTTACCTAATAGATTCATATCAAGTGGTATCAGAGCGCAGTTCCGATCATGGACACCGAGTTCCGTAACAAAGTTTACGAAATTTTGGCTCGTCATGAGTCCAATTTCGATGCAATGAACAATAATTTCGGCCAAATTAACGCAACCATTCAGAAAATCCTGATTGAACTCTCAACACAATACCTCACAAAACACCCTCTCATACGACCGCTGGTCTGCTTGGTCCCTCACCCAACCAAAAATTGACCCCGTCTTCTAATACTACACATGTTTACTTCCGTCGGATTACAAGCCAGGAGGCTCATGAAAGGAGCGAAAAAGGAATGTGCTTTTATTGCGACCCAGACATCATTGTCAAAGGCACCGATTGTTTATGATTGAAGATACTCCAAAACTAGAACCAGATTTTTCTGCCACACTTGAAGAATTGCCTAGCGAACCAGTTTTCACAGAACCCATTCCGAAAATTTCCTTCCATGCTATGGCCGGAACCAACCATTCGAGTTGTTGGCAAATTGAAGAACAAGGGAAGGTATCGTCCGAAAACGGAAATATTGGTGAAATGAGCCAGTGTGCCACGTGAAGACGCAACTTGGGAAACTCAGTGGCGTTTCGTTAAGCTATATCCTGATTTCTTCCTTGTGGACAAGGAAAATTTAAGGGTAGGGTCGTTGTTTAGCTAGGTGGACCAGGTCTAGGTCAAATAATTTAGTTGTGGATTCATAATTACATGGGTTCCTTTGTTTTTAGGCACTACTGTTGTTGCTCTTTGTTTTTAGTTAGTGGATGATTAGTTTCCTTGTTTTCAAAATGTTTAGTTGTTGATCGTAAGCCTATAAATGACTAACTTTGAATTCAATAAAGTATCGAATATAATTACAACCCAATATCTCATCTTCTGCTTCTCTTCTCAAACTCAAACCGATTAATTATACTTATCTTTCCAAATTCAACCATAACAGTGGTATCAGAGCTGACACCATGCCGAGCAGTGGGTTCATCGTGGATGGTACGATCTGGGGAGGGCTGCTACCCTAGAGAGCGGGATCCACGAAGTCACCTAGCTTGGAAAGATGGGTCGTTGTGGACGACGGCTGTGAAAGCGTGGTAGAATGTTAGGATCCCACATTGACTAAGTATGAGATCAGTCAATAGTATATAACTTATTGGACACTCTCTTCTTACAAACTAGTTTTTAATGATGAGTTCTACCTGATGAGTTCGTATCAAGGTGATAGTACAACTCTCTTTCTACATAGTGGTGGGGATACGAGTCCCACCATATAGATTTTACAGCATGTGTGGGGAGGAAGCATCATAGTAAACATTTCATAAAATTTTCTTCTTCATTTTTAATTTCCTTGTAAAAAAAAGACACAAATGGGAAAGAAATTAATTGTCAACTAATTCGGTGATAGCAACTACCACGTGTATAATCTGCTATACTGAATGAAGAATAGAAAATCATTTTGACCATTTAAAAAACAGTCATGCTACAGAGTTCAAAAAATCAATCTAGATAATGTGTCTTGAGAAAAATAGTGCAAGGGATTGACCCTACAAGGGATTGACCCTATATCCTATATCTTACTATACTAACAAATATAACCAACTACACATCATTTTGGGGGTATTATATAGTTTACTCTTTTTTTTAGCGAATCTCTAAGTTCAAAGAATTCTTTATATTAGATTTTTTATCAAAAAAATTCTTTATATTAGATATATCCCCTCTTAGCTCAAGTGGTATATACCGTGACTAAACCAAAATAAGATCCGGATACACCGTAACTAAGCTACATTGAGGCCCGGAGGGGCCATATCCCCCCCCAACCTAAATTTTCTTTAAAAAAATTATATATAATGAAATTTATTTAACTTTGGTCTCATAATTTTCATTACGTACATTTTCGTTTTAACCCCAACCTCAAAATTTAATGAAGCTCCTCTAGTTGTACATTTGTGGTGGAAGGTTTGAATCCCACAATACACATTTTACATGTATTTTCTCTTGATGTTGTAGAACTAGATATCCAGACCGGACGCATGTAGTGTTTCATACAAATTTGATTCGGCTTTCATATATTTGAGTATAAAACAAAGGCAATAAATACAGAAAACAGTCAATAAGAGTAGCAAAACCACCTCTTTATATATATATACACAATGTGCGAACACATAATTTCAAGTTCCAAGTGAAGTTTGAAAACCACAAAACAGCGAACAGAACCCCGTACCGTAAGTCCGTAACATGGGATAGGGATTGTTTTGTGTGCAAACTTTCAAGGGTTAGATTTTTACTCTTAACAACAAGTTTCCCCAACAGCAAAAGACAGCAGAAAAAAAGTGAGCCCTACAAAATTATTTCGAAAAAAAAAAAATGAGGCCGGTACATCGAACGGTCAGATGTTATCTATCTGAGTAGGTCCACTGGATAGTGACCCATCCAATAGAAGACCCACATTGCTGTGGCCCAAATCAGGCCCTTTGATGATGGCGGGGCCCACGTAGAGGAAGAACAGGAACACAACTTACAGTCAAGTCGAGGACCCGAAAACGACCCAACATGGATCACGGACCAACTAAGGTAGGGTCGACCCATCAAGTGGTTAGAAATATCCTATCAGAGTGAGGACCCCACCATCTCTTCCCTATCAGATGATGTGGGGTCCATAAGTCCATTTGGCCTTGATGATGGTTTTTCCAAAAATGGGGGCCCTCAAAACCTATCAATTATTCAGTATCTTTTGATTCTGCAACGAAAGACAAGCTGTTGTCAAGCTGCCTACAGTCTGTCGGGTCTGGATACTTGTCAGGTATACGACACTTCCAAGAAGAAGATAAAGTGGACCCAAGTCCATTTTTTAAGCCTTAGTCATTTCAGCCCGTTGTTTGAGAGCATTTTCAAGGGGCTCTCTATACCCGCTCCTTAGCTAAAATAGCCGGTAAGGATGATTTGAGAGCACTTAAAGGGGCTCTCTAAGAGTATCTCCGACTATGCTCTCTAAATTTTAGCTAAACTTTAGTTATTTTAACTGGCAACTCACTCTAACCACCTTCTCTATTATAGCTAGTTATTAATATTTTAATATTTTTTAAATTTAAAATTTATTTTAAATTATAAAAATAAGAGAGAGAAGATAAATCAATTTAAAAATATTTTAAAAATAAGAGAGAAAATAGGGAGCTTGAAATGGCTCCCTACATAGGGATGGCAATGGAGCGAGTTTGTGGCGGGGTGGCTCTCCCTGCACCCTACCGCATTTATTTTTTAAAAACCCATCCCTTATAAAATCCCTCAATAGATGGAGCGGGGCAAAGTATGTTTTCCTCATCCCCACCCAATTTACCCCATTTAACCCATTTATCTAAATTATTATTTTTAAAATCTTGTCAAAAAAAATATATTTTAATATTATTAAAATAATAAACATATATGATATATCCCAATGAATATGATATAATATATAAAGTGATTTCAAAAAACTATTGAAAATCATCTCATGAATATAAAACTCAAAACTAAACAAATAAATTCAATCATTTTAAAACATAAACATTGAATTAAATAATAAAATAAATAAATATTATATTTTAAGAGGGGCAGGGCGGGGATTATAAAACTCATCCCCGCCCCATGCCCATTGCGAGTTTTATTATCTATTCTCATCCCCACCCCATCACCATCAAATTGAAACCCATCTTCACCCTATAAGTGCGGGTCCCCATTGGGCCCCATCCTCGTGTGTTATTTTGCCATGGACCTTACATTTGGAGAGTCTCTTGGTGGTTCTCTAAATTAGGGAGCCATTTATGGAGCCCCTTGGAGTGCTCTAAGACCATCCCCACTAGCCATTTTAGCTAAATAGGGGGTTTAAGGAGCCCCATTGGAGATGCTATGGCTCCCTATTTAAGAGAACCACTAAGAGGCTCTCTAAATATAGGGAGTGATTTCAAGCTCCCTATCTTCTCTCTCTCTCTCTCTCTCTCTCTCTCTTTTAAATATTTTTAAGTTGATTGATCTTCTCTCTCTTATTTTTACAATTTAAAACAAAATACATTTATTTATATTTTAAAGTCAAAAAATATTAAAATATTAATGACTAATTATAACAGAGTGAATTATTGGAGTGAGTTGGTAGTTAAACTATCTTTTTAACTAAAATAGTTAAAATTTAGCTAAAATATAGAGAGTATGGTTGGAGATGCTCTTAGTCATTTTTACTTTTTCACCCAAAGGTGGTTGCCTTGGTGGTCCAAGACTTGGGATGAAACCCAAGTCCTTGTATCTATTCTTGGCAATTACCTTGAGGCCAGTCTTCAGGGCGCCTTAGCCCTACTAATGGAAGGATGAACATGGGGCTAATGTCAATAGTTCGAATTCTACCCAAGTGGGGGGGAGTCATGATTTACCTTTACTTGATTGTATCGTTGTGGGGCCAATGGTGTGGATCGAGGTTTTTTATATGTCTTACTCCGCAAATCCAACATACATGCCAAATCGGGTCACACAGTTGGGGGCCACGCTTCCAATGTACATGTCAGGAGAGAGTCACACAATTGAGGGAAGACAGGCGAATATGTGTCTGGACAAAGTTTGAGATCCTCGACACAAAAATAAATAAATAAATTGTTTTGATTCTTTCAAGTAAACTTGGTAATTTAATCAAATTTGTTCTGAAAATCACGTTATATAAATAATAATAAAGGTTAGGAGAAAATCTTCGATGCACCTAGTGCACCAGATGAGTGGTGATTGGTATTATAAGTGGCCCGGTGCACCAATCACCGATGGTGATTGGTGCACCAGGTCCATTGAAGTTTAAAGGTTATACTAAACCAACTTAAATATATGATTTAATTTTTTGATTTCAACATGTCAATCATCCGTGTACTTTTAATCTAAGAATTGTAAATGTATTCAAATATCAACCATCAGATTAAAAATACATAAATGGTTGAGATGTTAAAAAACTAAGTCACAAATTTAAATTAATTTGTTTAACAAAATTATAAAATATCGCAGTAAAAGACGTGCTAGTTATAAATTATTTTATAATATAATAATTCACGGATGAAAAGACAAGATAGTAGCCCATTAAGCAAACTAGGATGGGCCAAACTCTGGACACGTAACAGGAGGCATCAAGCCCAAAACATTCTATCTTAGTTTCTGTGGTGAGAGTGATGAGCCAAACTTTCTGGGAAAAGAAGAGTGTCTATTGAAACCGTTAGTCAATACTGTTAAAAAGTTAGAATGAAATACACAGATAATTTGGAGGTCAGAAAAACACTTGAAATATATTCTAAGTGAAAAACACTTAATCAGTAATCATCAGTGTTATCTTAAGAGAATTTAAATGTTTTTTTTTTTTTTTTTTTTTTTTTTTTTTTGTGTGTGTGTGAAAAAGAGCTTCTAATCAGAAACAATCAAACACCATATTATGATAAAATTTCACTAGTGTAGGCTGAGAAGTTCACCAAAATCTAGAGAAGTACAGATGGGTTTCCAGTTCAGTTAGTTCCATTCCTTCCTCAGTCCTCACAACGCAAAAAAGAATCATAAAAATACAGACTCATGACTTTTGCTATCTACACTTGGTCGATAAAATGACGAGATTTAAAATAGTCCTCTAATAACATTTATTGATTTATAGAGCTGGAGCATAGCTTGGATTGATCTGACTTGAATTCAAATTGTCACATCATCCCTCCTACAGTCCTACCACTTAAAATAAAGGGAATTTCGCAAACATATCCAAACAAGATTAGAATTTGCAAAAGTACTAGATCCACACTAACTTTTGCATCTCTATCCAAATAAATTTTTTGTTTTTTGAAGACAACCATGTCCTTCAATTTACCCAAAACATAACTTGTTTTCAACCTCAAAACAGAACTTCGGGTAAAGTGGAGGGCATTGTAGCCTTCGGAATTTGGTTTGGGTAGGGACCAATCAGTAGGTGAAGGGAATGCAAAAGTTAGTGTGGACAAGATACTTTTGTAATTTCTAATATTTTTTTGGGCATTTTGTCTAAATTATCTAAAATAAAAAATCAAATATCCCCCACTATCCTCTTCAGTGCCTATTTTTGAGAACACTAGCAAGCAGAGTCTTCAAAAGAATTAAAAAAAAAACGGGAAAAAGAAAAGAAACCAATAAAGAAGAGGAAAACTCAATCTAGCAATATGCAGAAGTGAAAGAAAGCCATATATTAAGATGAGAAACTTGAAAAAATAACAAATAAAATCCGCAATTAGTCCATACGTGGCATGTGGAAACATTGCATTCCAATACATTACTTTCTGAGACAAATAAATATACTCACATTCCTATAATAGAATCTCAGTCTACAAACATGTTTCAAATCTATGCATCAGTGGGAACACTCTTGATATCAAGGCAAACAAAGAGTATATGCAACCTGCAAATAGATTAGTAAAACTCATTTTAATTTCCAAGTACTAACACATCTATTAATAAAGACAAGGTTCATCTTTTACGTGGATCAGAACTATAGAAAACTTACTTATAAAGCTTGACTGACATGCTGCTCAAGCGGAGAGATTAGAATACATGCGTGTCCTCATCATCACCAGCTAAAGCTTCAAAGCTTGATAATGTAAGCCTGCAAATTATAAGATATCAGCATGAGTGAGAGAAGGAGATAGAGATAGCACCGAGTCCTTGAGGGAGGTAAAGAGATTAATTAAGCAAACATCAGTATTGTCTTCAGACACTGACAAGAAAAAAAAAAAAAAAAAAAAAAAAAGATGCTAAAAGATCATTAAAAGTCAAACACCTTGTATGGGTTTTAAGACAAATATTGGTATATTTAAGAACCCAAAAGTGATGTAAAATCTGGATCAAATGATATCTCACAGAAAAAAGAAGAAACATAAGAACGGAGATGGAAGCAAAACACTGAACATAAATCTGATAAAAGACTGGCTTCCTAACTACGTATGATACATTTGTAAGGGAAATGTTAACCTACAGTCCTACACCCTTAGGGAGGATATGTACCAAAATAAATCTACATAAAAACAATTTTTTTTATTACCTTAAGACACTGCAATATGTGCAATTTTGTTTCTATCTAGATTTGCAGAGGCAACTATTTGTAAAATCTAACTTTCACACTATACCTCATATCTTAAAACTCTAACATCCTTAGATATCTTGTAACGCACTAGGAATTTTACCAAAATCGGTAAGATCCCTTCATCTCATTAAATCTTGGAACCACCCAATCACCCATTGGACTAAAACAATGATTTACTGATGTATGAACTTGTGTGATTACTTCAAAATCACTCTGTAAAAGTTTCACATCCTCAAGTTTGAACTTTTGTAGTTCATTCCAGATCGTAACTTTGTTTTTATGCATGGTATAAACGTACATCGATGTCATCATTTAATAAGGGATAACACATACATAAGGGTACAGACCATTCTTTTCTAGGTTTTTAAAGCCATAGCTGCTACAATCATAACTCCAGAGGAATTTCAATTTCAAAGACCAAGTGCTTGATACATAGAAATTCAAAAGTTTTAGTAATAGTGTACCCTTAATTCAAAAAAATTCATATATTTTTGTCATAGCAATACCCAATTTAAAGTGATTTGAAAAGTAAGGCAACAATACCATATAATTAAGAATGAAAATAGCTCGGAAAGAAATTCATGAATGTTAAAAACAAAAATGTATACAGTAAATGCTTTGTATGATCAAATGCTAATTCAAAGTAGCAGTCAGTTGCATACATGGAATGAATTGTAACACAAATCCCTAGTATTCTAGAAAAGAGGAGCGAATGTCTAAATCTCCAAACTCCGAATGGTAGACCAAAATTGTGCCAACAGCAAAAATTCTACACCCAAATCACAGGGAAAACCTTAATTAGTTTAGATAAGGCAAGTAAAATACATTGATAGAAAAAAATGTACAACCAATATAAAACCAGAATGTTGTTTATGTACCAAGTGCAGAACATACCTGAACACAACCATGACAAAGAAAAGCACGTAGAAACCTAGCTTCACAAACCGAATCCTCTTCTCAACCTTAATAGCTCTAAAACTTCAGTTACATCAATAAGATGCTGCCGCTTCATATACCTGAAACATTTGATCACTATTAGTTATGAGTTATGACACAAAAAAAAAAAAAAAAAAATGTCTCAAGTTTAAGCCAGAAGCATATATATAGCAATACATACAAGCCTGACTAGAAACTCTCATAGTTTGGTATGACATAGGTAAAAGATAAGAGTATGATTAAATGTCCTAGTTTGCTTCAATCTGCAGACTTCAAGCATGTCATCAACTTCGTTTAACGAAAAACAAAAATAGACAAACAGTTATTTCACAAAACCCAGGCACCTGGACTTGTCCGTAGTGATGACAGAACTAGTGACTTTGTATACCCTTTATTTATTTTGTTGTTGTGAGAACATTGCTTAGACCAAAAGTTAAAAGCCAGGCTAAAAAGAGAGATGGGTTGAAAGAGAACAGATTTCATTCATGCGTCCTACATTTCATCTTCTGAAAGTCAACTAAAAATATGAATATGCTCCATGAGAACATATTGAGGAGACATAAACAAGCCACTGAAGCCAGTTAAAATACCATGAATCCTTGATTTCCAGCCCAAATGCTCATCTGACTTAATTTATGAAAATTCTCAGTAAAACAGAAGCTTATCACAGATGGTAAGTCTTTGTCCAGCAATGAGAACATATTTGATGAAAACTGGGGCAATGCAACAAAAGAGAAAGTTAACCTGGAAAGGAATAGATGCTTTTAAGGAGTTGTACCCTCATTAATTCAGGATATCAAAGGGTCATAATCTCCCCATTAAGTCTTTTAAATTTGTAGGTCTGGTTAAAGCCTTAAAGGGGGATGGGATTTCAAGTTCACCAGAAATTTAAATGACAGAGAAGCAGTAGAGTGTGCTATTCTTCTTCTTAATCTAGAGGGAGTTGACCTTCAGGAGAACAAGAAGATGAGAGAATTTAGATGCCGGAAAAGAATAGGTTATTCTCTGTCAAATCTTACTACTCCCTAACCAACGATACTGGTATTATTTGTTTTAGCCCCTACAGGGAAATAAGAAGTCCTTCCCAAAGTTAGAAGCCTAGTTTGGTCAATAGCTTGGAATACATTCGATACTAATGATCTTTTACAAAACAAGAGACAACAAAGGCTTTATCGCCTCAACGGTGTATTATGTGCAAGAACAGTCTTGAAAGTTTAGACAACCTCTTCATTCACTGCCCACTAGCTTAGAAGCTAATCTAAGATGGGAAGCTCCCTCTTCTTACAGTTTGGTTGTATCAGATAGACCGTTTGGTTTAAGTCGCAGTAGAATAGAAAAAGTACTTTGGGATTGCACAAGATTGGGTAGCTTTTAGATCCTTTGGAAAGAAAGAAACAAAATATTTTTTGAAGGTTACAAGGGTGAAGAACCTGAGACCTCAGAGTATAAAATCAGATTTTGGGCTTCCCTATAGGTTTTAGTGTCAACAGAATTTAAAGAAGTTCTATTTTTCTTTATTCTTGAAAATGGGCAGCAGCTGTGATGAAATTAGTATAGCTTTGGCTTTTCTTTTGGATGGTTCTCTGCTTCTTTAAGGATTGATTTTGTTTGTCCTGGTCCTGTTTTTGTTCTCTATTCACTCGTAGGTTTTAATTATTGTTTTTCACTACTTTTTCCCTTGCTTTTCTTAGGACAGCTTGTCCTCCTGTCGTATATCTTTTTGCTATATATATTATGATGGTTTTGATCAAAATTCTCAAGTCTAACCATTGAATTCACAGGGCATATAAATACTTACATCATTCAAGTTAAATAAGTCCTTATTTCTACAATTAGGTGTTCATAAGCTAGCTCCTTAACTGGAGCCTGGCTACTTAAGCAGTATAGGGTCAAAGCAGTTTTTTGTCCCAGATGTTTTCAAATATAAAAACATAAGCTTATTTATACTAAACTACATCAAGTCAAGTCACATCTTATCAAAGCAAAAAATTTGGTTCAACCCACATTCTTTACACAGTATTGAGAACTAAAACATGTTGAAAAAAAGGAATGAAATGCTATATAGTAATCCCTTCATAAATGAGGGGAAATAATACTTACAAGAACGCATTATAGCAAGTAAGTGGCAGTGCAGCAAGAAACGTGAACCAGTGTCCAGTCACAAGAAGAAGTAAGCATAATAATCCTTGCAGAAGAAACTCAGGGACAACCCAGAAATTGATGCGAGATGATGCTTCAAAAGGATTCAAATGGTCATCCTCCAAGTCCACTAAGCATAAAAGCTACAAAAATCATGCACAACTCTTAGACACATGACCTGAGAACTAAAGTGTAAAAATTTAGGAACAATCACTAATTGTGAAGCATGGCCTCCCGTCTAACTATCTATCTATCTCTTTTCTGTAGGGATGTATTTATGTATATTTTCATCTGTTTATAGGTGTGTTGCTAACATATAATGGTAGTAAGAATAAAGAATTAGTCTTACTAGAGTAGAAAGTAGAAACTACAAAATATGATAATATCGTCTGCCATTTAAACCAATAAAGGCATGAAAGACTACTTAATATGGTTAATGACAATTATAAATGTTATATTAGAATCTATTTCAAAAAAAAATGTTATATTAGAATCACATCAAGGACAATGATATGGAAACATTCAAAGATTATTTATGTCCTTCATAAATGTTTTGCTGATTTCCCATAAAAGCAACAGTGCATGTTTCAAATTATAAAACTATACATCAGGTTATTTCAGCAATAGAAGCAACTCATCCCTTGATCATAGTAACATAAAGCTTATTTTGAGGCAGAATAATAACTTTCATGGTTTCAGACAATGACTGCTAAACTGGGCATGGATTTTAATGCATGCATGGGATGAAGCTAAATACAGCAATAATAGTTAAATCAATTAATCATAGTGGTACTAAAAAGATTCACAGAAGAAAGACGCAAAATATGTCTGATATGGTCAGTAGATGTAGCCAAATCTGATCAAGACGTACTGAAACGCACCTATACTTAATGTTAGATTTCATCTCTCCAAGATTGTGTCCCAGTGTGACTTGAATCCCTTGGCACTCTAACATCTAGGATTAAATGATATAATTTTGTTACGCACATGTTTCATGGAGGTGCGCTCCTAAGTATAGATGCCCTAAATAGGTTTGATTTATGTCCTCTATTTGAAGTAGATCTCTCTAATTTTCCCTGGTATTCTTCAGCCTAAGGTCATAGGAAATTAGGAAAATGTCTCGCAATATAGTATCCACAGAGACAACAAATTTATATTACATTTCAAAGAGTCCAATTAGATTTCTAGTTTTCCTTCATTTTCCACTGTTTTCTCAACAACCAAGCAGTACAATAAACTATCAGGACTTGATTTTCATTATACAAAATAAGTAACAATAAAGATGTAACTTCACTAATCAAACTCAGAAATCTTTCTTCTCCACCGTTTTCTTCAACTTTCTAAGCAACCAAACAGTATTAATAGGGTTTAGATTAACAAAAATAGTGAAAACAAATATGAAATTATACTATATCGAGTACTGGCTACTAAAAAGCACGTTTATAAACTCGGTTTTTATTTCAGATTTAGACAAATACGCGCGTACTATTGTACAAGTTCATAAACTGTGTTTTCCATCATTTTCCACTATTTTCTCGGCAGCCAAACACTAGAAAATAATAATAAAGAAAGAAAGAGAAAAATTACCTGATAAAAGCTGGAAACGATGAGAGCTAAGTTCATGAGAAACATTAGAACCCAGAAGAGAACAGCCCAGGCCATGTTCGGCAGCACAGCAAAAAAACATGCGATCTTCGTATGTCTATTGTTTGTTTGTTTGTTGAAATGTCGAATGATTTCGAGACGCGTAAACAGTAGAGTAACAGACCGAAAAGGCTTGCTTATTTGAACTTTGAATCTATATGTATAATACTAGTTTGAATTCTACTGCAATTTCTGTATTATTGCAGAAGAAAGAGGCCAAGAGGGACAGAGCAATGATTTTTTCTAATTTTTTTACTTTTAATTTTATAGTTTAAGAAGTATTTGATAAATAATTTAAAAATTATTAATCTAATTCATTTTTGACACTGTTAAATTACATTAATATCAAAATATATTAAATTTAAAAAAATTATTTTGAAATTCATTTAACTAATTACAAGTTTATATATAGCAGTCTCCCTAAGAGTATCCACAATGGTAAGATCCAAACACAATACCCATTTATTGCCACATCTTCAAAAGTGCCACAACGGTGCTAAATTAAAAAAGTAATATTTTTTTATTTTTACTTATTCCAAAAAATCATTACTCTTTTTTAAAATATATATATATATATATATATATATATTAATAATTAAATTATCATAAATTGTATTATCAGTTCGAACTGACAAAAGTTATATCAGTTCCTTGCATGTGGGCCACTGGATTTAAATACTTTGACTTGGCTGTATGCACTTGTCAGTCAAAGTATTTAAATCCAGTGGCCCACATGCAAGGAACTGATATAACTTTTGTCAGTTTGAACTGATAATAGAAAGACTGATTAAATTATATAATATATTTTAAATATCAACACTATCAATAATTATTTAATAAATTATAATTAATTTAAAATAAAACAATTTATTAATTTAAAATTATCACAACCGAATTACATTAACAATAAAAATAAATATTTAAAACAAAATATTATCTACGATTAGACATGATGTCGAAACCGATGGTTCTAGTTCTGGCAGTTTCAACAGTTCAGTTCTGGTTTAGACGATTCTGACGGTTCAATTTCGGTTCCAGTTCTGGTTTTGAAGGTTCGGTTCCGGTTCCGGTTCCAAACCTTCAAAAAATTAATGTTTTCATTAAAATAAAATTTTAAAATTAAAATTAAACTTATTTATATTTTTTTCATTATATATATAATTATTGAAATTAATAATTATATATTTAAATTTAAAAAATTGAAATATATATATATATATATATTAAATTTATTTATATTTTTTTCATTGTATATAATTATTGAAATTAATAATTATATATTTAAATTTAAATTATATATATGTATATAGTCTTTCTATTGTTAGTTCGAAATGATATATAAACATATCAGTTCCTTACATGTGGGTTATTGGATTTAAAAGATGCTTTGGCAAATGCATGCAGCCAAGTCAAAGCATTTAAATCCAGTGGCCCACATGTAAAGAACTGATATATTTTATATTAGTTCGAACTGACAATAGAAAAACTGTATATATACAAGTCCAACCTAATGATTGGGAGGTATTGGGAACCCAATTCTAATCATTGGACAATACCTAAATGAAGTTCCACATTTGGAACCCAATTTAGGTTTAGTGTGGTGGGGCCCACATTTGGGGCTTCTTTTTGGATCTCATTTTGCACCATTGTGCCCTCCAAAAGACCTAAATAAAAGTGGGTCTCCTCAAATGGGTCTCTTTTGAGCATTTGGGCTATTGTGGATGCTCTAAAACATCTGCCGCCGGATTCGAAGAGATTAATCATACAACTACCACTCCAATTCCTATCACACGGAATCAATCCGGAATGTAACTCCCATTCCGACCTATATCAAATGGAATTTGACGAAACCAAACATCTTTTGGTGGGTCGCTCCTAGTCCACCTCTGTCTATAGAAAGCACTCTCGGCTTCTATCCGGGAGGTGGCAATTACGAGTCTAAACTATGAATGGCAAAACAACATCAAAACACCCTTTTTCCCTCGTTAGTCAGGAATAGAATGGCTACATACTCGTCCTGAAATACAACTTCCACATAGGAATGGCAATGGTTCGGGTTCAGACGAGTTTTGATAAACCCACACCCGAACCCGTGAACAATATTGACATCTAAACATGCCTGTGAACTTGTGAAATGTAGCAGGTTCGGGTTTGCATTTTACCTGCAGGTTTTAACAATACCCATACTCGTCCATGAACTCGTAAACTTTTAAGGGTTCTGATGATTTTTTTTAAAATAAAAAAAAATAATCACTCTTTCTTAATGTGTGTCCGTCTTCTTCGTTGCTAGTATAGAGCTATCTCTGTCCATGTTGTGTTCTTCATCATTAGCTTCCCTCTCGCTTCTCTTCCCACCCAGACTCGATATCGTAATGTTAGGCGACAATACACACCCATTTCCTCTTCCAGGTCTCCATGTGACAGCAACCGGTTCACATCGATTCCACGGAAGATCTATCGTAAAAGGGTTTGAAGATTTTGAGTTTGAGATTTGAAAAAGCTCAGTTCATGGGTTGAAAAAAAAGTGGAAATTGCCAAAACTGACCCAACTACTTATAGGATTTTCTTTTTTAACCACATCCATACTTTTAATTGTTTTTAACCATCTTTTTGAGCAATTACTAGAATGCCCCCATATATAAACTTCCCAATCAGCTCTCTCTCTCTCTTTTTCTCTTTTTTTCTTTCTCTCTCCTCTGCTCTCTCTCCCTGATCTCCCTCTCTCTCGCCGATCTCTCTCTCGCCGGTGTGGGTTGACGGTCGCCGAGCTCTGGCGTGCGTCCGGACGGGATGGCGACGCTGGTCGCCGATCCCTCGCTCACTGTTGGTTCGTCGCACGAACCATGTGAGACTCGGCGGCATCGTCGCCCGTCGCTGGTTCCAACGTGCAGCCGGCGATCGCGAAGCACACCGGACGTGGTTCGTGCAGGTCGCCGGCGATGATCTGAACCCTAAACCTAAATCGAATTTGGGGAAGAAGAAGAGGAAGAAGAAAGAGGAAAAAAAAAAAAAATTATCCTAATTTCAATTTAGCCCAGATTTCAAGTTTTAATATTTCTATTTTAGGCATGATTTCAAGTTTTGATATTTTCATTTAGGCATGATTTCAAGTTTGTGTATTTCAATTTAGTCGTGATTTCAAGTTTGTTTCGAGGTTTAAAGAACACTATTTTCAGGGGTACTCTGGTAATTCATGGTACTAAATTGAATTTTTTTTTAAAAAGTGGTTATTAACAATTAAAAATTCAAAAGTGGTTAAAAACAAAAATATGATAAGTGTTATGGCTACAAATGAATTTCTCTCGAAAAAAAAACGGAGTCATATTTTTGTAGTACGAATACCAAAAAAAAAAAAATTGGTTAAAAAAGATCGAGTGATTGACTAAATAAAAGGTACACTTGAAAAAAAAAAAAAAAGGTAGTCAAGAATGTTCTACTTAAACATGAAAAGCAAGAAAGTATATTTATTTTAAATTAAACGGGTTCACAAGTTACCCTCATCCGAACCTACGACGGGTTGAAAATTTAGACCCAAACCCGCATGTTCTATTTTTACAACTCATACCCTCATCCAAAGGATCGGGTTCGGATGGAATTGTCATGACTACTTCAACGTTCCTTTTTTCCTCATAAGAGTAGAATCGCCCATCCCGTCCGAAATACAACTCCTTTTTTCCTCATAAGAGTAGAATCGCCCATCCCGTCCGAAATACAACTCACACAGTCCCGGCAAATGCTCAACCAATTTCTCTAAGAGTGTTCATGTGCAATCACAACTTAATATTTACTTACCAGAATGATAATCGCAATTTAGAATCAAAACTTCTAATAGAATGGCACTGTTGGTAAATAGAATGAGGATTTCTAATAAAGTGCCTAGATTATTGGCAATTTATTCGATATTTAACATTAATTTAGGTAGATTTAATTTGTTTGCATCTAGAAAATTCCCAAACTAACAAACATTCTTTAACTGCCATTAAATATCATTAATAGTAATGGGCCACTTCTTTTACCAGATGGAACTTCGAAATTTTGAACTAAAGTTTGGTTGGGGTGCGCCAGGCCCATGCTGTAGTGCAACGCAAGGGCGACGCTTTAGGATCCCAATAGCAAGCTATTGTATTGGACCCTACCCCTCAAAATATAAATTTAATATCGTGTGAACCGATGGTCCACATATCAGATATTAAACTGATAAGAACAGATACTACACTTGATCTTAGCCAAAAGGCCGAGAAAGGTATGGTTTTTAAAGCATTGAAAATTTTCTTTTATAATGCGCCCGCTTCTCTTCTTTACTGATTTTGCCGATGTGGGACATCGAAGTTCAAACAAACCCCATTACACATGCTATTTCGCTGAGCTACAGCTGTCTGAACTTTGCTCATGGTGAAGAAGACTGAAAATCCACCAAACCTTCTTCTCTTCTCTTATCGGTCTCCATGGATGTGAAGTCTCTGACTTGTAAACCTGAAACCATAAATCTCAAACGTGCAATTCAATCATCGAAGAAGAAGAAACCCAGAACCGGAATCCAATGTTGCTCTCTCAAACAGGACCTTCAAGGCCAATCAGTCGCAGTAAGTTCTTCTTCATCAGTTCCCTAACAATTTTCATTCATTTGCAAATGTTAGCCACAAAATAAAAAATTGCAGGTTATTGGTCTTGGGAAATATGGAAGGGCCGCGGCGAGACTTGCTCTTGCACGAGGTGCTTCGGTTGTAGCCATTGATCAGAATCAGAGTCTACCTCCATTAGAAGTAATACCCATTTACAATTTGTTAATTTCACTTTTATAATGGTTTTAAAAAGTTGTGAATTGTGATGGGTTGCAGCAAGATCCTGTTTTTGAGAAGGTTAATGGTAATGGTTTGACAACAGTACCTGGACATTTCGATACTGAGTTACTTGAAAATGTTGATGCTGTGGTTGTTTCTCCTGGAGTTCCCATTGAAAACTATGGTCTTTCACGTTTGTTGGGGTCTGTAAGTATATGTATACACTTTATTATGCATTTATTTGTTAAAAGAAATTCAACAAAGAGCCCTGTGTTGTTCCTGTTCGTCAATGTTAGAACTTATAACATCTTTTTGTTATTCTTGCGCATAATGGTTTTTGTTTTAATACGAACTTGTTTTTTCCAAAGCTTTCATACTAATGTACATGATTTATCTATATTTAATTTCAAGTGCACATCATGTAAAAAGATAACTAGTTAGACTGTTGCTTTGGGGTTGTCTTACCACCTAATTTCAAGATTATTGCCTTGCATTTGGGGATTTCTTTATTGTATAAGTTTATGATTTAGTTGCCATTGAAATGCAGGGGAAACGAGTAATGTCTGAGTTGGATTTTGCGGCAGAAGTAATTTCAAGAAGCGTCAAGATATTAGCAGTTACAGGAACTAATGGAAAATCAACTGTTGTTACCTTTGCTGGACAGGTTTCTCAATCTATATTCATTATTTTTTTTGTAGTATTATATTTATGTTTATTCATCATAACATGCTAAGTGTCTTTTTGTCACTGATTGTGACAGAAAACAAAACATGTTTGTTGTCAGCCAAAATACTTCCTCTATTTAGCCCAAAAGCAGATTAAAAGAAAATGGCTGATGATAGAATGCTAATTTTTTGTGAATTTGACAAATATCAAATAAAATGAAGGGGATTTAAAAGAAAGTAAAAAACTTAATTTTATTTAGCTCGGAGAAATTATTACTTGAAAGTCTGGAATGGGTGTACACTACTTTGGTACATAGTAGATAACATTCGCCATGTAAACATTTCCTACAATTATAAGTAACTAATTATAATTGCTATTACAACTTTCAGTTTCTTGTTGATTCTAAACTCTTCCCTTTTCGATATGACTGCAACATTCCTTCGAAGATTTATGTTTTCTGAATAATTTGGATGCAGATGCTTGATCATCTTGGCATCGAGGCATTTGTTGGTGGGAACCTTGGAAATCCACTTTCAGAAGCCGCTTTGCAGTGCTTCCAAATGCCTTCATCGAAGCCCAGATTTCAGGTGAGCAGTATTTTCTGCTTCAGTTTCTCTTTCTGTTCAGCAATATCCGACATGTTCAACATGTAAACAAACACATGCCAAAACGTTTTCCAGGTTGCAGTTGTGGAGGTTAGCAGTTATCAAATGGAAATTTCCAAGTTGTTCTTCTGCCCTTCGGTAATGCTACTTTGGAATTGGCTATGTGTGGCTATATGTATATTCATATGTATTTTCCACATTATAAAATTTTGGGCATCTATGCAGGTTGCTGTGGTGTTAAATCTTACCCCTGATCATTTAGAAAGGCACAAGTCCATGAGGAACTATGCACTGACTAAGTGTCGTGTACTTTCTCACATGACTAACACCAAGCTGGGGCTTCTTCCTTTTGGTAAGTACTCAAATCATTTTCAAGTAAATAATTGGGCCTCTACTTAACACATATTTGGAATAGCTGCTAGAGCTGTTCATAGGTTTTATTTTAAATGTTATTGTTGATAATATTACCTTGCTTCAAGATCATAAAAATAAAAAAGTTCAGAAATACAACAGCAAGAGACTTAAAACTGGCGGGTTAGGGGAGATGCCAGATGAAAGTGTGATTGATTAATTCAGTTTTATAGAGCAGTTAAATTTTGAATGGACAACTTCATGTAAGGTTTTCTAATAACACAGAAGAAATACTAAGTGTCCTGGTCAAGATCAACCAAATGACGACTTATACAATACAATAGAGATAAGATCATTCATTGAACATATATACAACAAAATTTTTGTCTCAATCGGTGATTTAAAATAAAACTTTAATTTATTGATAAATAGAGTTATTTCAGAAACGAGCTGTGATTTCAAGTGCTTTTCACGAAATCTCATACTAGAGACTCGAAACATCGCCTGGCTTTAGTTCTGTTTGAACATTATGATGAGATAGTTTTGTTGTTTAGGCTGTAGTAGTTTAGAAGTTATGCAAAACTTAAGCAAGTTAGATAGAATCACGAAGCATGATCCTTGTGCTACATATGACGGAATCACTAACCAAGGATGGTGTAGCACAAGGATCATGCTTCGTGATTCTTACCAATCGCATGAAAATTGACCAACAGCAAATTGAATTAAATGACTTCTCTTATTGAACTTTAAAACTGTGAGATTACAATTTATGTATTGGTACACTTTTCTTTTCTCTTTTTTTTTTGTCCATGCCTCTTTTCCTTCGGTGAGTTTCACCTTTTATAATACTCTTTGTGGGGCCCTTAAAACACGTGTCTGGATTCGTGCCGTATTCCAGGTGTCGACTGAGCTTGGACTTAGGACAAACTCTGATCGAACTCGGACTTAGGACAAACTTTGATCGAACTCGAACTTAAGACAAACTCTGATCGAACTCTACTGCAATTTTACTCCAGACCAATTGAACTTTGAATCTGCAAGTATAATAGTAGTTTGAATTCTACTGCAATTTCTCTATAATTGCAGGAGAAAGAGTGAAAAACCAGTAGACCACTGATTTTTTCTTATTATTTTACTTTTTTTTAATCATTAATTTTACGGTTTAAGAAGTATTTGATAAATAATTTAAAAATTGTTAACCTAATTCATTTTTGACACTGATAAATTACATGAATATCAAAATATATTACATGAAAATTTCTATATATATATATATGGTCTCTCACTCTCTCCTAAAGGATTTGTCGAGATATGACAAGATCAATCGCTACAACTACAAACTACCACTCCAACTATCACATGAAATCTGGTAAAATCAACCGCTACAAGCACATATCGGAATACAACTCCCACTCCGACCCATATCACACGGAATATGATGACATCAATTGGGATTTGGGACATGCAAATATGCAATGATATCAATCGGGACATGCACCATCGAAATGCAACTCCCACTCCAATCCCTTTCAATTCATACAAGCAAAATTGCTAAGAGTGCTGGTATGCGATTACAACTTAAATTATACATTTTTTTTCATACTGGCTTTCCAGCTTAATATTTACTTATCAAAATTTTAAATAAAATGTAATATTTTGAGTTGAGAAGATAATATGATAATCGCAATTTGAAATCATTAATCTCCAAATCGAATGCCATTGCTAGTAATTATTTAACGTTGAGCTCTAATTGAATTACCAAGAATATATGCATTTAACTTGCTAATTAACAGTAATTAATAAAAGACCTGGAATCACAATTTTATTATTTTCTACAGAATAACAAATTAAACAATCGTTTTACCTTTTCTATAACCTTTCAAATTAGACATTATAAACAACATTGGGCCAATTCTTCTAATCCAAATAGGGTTTCAAAATTTTGAACTAAGTTTGGGTGGGGTGCGCCAAGCCCGTGCAATAGTGCAACGCATGGGCGACACTTTAGGATCCCAATAGCAAGCTATTGTGTTGGATCCTACCCCTCAAAAAATAAATTTAATATCGTGTGGACCGATGGTCCACATATCAGATATTAAACTGATAAGAACAGATACTACACTTGATCTTAGCCAAAAGGCCGAGAAAGGTATGATTTGTAATGCGTTGAAATTTTTCTTTTATAATCAGCTACGCTTCGCTCCTTTACTTTTCTGCCGATGTGGGACTCCAAACAAATTTCATTACTCATGTGAAGTCCTCTCTGCTCATGGTGAAAACTGAACAACACCAGCCACATTGTTGTCTTCTCTTCTCCCATCGGGGATGTGAAGTCTCTAACTTGTAAACCTGAAACCATAAATCTCAAACGTATAATTCAATCATCGAAGAAGAAGAAACCCATAACCAGAATCAGAACAAGAACAATCCAATGTTGATCTCTCAGGCAGGACCTTCAAGGCCAATCAGTCGCAGTAAGGTCTTCTTCGCCAGTTTCATTCATTTTTAAATGTTACCCTCAAAATAAAAATTGCAGGTTATTTATCTTGGGAAATCTGGAAGGGCTGCGGTGAGACTTGCTCTTGCACGAAGTGCTTCGGTTGTAGCTGCTTGAACTGTTCATAGGCTTTTTTTAAGTACCGTTGATAATATTAACCTACTTCAAAGTCGTTGAAAAAAGTTCAGATATACAACAAGAGACTTAAAGCTGGTGGGTTAGGGGAGATTCCAAATGAAAGTGTGATTGATTAATTCAGTTTTATAGAGCAGTTAAGTTTTGAATGTAAGTTGTTGTATTCCTGTTGTTGTATTCCAATCCAAAAAAAAAAAGTTTTGAATGTACAACTTCATGTAAGGAGAGATTCCACATGAAAGTGTGATTCCACATGTGGTTGGTTTCAAAATATAATAGAGGCCACTGTTTGGCCGACCTAAGACGTTTATAGATCCAATCTCGACCAACGGGAACCATATTTGTTTAGTTTTAGGTGAAATGGGGGTATTAATGTAATTGTATAGTTATGAAGTGATAAATTTTGAGTGGTGCTATTGGCACACCCCCTACTGATCTGTTTATGCCCCATTTTTAAAATTATTTAGTATTATCATTTTTCATTTATCAAAATTACTAAAAGAGACATATAATTTAAGGAAAAAAAAAAATTCTATAAAGCAAATCTAATAAAATCCCACATTCTTTCTTAAAAAAAAAAAAAAAAAAAAAACCGTTTGTTTTTTTAATCATTTTCTTGAAATTTTTTTTCATAACTCTTATATCCTAGCTCTGGTGTTGATATTATTCGGTGAGAGATTACTTAATTGTGTTTTATATGGGTCATCTGGTGCTAGTTAAGGGTGTTGTCTGTATTTTTATGTTTTTCACTCTGTTTGCTTTTTCTCCAATCCATCTCATATATTTCTCTGTCGCTTCCCCTTTTCTTCTTCTTCTTCAATTCCTTGCTTTCTCTATATTTCTCTTGATTTCTCTTTTATCTCATATTCTTATCTCTCTCGACCTTCTTTCTTTTCTTTCCTTGTGTTTACCTCTTTTTATTTTCTGATCTCTCTCTTAATTCTCACTCTCAATCTCTTAATCTCTCGCCACTTGTCTCTCTTTCTTTCTTTTCTTTCTTTTCTTTCTTTCTCTGTTTCATTCTTTCTTTGTTTCTCAGCAGAGGACAAAGACATCTTAGTTAATGTATGGGCCACCACATTGGCCTTTCTAGGAAAAAAAGGAAAAAGACAGAGGAGTGGCATGTTTAACAGCAGGACCAGTATCAACTGGGCAATTAGCAGTCCGAAAATCTAACCAGAAAATCCGATACCCAAGCCACAATATTCTCGTTACAGCGATTAATGTTATTTTGTTGATTTCATACCCAAGCCCTTGTGTTTCTCTGGTTTGTATGATGCTTTTGTACGAAAATCCAACTTCTCTCCTTATTTCCTTTAATCTTCTTTTATATAATATCACGCCTACTCCTCATATCTCACTTCAATCTTTATCTATTTCCTTTTTTCTTGTTTCTGATGCTATCTTTGTCTTGCCCTGTTGTGGGTGGTCTCGTTTGCTCCTTTTCTGTGTTGGGGCTCTGCTGCTGTTTGGGTTTTCAGTGGTGGTGTTGTTCCTGCTTTTGTTTTGGCTCTTTAATAAAATTCTAGTAGCTCAAAAAAAAAAAAAAAAAAAAAAAATCTCAAACCCTAAAAATACTTGTACTGGATAGAGAGATCTGAAATAGATAGAGATATTAGAGATGGGGTTTATTAAGTTTGAAAAATAAATAAAAGGGTAATTTTGAAAATAAATAAAATAAATAAATAAAAATATTTAACTTTATTTAATTAAATCAAAATTTAAATAAATGGGGCATAAATAGATCAGTAGGGGGTGTGCCAATAGCACCACTCTAAATTTTTCATGTTTGATTAAAAACATGAGAAACTATATACTGTATATAATTAAAAATAAAATTTACTATTTTTAAACGGTTAATTTTGATAATTTCCTCTTTTTAATATGCCGACCAACTAGTAATTAAATCTTCACGGATTTGATGTTGTTGCTCCTAAAATGAGGTCTCGTCCATCAATCCATCATACAAAAAAGAAGTGGAAATTGTGGGAAATAACACTCTTTTTATATTGAATTTTATAAGTATCACTAGTTTAATAAGTCTCGATAAAGAAGATTACCACCAATAGAGGTCTCGAGTCTCGACGAAGAAGATGACCAAAATAAGAAGATTTGGAAATTTTCATTTTTACCTAATAAGTCTCGGAAATTACAAATATAAGTTTTGGAAACTACTTAATAAGTCTCGAAAACTATCTAATAAGTCTTAGAAAAACCAAAACAAGTCTCGGCAACACAAAAAAAGCACGAGAATTATTTTGTGAGTGTGTTTTAAGGGTATTTTTGTCAAATCCACACTTTAGGTGCTATTAAAACTTAAGTTATTAAGTTAGTGATAATCTTAAAACCCACTCTTTAAAGAGTGCTATTAAATTTTCAAACCCTATAAAAGAATGACCGTGTATGTATCTCAAATGGACAAAAAAAAATGGACATAACAACTTGATAAATGCAAGTACATGCAACATCACTTAAGTAAATGATTCAATTAAATCTAGGAAGATCAAATGGAACAAGTAATTTACGCTAAAGAACTGTTGATCTTGAAAGAAATTTCCTTTTATTGATGATGATAAGGATTTTTAAACAAATTTATGTAAGTGTCTCAACTCAAAAGCTTAAATTACTAGTAAAGAGTCCAACAATAGTATTTAAACATATATCTTGATTAGTTCTTTTCACTTACCTCTCCAACTCGAACAATTAGGTCTTCACCCATTCAACAAAACTCATGAAATTATTGTAGGAGTTGCCACCTTCTTTGATGCTATTCATGAGCTTTTCCTTAAGATCTGAAGCATTTGCTTTGTACTTGTCACTACCAAGCAATTCATCCAATTTATTTTTTATTTCCTCTCCTGTAACTACTGAAGTTATTGTTTCATCATCCTGGTAATTGAATCCCAATCCAACTTTCCAAACTTCACAAATGTATTTTGCATTGTAAAACTGATCCAAACCGAAAGGCAAACACAAGAGAGGGACTCCATTGCTAAGCGCTTCAACGGTAGAGTTCCAACCACAATGTGTAAAGAAGCAAGCTATGGAAGGATGTTCAAGAACTCTTTGTTGAGGTGCCCAACTAATTACGAGGCCACGAGCGGCCATTCGTTCTTGAAATCCTTTAAGGTAGGCTTCATCTAGTTTACTAGCAACATCTTGACGTAAAACCCAGAGAAATGTTTTGTTGGAGAGTTCAAGTGCCATAGCAAATTCTTGGAATTGGATTTGATCAAATTTAGCTTCACTGCCAAATGCAATATATATGACTGATTGTGTTGCTTGCTTATCAAGCCATTTCAAACAACTGAAGTCTTCTGATAAAAAATTTCCTACTATGTTACCTGACCGGTTACTTGCCAAAAGGGGTCCTATTGGAATAATCTTCGGATTCATTTTAAATGCTTCAGCTTCAAGATCATAACTTGAATTGCAAAGAACCCACTCAGTCAATGCCATTGATTTGTTGATTTTTGATGCAAATTCAAAAACATATTTCTCAACTTTTCCGGTCTCATGGTTCACCCATCCAATGCGTGATGTGTTCATGGAAGGTATGGTTGGTGACAACTGAACCATTTTTTGCTTTGGAGTTCCTGCAAACAAATTCTCTATCAGTTTTTTTTTTTTTTTTTTTTTTTTCAAATATTTAGAATATCTCTATCGGGGAAATTTCTTAAATAACAACCTTAGTAAATATGAAAATTTGTTTTTAGCCACATGAAAAATTAATTTTAAGAGTTTTTTTTTTTTTTTTTTTAACAATTCAATTTTTTGTATTTACACTTCTTTTTTTTTAAAGAAACTCCATTCTAAAAATATAAATTAAAAATAAATAAATCCAAAGACACTTTCTTTTGTTCCAAAATTATTCCTTTTATCTTTTGATACCCTTATTTTAAAGACACTCTATTTTTCAAAATAAAATTTCTAAAAATACACCATTTTATTTTAATATTATTCATTATTATTTTTGAATTTGAATTTGAATTTTAATATATAGCAAACTGGCAAAAAAAAAAAAAAAAAAAAAAAAAAAAAACCCTAGTAAATTTGATCACTTTGAAAAGATAACTTTGTTAACTGAAAGATAAAACAACCGTTAATTGAGAAAATAACATAAGAATTACAAAAAGGGTTTGCATAGAAATCAATTTTGGGTGCACGTACACTCTTATTTTCAATTATTTGAAAAATGTCTATCATTTTATACAAAATTCACTCATGAAAAAACAAGTCACCCTCTAAACAAATCAATGAAAACCATTTTTTTTTTTCTTTAAAAAAAAATCAACAGATAAATTAAGAAAAAAAAAACATTAATAATTTTTATTCATTCAGCTGTGCTGAAAACATCATTAACAAAAAGAAAAAGAAAAAACAGATAAAAATTTATTAATTTAACAGTTATTTTCATCACAATAAACGAATAAAATAACAACAAACAAACAGATGTTGCTATTTATTAATAAAGGTCCGAATTGCTCACAAATTCAAGTATGTTTCAGAGAACCTCCAATAATGAGAAGAAAAAAAAGATAATATTTTTAGGGTTTGTAAAAAGTGCAAGGAAAAAAACACAAAAAAGAAAAAGAAAAAGAAAACGTTATTTTCTAAAAAAAAAAAAACAAACAAACTAGTTTGGAGTGTCTTTAGAATTTTTTTTAATATTATTTGTTAATTTTAATTCAGATTAATATTTTCAGTAATAAAAAAATAAAAATGAAGTGTAAATAGATAATTTAAGAAGTTTAAGGTAAAACTCTTATAAAGATTTTTTTTTTTTAATTTTATATAATACAAAATAAAATAAGTATTTAATTTACAAATTATAAACAAAAAAAAATAGAAAAATTAATAAATAAAAATTGATAAATTGATAAATAAGAGATAGGTCTCAGCCGTCTATCTCTAAAATGGACGGTAAAGATCAAAACTTAAAAAAATAAAAAAAAAATTGAAAATATTACCAGAAAACCAAAACAAAAATTATAAAATAAAATAAAAAATTATGGGTAGTGATCCAATCACTGGTTCTTCTTGAAGATTAGAGTTTGGATCTCCTCCTCCTATATGGAGATCACAGTTTGGATCCCCCATCCTCCCCATCCAGATTACAAATATTTTTAACACATGAACAACAACTTGTTCGAAAAAAAAAAAAAAAAACTAAACCCAGAAAAAAAAAAAAATATATATATATATATATATATATCAAATCGTTGAACTCTAAGACCAAGTCACCATGAAAAAAAAAAAAAAAAAAAAAAAAATTTATAATTTTTGGTACTTAAAGTTATAAAAAGTAACAAGAACCGATCACAATATGGAAAGATTGGAAAGAAAATGAATAAATAAGCTACTTTAAATTCCAAAAACCAAGATGATAAAATATCTTGAGAAAATCCATTCTTTGTAGAACAGAAGATCCTCCAGAAAAAAAAAAAAAAAAAAAACAAAAACAAAAAAAAAAAACTTCTAATTGTAAAAGATATACATCTTAAAGCTCTAAAATTCTATAAAGTCGAAATTTAAAGAAGTAATTAATATGAATGTAAAAATAGATGATGTGAGTACCTTGACTGTCAATAACACCATGTTGAATGAGTTTAGGGAGGTCAAAAATTGGGAGGAAATGAGTAGCTGAAAAGCAACAGATGGTGGCTCTTTTGATTCCCAACTCTGCTGCAGCTTCCATGTTCCATGCAAGAAAGCTATCTACAAGAACACAAGTGATCTTCTCATCATCATTCATTTGTTGAATGAGCTTCTTGACTTGCTGATCATCATAAACATTTGGGCATGAAACAAGAGAGATGGAATTGGCAATGTCATCCTCTTTAGCGAGTGCATTGAGGATCTGGTTATGAGTAGACTCTGTATTCACAATTGTAATCTTGATGCCATGTTTGGCTAACCCATGTGAAAACTTCATTATAGGCATTAGATGACCTTGAGCTTGCAGAGGTATCACCAAAACATGTGCCTGCTGCTTTCCCATTCTAACTAGTTTATTTTCAAGGAATCAAAAGAAATCTCTCTGGAAATGACTAATGAGCTCTACTGTTCTAGCTCTGACCAGAAGCATTATTTCATTTTATTTATAATGGAATGATCTGCACATGCAACACATGCATGCATATATATATATATATATATATATATATATATATGCTCTAAAGTTTTTTTCTTTCAGTTTGTTAAATTGAATGTTGATATTTTACACTTTTCTCTTGCATGCATGTGACTCGCTCGATGAATTTCTTAGTAATATAGTTTCTCTTTGTGAGTTGTGACGCGCGCGTTGAATTTCTTTGTTTTATATAGAATTTTATATAGTTTTATATAGATTGGTGC
Source organism: Acer saccharum (assembly GCA_030490815.1). Classification (NCBI taxonomy): domain Eukaryota; kingdom Viridiplantae; phylum Streptophyta; class Magnoliopsida; order Sapindales; family Sapindaceae; genus Acer; species Acer saccharum. Next base: position 56,358,258 of record CM059866.1, read on the forward strand.
GCTTAATAAACTCAAATTCATAAATCTTGGCACATGCTCTGGTTCTCCGTTTAGAGAAAATCTTCCATGGATCTGTCTCACAGTTGATATTGGTGAGACGAATCTAATAAAAATGTGACATTTGGCACATTAGTTAAAAGCAATTGTTTATTTTTCTTCACCAATAATATATAGACACATGCCAAAGTTATTGAAACAAAGTGTAATAGAATTTCAGACGGCTAGGTCTCACTTCCGGCTGAACAGGAATAGAGGTGTCCTTCTTGAAGTTAACGTTGACATAAAATAAAATTTCTGAATGTAAGATAAATTAATAACTCTGTTTAAATAATAAAATATTTCGATCATGTTTCGGATCAATGTACTAAAATAATAACTTCATTGAATGTATGAAAAATATATAAAAATAGTTTCTTCTAAGCATGCAGGGTGCTGAAAATGCTCGTCCAGGAAGGCCAACGGAGCCTGGGGATCCCATTACTTATGACGCGAGAGTCAGTCAGCATGCAGCATATATGAAGAAGAGAAGACCGACCCTATATTAAAAATGTCTTTAAAAAGTAGATATTTAATTATAATTTTATGATATTTTACTGCCCCACGAAATATTATAATTTACTACATTGTTCCCCTAAACAAGATTTTCTGGCTTAGCCCTTGTTTATTTTTCATGAAGAAGTGACATATGTCATCTATTTAATGTTATTAATAATTTTTTTAAAAAAATCATCTATTTTTTAATGCATATCATATTATCAAGAATCTTGTGGTGAATTAAAGTATTGACTAAGGTTAAAATGCTTGCGTGGAGAGCTTATCATGAGTGGTTGTCAAAAAAATGGCTAATTTGGCCAAACGTGGGATGATGGTGGATCGTTGGTGCCCGCTGTGTAATAGCCGTCCAGAATCGACCTTGCATGCTTTATGGTGTTGCCCATCTTTAAAGGATTTTTGAACTGATGACCACCTTCCATTTATTGATTTCGTGTTTCTTGAAAATCAATTACTGCCTGAGGAGATGGAACTGCTTGCATGGTGATTTGGCGTGCTTGGTTTAGGTGAAATAGGCAGATGCATAATTCTTTTTCTTCTCAACACAACAATATGAAAAATGAATGATGAGTTGAACCTAAATTTTTCTTTAAGTTCAATTTACTTGATAATTAACTTTTAATTTTTTTGTTGTCTACTGCAAAATGTTATTACAAAGTATTTTAAACAATCTTATTTAACAAATCATGTGCATTGTATGGGTTGACACGCTAGCAGAGGCGAACATAGCAGAGAGCTGCTCCAGGCTATAGCCCGGGCAGCCTCCAAAAAATAATTCAATACATAAATGGTTAATTGCATAAACACCCCTAAAATTTAATAATATTGTAAGAATATGATATTCTCTCCAAATTTAGTGAAATATAAATATTTTGTTCTTCAAAGTAAGTTATAAAAATATATATAATATTATGGCTTCTAACATTATAGAATTAAATCATCCACAAGTTTAAATAATTGTTTATGCATAAGTTTTACATTGTATTTCATATGCTTTAGTAGTCCATTGTCAAATTGGTGTAATCTTATTATTCAAAAAAAAAATAAACAAATAGTCATCGAGAATTATATATAAAAAAAATTATTTTTAATCAATGGCTTGTATGTCTCGCACAGACTTTATTATACATGTGTTCATTGTGGAAGAAAATCACAAAAGTTTCCTCCAAAATACACACCGAATTTAAAAATATAATGTGAGAATTTGTGAGTCATTAATTAAGCATTATAATATTTTGGCTAAACAAAAGTAAATAGATCAAACTATTGACTTTGTAATGTTAGTGTGTAACGGGGAAAAAAAAAACTATATATATAAATTAGCCCGAGCAGCTAATTTTTCCTGGGTTCGCCCCTGCACACTAGTATAACTTAATAATTGATTAATTACATAAAACAAATAGCACATAAAAATTCATAATAAAAATTAATGAACTTTTTACTTGGAAACCTATATTTTCTATATTCAACCTATCTCAAAAAACGAATATAAAGTCGTTTGCTTTTTCTTTGCACCTAAACCAAACTCAACTTCATCATTAATTTTTTGCAATGAATATACCACATTTGGTATTATTATTATTTTTGGTTTGGTAGCAAGTAGTTATTAAGGTTACTAATGTTTGAAAGACCTAATTTGGAGAAACAATTGGTAAAACACAACTGTCATCTGGATCATGATCATTATCGGCAGACTTATTCATTACCCCTTGAATAATCTCTTAATCAGTAGGCAATTTCATCATTATATCATTTTTACTAGGATAATTCAAAAGATGCTCAACATCACATTTATATAGTTCTCTCATAAGGGATCTCTTATTTTAACATAATGTAAGGACCGTCTTGAAATCCATCGATCTTAATGAATTTTTATCTGAATTTTTTTTGTGGACAAAAAGTTCAACGAAATCTACTTGTAAACAAAATTTGAAAATTTTTCAAGCACTGCAACTATTTTTTTCTCTATTTTTCATCTCATTTTCCGATGCTCTATTTTCAATAAAATCGGGAAAAATAGTTATAGTTCTTGAAAAAAATTCAAATTTTGTTTAAAAGATATTTCATTTAACTTATCATCCAAAAAAAAAAAAAAAAAATCAGATCAAAATTCATTAAAATCGATAGATTTTAAGATGGTTCTTACTTTTTGTTAAAATAAGGGATATCTTTGGAGAAAACCACTCATATATATATATATATATATATATATATATATATACAGTCTTTCTATTATCAGTTCAAACTTACAAAAGTTATATCAGTTCCTTGTATATAGGTCACTGGATTTAAATACTTTGACTGACAAGTGCATACAGTCAAGTCAAAGGATTTAAATACTTTGACTGACAAGTGCATACAGTCAAGTCAAAGTATTTAAATCCAGTGGCCCACATGCAAGGAACTGATATAACTTTTGTTAGTTCGAACTGATAATAGAATTTCTGTGTGTGTGTGTATATATATATATATATATATATATATATAGTAGGATCTCCATAAATTAATACTCGAAATTAATAATCTCTATAGTATAATAATTTTTTTCTGTCCCAACTTGGGTCAATGAGATAAATTAATAATTTTGATAAATTGATAAGATAATACTTTTTAGAAAACCCCCATATAAATTCGTTATCTCATTCATATCATAAATTAATAATTTTTTGAAATACAAAATATAATTTAATATCATATTTTCTTGAAGTATGACCTTATTGTTGTTTTCTTTTTCTTGAAATTCAAATCTACTTGAATCTCATCTCTAATTTTTTTTAATGCACCTAAAAGTTCTAGAGTTGATTTTTCAAACTACAGCAAAAAAATTATGAAGTGTTGTTGATGTTTTGAGTGCATAATGAATTTTTTTTAATTGCCTAAATGCATTTTTAATTGATTAATGACAATTAATTAATTAGATTAGTTGAATATTTGTTTATATATACATTGAATCTAAATGCATTTTATAAATTAATAAATTATTAATTTATCGATTAATTAATAACTCTATTTATTCATAATTTTTGAACAGCCCAACATTATTAATTTATAGAGGTTTTAATATATATATATATATATATCAAATGCCCAAAAATTCTTACCAAAATTTCCATAAAACTAACAACATATTTCTTATAGTAAATTTTTTGATTCAATGGCCGGTCGTTTTCAAAATTTATAAATTGTGCATTTGGGCTCAAAATGTATTCGGGTTCTCGATCACGGCCCATGGATGTCTCTCTCTCTCTCAAAAATCAAAACGACACCGTTTGACAGGGAACTCGAAGAACTGAGACCACCAAACCAGTGCCCTCCAGACCGACAAGCTTGGCAGACACAGAAGAGCTAGAAAAATAAAGCGGCAACTTAACAAACAATCCGAGAGATGAAGCCTTGAAAAATGATGCATTGCTTGTTGTCTGCATCAAAGTTGTTGTGTCTTTGTTGGGGTTAAGTAGTTAAACCATCGAAAGCTTTAACAGGTATTCTTTACTTGAACACCTTTCTCTCTTGTTCTAGAAACAACCCCAAACAGTCAATACTTTCTCCGGGTATGTTTTATTTTTTTCCTTGCTTCCCTTTTCTTGTTTAATTTTTATCAATCAAATGCTCAAATGGATATCTGGGTAACTTTTCTTTTTTCCATATCTTCTTCCTTTAGTTGTGGTTGATAGAGAATGTGATGCATATCTTAATTGTTTTGCCACTGTCAATGAAATTTGGGATTTTATTTTCTTGGCTCTCTTAGGAGTTATTTCTGTTTATATAATTAGGATTTAATAATTCTTTTCTAAGTAGGAGTAGGATGGATTATTAGGAATTGCTTTGTTTCTTTCACCTAGTTTTTTGTGAGCTAATTTATTTTCTCGTGGATTCGGTGGGCCTCGTGTGTTCGTGTAATATACAACTCTGTTCTTTGCTTCAGAGTAATGCAAGAATAATTATCAGTAATTGATCAATTTTTCGGTTCATATATTGCAAATGGTGTTTAGACATTAATCCTCAAAAGTTTTTCTAATTCATTAGTGTGAATAACTTTATTAGTTCAATCATTTTTTAGGTAATTTTCTAATCAGTTAGAGGGATGTAATTGAGGGTAACTATGGCAAGTGCAAGGAGCTTGAAGAAAAGGGTGATAATCTACTTCTTCTGTTTGTTGTATCTTGGTATGTTAGTGAATGCTTAATGACTTGAATTTTGGTGTAATTCGTTTTGTTTGTTTGTTGCTTTGGTGATTTTTACTTGGATATTGTTCTTGGTAGGGAGGTCTCTAATGATCTCGGATGCCTTTCGAAGGTGAAAGTTGAGTCAATTTTGTTATAAAGTCCTTCGGAATATATACATATGTTTTCCTGGTTGATGTCTGTTAGAAAAAACACATGTGAAGTTAGAAAAAGGTGGGAATAAATCCCATGTTGATAAGATAAAACGAAAGAGAAAGATTTATATAGCAATGGATACCAAAATACAGTAGACTAGTCTTTTGGCTTGCAAGACTATCCACAAATATACATAGCCACTTCTAAAATGTAGAATTCCAACAAATATGAAAATTTAACACAAACCTAGAATTGACCTTTAACCTGAAATCTGCTGCCTAGTATTAGTATACGGGCATGCAGTAGCTGTTCTAAAAGAAGAAACCTCCCACGTGTACTTGCCTCTTTTATCAAAAGGTTGTTTTTCTATGCATGTTTGATTTTGGATGGCAAAGAAATAAAAGAATTATGCAGATAGATAGATATGTTATCATGTTTTGAGCCAATCACTCATCTACTACAGACAAAATTTGTATTTAGTTATCATTTACATATAATTTGCTTTTGCCACAGGCTATACCAACATGATCGTTTCAGCTTCGATCAGCACATGTGCAAAGAATGTTGTACAACTCAGTGGACGATTTCAAGGGCAAATGGGTGGCAGTATCTGTAGAGTGACGTCCCGAGGACCTTCTAATTCGTGCTGTTTCCATTTGTATAGTGGGCATTCCAAGAACAACTATGCTGGTCTTTCTGTCTCTCAGACAATCTCTTGTCCATCGATTACTCGCTCAGAAACATATCAAGGAAATTGTTGTGGGGGGCCTGGCTTTACTAAACCTAGGTGCCATTTGCGGTCATTAACAATTAAACGTATCCTTTGTGCTAGAGTACCTCAGAAGACACACCTTGAAATTTCTTTGGCTTGCCAAAGTATAAATATGAGGCTGTTGGTGCCAAAACAAGGAGTGCTTCACAAAATCAAGTGTAGTGCCGGTCCTTTAAATTGGCCACTAGGCTGTGCCTCTGCTAGCTTGGTTTTTGGATTATTAGTTTGTTATTCTAGTTCTAAACCAGCACATGCTGAAGCATCACCTGAAAAGGAGGATGAAGAAGATGACTGCGATTTGTCATATGTTAAATACTCACATGGGAAGAAAGTATGCACCGACTATTCTGTTATCGGTGAGCAGCAACTGCCTAGTTCTTGTCCAATTTTCATAACTATTTATATTGTTTAAAATAATTTTAGATTACTTATGTATCTAATTAAGTATTTATTTATTTTATATGGAATTTAATGCATGCCAGTCTTTATAACTACATAACATGCAGGCATACCTGGAGATGGCAGATGTTTGTTCCGCTCTGTTGCTCACGGGGCTTGTTTACGGGCTGGGAAACCACCTCCAACTGGGAACCATCAGAGAGAACTAGCAGATGACTTACGGGCTAGAGTATGTTCTTTTTCCCTGTATTCTGACAATGATAAATTTAATGTACTTGCTTTTTCTCTGTTTTTTTTCTTCTGATGTTTAAAAGCTTGGTTTGCTTCCAAGGTTCATTGTCTCAGTTATTCGTTGCCCTACGTAAATAAGGCTAGTGAGTAGGAAAAAACTTTAAATTAGTGTTGTTATTATCACTTATGTTGTGGTTCAGTAAAACAAGTATGCCATTGTTTTTTCCAAATCGGTATCTGTAATTTTTAAATGAAAACTCTTTTTTAATCCCATCCCTTAAAATTTTCAGGTTGCGGATGAGTTTATCAAAAGAAGGGCAGAGACAGAGTGGTAAGCTATCTGAGATGCACCATTGTTACATTCTGATATTTTCTATATCCATTGTTTTAATCGCATCTAATGTCATCGGAAGAATTGTATTTAAAAGATAAGTATTCTAAAACTGAAACAAAAATGGAAAATAAGGAACCTGTGAATAAACCTTTAAGCAGCTTCCTGCACAATCTAATTATGTTCAACAATTTTGCTACAGACATTTAAAACATTCATGTTATGTAGGGTGTCTGACAGGTCACTCGTGTTTGTCCAGATGTTTTCATTTATTTTGGAATTCTTTGTAATGTCAACAGGTTCGTTGAAGGTGATTTTGACACGTACGTTTCACAAATAAGGAAGCCAAATGTTTGGGGAGGTGAACCCGAATTGTTCATGGCCTCTCATGTTCTCCGGTAAGTCTCTCATCTTTGCTCTCATGCTTTGTAAGAATTTAACCTTGGATCCGACATCCTCCATTTTCTTTCCTTTTCCCTTAAATTTTATCAAATCGTTCCTGCTGTTTGTGATAAACACAGGATGCCAATCACAGTATATATGCATGATAAGGATTCCGGTGGCCTGATATCGATTGCTGAGTATGGCCAAGAATATGGCACAGAAAATCCTATCAGAGTCCTCTATCATGGATCTGGCCACTATGATGCTTTGCATTTTCCCGGAGAGAAGGGCAGTAGATCAAAACTTTAGTGTCATTTAGTTGTATTACTCTTTACAAACATGGGTTTTTACAAATCTTGTTCTTGTAAATCATCTCAATTGATGAATAATCGTCATGGCTGCTGGTTAAATACTTGGTGTTTTATCAGATAAAATAGCTTGAAAAATCAAAGAATTCAGCTTACTTAGCTTTGGAATGAACCATTATCACATTATTTTCTCAGAAAATAATGTAGCAAATGTAAGAAAGTTAGAAAATAATGTAGCAAATGTAAGAAAGTTTAGAGAAACTTCCTAGTGTAAAATAACTTTGGAAGTTTTCTCTTTTATCAAAAATTTACTATGTTTCTAATTTCTATTTTGTTCTTTTTAATTCTTAGAGTACACCCTATTTTTCCCACTTCAATAATTGAAATGAAATTTAATTATGTTTGTTTTATTTTTTGAAATATAAATTTTATTCAATTAGATAAAATAGAGATTTTTTTTATAGGATTAGTGAAAGAAAAATGGGTTATTGGCATTACACGAGTTTACATCTCACCCTTTGAATTTTTTTTAGGGGTTAAACCCCATAGACTATCATTTATTGGCAAAACCTAACTGTAGATGTCCCTTCAAACCGGCATTCAGGGGGCAATAAACCAAACTATTTGTCAATTATGATAGAGGTGCAAATATACAGTATTTATTTTAAAAATTGTTTTCAAATGATGAAGCAAATCGTTTCAAAATGATTTTATTAGATCCAGTTTGGTTGAGAATTGAGAATGCTCAACTAACTTGTCTCACCTATGGTCCCTACAGAAAAAGTAGAAAGAACATGGCTCGGCTGTTCTAAAGGTGACTGCCGTTTTGGTAGTTGTAATACTAATTCTTTTGCAGAAACAAATTCAATTGGTTTAGTGATCTTTACAAATTTCGGTAGTTGTAGTAGTTATCTTCCTTTTTCACATTTCATAGCGAATAGATTCTAGTTCTATGTAATATAACCTATCAAATGTTGCAAGGAGAAAAACTTCAATTCAATACGACACGATTGCACATGCATCCGTTCAATCAAAACATGTCACGTTATTTAGACTTTAGAGTTGTACACGTGTATAGAAAAATGAACCTAAACCACAAGGTGATAAATATATGAAAGTAAATTGTAGATTATTATAAACTTCTTCTTTTTTTAACTATTTGAACCAATTTTAAAGCAGTGTTTCCTTATTAAGCTCCTCCACTAGGGAATTAGGGATAAAAGGCCCTTGACCTTACCGTTATCCCTTGATAAAAGAACCTTTTCCCCTTAACTGTTATCTTTTAACCATTAACGGCAGGGGATACTTGTGTCATTTTTAGTAAAATGTCCATATACATTAAATTAGGCTTAAACTTGAGGTTGTTTGTGCAATTAGTCTTTTTTTTTTTTAAAGATATGTTAATTTAATTAATTAATTTATTTTAAGTATTACAAATTTACAACTCACTGCACATAATTGTTAAATACGCATGGTGGAACTCGAAACCCTCACCACTACTGTGGAATGGAGAAACACCATCATCTCTGCTAAGAGGTGAATCAGGTGATATATATTAAATATATGTTTTTTTTTTTATTTTTTTTTTATTTTTTAAGTATTACTAATTTACAACTCTTTGCACATACTTGTTAAATACATATGGTGGGACTCGAAACCCTCACCACTACTGTGGAAAGGAGAAACACCATCATTTTCACTAATAGGTGATATATGTAAAATATATGTTTTTTTTTTTCGGAAACCGTGTTAAATAGTATTTCACATGTGTTTTCTTAAAATGTATTTTCAAACATTTTTGCATTAAGGTGTGTTTAGTACAACTTCTAACTTCTTTTATTGACACTGGTGTCAACTTAATAATAATAATAATAATAATTTGAAAATTACATATTACAAGAACTGAAATGAAGTTGGTCCGATAGTAAACCCTTCACACATGCACTACGAGGATTATAGGTTCGAATCATCTCCTCTCAAAAAAAAAAAAAAAAACATATTATGAACACTATTCTTTGCTGCATTAAATAATAAAATTAGTAGGTTGATATGTATTTTATGGTAAGAATTCTTTTTTGAATTTGTTGTGATGAAATTTGAATTGAAACCAAATCTCCCACGGGCCGCAATCCTCTCTGCATTGTCTTTTATTCTTTTTAGGGTACGGAGATACCAACTGTTTTTTTTTTTTTTTGAAAGAAAAAAAAAGAAAAAAAAAAAAGCTGTCGTTTACTCGTATATTACATTCTTTTAATAATCACTTTTAAACAAAAGCACTTTCACTCTCTCTCTCTCTATAGTCTATCCAATAAAGTTCAATGAGTTATTTTATTACATAGATTTTCTTATCTTGAAATTTAATTTTTATTTTTATATGAATTCTTTATATTATGAGTTGAATTATTTATATAAATAACTATTTTTTACACTCATGTTAGTGATATTGTGATTTCGAAATCTGTATAATAACTCAAATAATAAATAAATAAATAAATAATCAGTGGGACAAGGAGAGAGAATCTGATATCTGAATACTGAATCAAAACGCTGCGGATTGTGTCTGTATTAATACGAGCTCGATCTACTTGCTTCCATTTAATACAGGATGTCTGGATGGGATTGGAGTATACAAATTTCAACTTTTTTCTGACTGTCGTTTCCTTCAATTTTAAATCGAATTCAAGTTGAATTTACCTAAATAACCTTGTTAGTGGAAACTGAAAAGTGAAAGCATGTGTGTGCTGTGTCTTTGTTTAATGATTTTCCGACACGGACAAATGTCTCAAAGTTAAATTATAAAACGGGCACTGTGCAAACACTTCCTCTTCACTGTTTTTTCTTTTCCCTTTTTACCCTTTTACCATACTCTTTTACTAAATTCATACCAAAATGATAATTACACTCATTTTAAGAATATTTTTTCAAGTTCAAATTCACCTCCCCGACAAAAGAAGAAGAAGCAGAATATATATATATATTTTAAAATATGGACTAAATATAATAACTAATTAATCCAACTTAAGAATTAAATTAAATTTATTCATGGTAATTTGATATATATATATATATATATATTTTGATAAGTATGGTAATTTGATATTGAATCACACAGTTAAATAAATTTTTTAGTTAATTAAGATTACGTTTGTAATAGCTTATCTAAATAAAGATGTTTAATAGAAGATCTTTTAAAAGTATTGCTTTTACAAATAAAACTTCAATAGAAAAGTTGTTTATTGTTTGGTTGTAAATTAAAAATATATATATATCTTTTTTTTTATATTAAAAAAAAATATCTCTTTTGATCATGTAAATCCATTAGTTGTTTAATTTCAAAGAGGCTTTTTTTTTTTTTTTTTTTTTTTTTTTGAAGAGAAATTTTAAAGAGTTTTTATATAGTTTTTTTTTTTTTTTTTTTTAAAAGACATATAAGAATTAGCATTGAATATGTTTATTAAGGTTTTTATCTAGAAAATGTGCAATATGATTAAAAAAAATATCTTGAGGATATTTATGACATTTTAAAATTAAGAAAATAACTCCTCAAAAAAGTTTAAAATTTGAACTCAACAATGATTAGAAATGCCATGTCTCATGTATCATAAAGTGAACACTATTGAATCCAAATTCCAAATGATTTTTTTTTTTTTTGGTACTTTATAAATGTTTTTCATGTGTCAAACTTCTATTAAAAATTAAATTAAAATAACAATATATATATATATACATATATTGAAGCTATATATATATATATATATATATATATTGTTGATAGCAGAATTATGACTCCGAATTATATTCCTGTACCACCTCCTCCCCTTTCGGAGGGGTCAGTGGCGATGGACCCCTCCGAAAATACCTTCGGTAGGGATGTTTTCCTTAAAGGTGCTCCCTCTCGGAGTCCCTTACCCACCGATGATGGCATCGGGACCCCCGGCGATCAGTCGGTCAATCGCCATTAAGAGCAAGAAGACGTGTCGGCCTCGGGCCAATCCATAAGCGACACGGCATCTATTCTGTCAGAAGAATAACCTATATATACCCCGTTTTTTTACCATTTGAAGGGGACGAGAAAACTGAACCTTTCAAGATCAGGGTAGAAAGTGAATCCCTTAGATAGGCGAATAAGATGAACCCAAACTGTACTTAGAGACTTTAATCTCCACATAGTAAATTTCCTGTTATATATACTATCGTAAACCTAAACATTAATCTATCGGATACGCTACAACCCAGCGAATATCTCGAAAGAGCATTTTTTCCGTTAACATATATATATATATAACTCGAAATTGAGATTTGCTAAATAAGTGTTTTTTCTACACAAACAATTCAAAAAAAAAAATGTATCGGTAAATAAAATCTAATGTACTCAAATATATAAATAACTAAATAAGAAGAAAAAAAAAAATAGAGGACAGAAATGGAAATAAACTTGTTTTCTACAATTCTACGTGAACATGCAGGACAAATTATTTAATGATTAGTAATTTATTATTACTTAATCAACTGGTTTCATTCAATCTAAAATGCTATATAGTGCCTACAGAGGTCAATAAATTTAAACGTTGCATAGCCACGTTGATCTGCCACTGCCTTCTCGGGAACACTAAACTATTCTTATTTCCATTTAATTTCAAATTCAAATTCTTCCTTCTTCTTCTTCGCCTTCTTCTCTGGTTGCATGATCATCATCATCACCATCATCTCGATGAATTAATCGACTGCCGTGATCTAAAACCAAGTTATCAGACGGAGTATGGAAACTCAAACACTTGTTGTTTTTCCAGTACTACTCCTGCTCACTACAGTCTTGCTCAATATTCCAGTCTCTGTTTCTCTCAACCAAGACGGTCTCGCTCTTCTCGCACTCAAAGCCGCCGTTTCAACAGACCCAACTCGTTCGCTTGACTCATGGTCCGAGTCTGACTTAACTCCTTGTCACTGGCCCGGCATTCACTGCATCAGAAACCGAGTCAGCTCACTCTACCTCCCAAACAAGAACCTCACAGGCTACATTCCCTCTGAACTTGGATACTTGAACTCACTCACTCGACTCAATCTCGCTCGCAACAACTTCTCCAAAATCATCCCCACAAATCTCTTCAACGCCACCAATCTCGTCTCCGTCGACCTCGCACACAACTCTCTCTCTGGTCCGATACCAGACCAAATCAAAACACTGCAGAACTTGACCCACTTGGATTTGTCTTCGAATCTCCTTAATGGGTCCTTGCCTAACTTTCTTCTCGACCTGAGAGGCCTCACCGGAACTCTGAACTTGTCGTTCAATCAGTTTTCAGGCGAGATTCCGGCAATGTACGGTCATTTCCCGGTGATGGTGAGCTTGGATCTGAGGTATAATAATCTTAGTGGAGAGATACCTCAAGTGGGGTCACTGTTGAACCAGGGACCCACCGCGTTTTCTGGAAACCCTAGGCTTTGTGGGTTTCCATTGGAGAGTCCATGCCCTGAAGCTGAAAACCCTAAGATTTTGGCGAACCCTGAAGAAGGAGAAGAAGCACCACAAAACCCTAAAAACCCTAGCTCTGAGTTTGGTGGTGAAGAAGAAGAGAGAAAGAAAGCCGAGAGAAGTGGGTCAGTGGCAGTTTCTGTAATTTCAGGCGTTTCGGTGGTGGTGGGTGCCGTTTCAGTCTCGGTTTGGCTATTCCGGAGAAAACGAAGATCTCGGGAGGGCAAAACGGAACATGACAAAAAAGCAGATTTTGGTCATGATATCGTGGTGGTCGACGAAGAGGAAGGGCAAAATGGTAAATTCATAGTGTTGGAGGAAGGGTTGGATTTGGAATTAGAAGATTTGTTGAGGGCTTCTGCTTACGTGGTGGGGAAGAGCAGGAGTGGGATCGTGTACAAGGTTGTCGCCGGGAGAGGATCCGGTGTGGCTCCGACCGCCGTAGTCGCAGTTAGAAGGTTGAGTGACGGAGATGCCTCGTGGCGATTCAAGGACTTTGAGTCCGAGGTGGAGGCAATTTGGCGGGTCCAACACCCCAACATCGTGCGGTTGAGAGCTTTCTATTACGCCAATGATGAGAAGTTGCTGATCACTGATTTCGTCCGCAATGGTAGCTTGTACAGTGCATTGCATGGTAACATTTCCCTCCTATTTCCTTGCTTTTAATGATTTCTAATTTTCTATCATTAGAGGTTGAAATTAGATTACCTAAAAATCACATGAACAAATTATTACAGTGTCACCTAAATGTGTTTGTTAATTATGTTTAATGATTGCACGTCCTCTATTTTCTAAAGTGTTGTGCCCTTGTGTATTTCCCCTTACATTTATGTGATAAGGGTCAAGGGTTCGAGTCCCACACCCCCGTCTGTGCTGACGTGCTTTCTAGCACACTAGATTCCATCGGACCCTGACCCAATTAGCATCACATTTCAAAAAGAAATCATGTTTAATGATTTTTTTATGGGTCCAGCATTGGTGGTCAATGGTCTTGTGACCCCAAGTCAAGTGTGAAATTTGTGGTCAAATTGCAATTTTTTGTTAATTGAGAAAGAATTTTATATATATATATATATATATATTTTTTTTTATAACTTTAAGACAGCTTTTGCAGTTGAGCTTTTGATATGTAGGGACCAAACATAATTGTCTGTTCTTTTCAAAAATTTTATCAGCCATTTGATCAACGATTTTATAAATTGTTTCCCATCACAAAAACAGAAATAATAACCGGAGTTCATGTTTTGAAGAATCAAAACATGAGTTCGTGTTCATAATTTTCTGTTAATGAAGTAAATTAAGATGTAAATAGTAATGAGGCAACTGATGAATTTTACTATACTTTTGTATGATGATTATATGGTTTACGAATAGTGATTCCTTCGTAGAAGACTAGAAGTTGCCAAATAGCTCAAGAAAATCCCGAAAATGGAAAGTTGATACCTACCACTTTGTTTATACTTAGAAACCAAATATCTGTATAAGTATAATAAGACATGAAATTTAATGAGTCCAAAATATGCTCAGTCATTTTTTTGTTTTTGTTTTTGTTTTTGGTTCATTTGCCATTCTTAGAGTCTTCCCTTGATTCTTCCAAGTCTTCCCTTGGTTCATTTGTGAACCAGTGAACAGGACAATTATTAACACAACGATCAGTCGATCACTGTGTTCTGTTAAACTCCGATCTGTGGCGTCTTTCTCTTTGTTTTCTTCCTTCACTAAGATTCGGTTTTGTTTTCATATAAGTGTTCACAATTTATATACAGAAATATTTTTCATGTGGTCCTGTTGATCTGCCTAGCTCTGCTTTCTCCTATAAATTACGAAGACCATAATTTATTGAAATGGATCCCATAACAGTGACAATGCAAGTGCATGTTTTTTCTATGTAATTTATGTCTAACAATGACATGTAACAAGAAGAAGTGGACCACTATCACTTTAGTGTTGTGCTCCTGTTAACTTATAAAAGCTGCATTGGGGTCTATTGCATGCGTTCTTCTTTATGTTTTGAGTACTAATTACTTTTGTTAATATCACTTTCGCGACAACAGTCGGGAAAAAAACTTGTCAAGAGTTTCTTAAAATTATTCTTCAATGCACACGTGAGAAATCCGCCGTAGACAACTCTTATATAACATAGTTTTATCTTAGATTTGTTAGATTTGTTATAAGTTGCAGTTGACAATACTAATTGGTGTGTTTGAAATGGTGTTCGACAAATGCAGGAGGACCTTCCAATTCTTTGCCACCACTTCTGTGGGCAGTGAGGTTAAAAATAGCTCAAGGAGCTGCGAGAGGTTTAGTGTACATACACGAGTACAGCCCTCGAAAATTCGTTCATGGCAATATTAAATCTACGAAAATCCTTCTTGATGATGAACTCCAGCCTTACATATCAGGTTTTGGGCTCACTCGTCTTGTACCAGGGACCTCTAGAGTGACCAAAAACCAAACCATTGTAACCTCTGTAATGGGTTCAAGAATATCAACTCCCTCTAATGTTTACCTGGCACCGGAGGCTCGAATATATGGCAGCAAGTACAATCAGAAAAGTGATGTCTACTCGTTCGGAATTGTTCTCTTGGAGATGTTAACTGGAAGACTGCCTGATGCTGGACCGGAAAATGATGGTAAAGGACTAGAGAGTCTTGTGAGGAAGGCATTTCGAGAGGAACGTCCATTGTCTGAGATTATAGACCCAGCACTTCTGAAAGAAGTTCATGCCAAGAAACAAGTGGTCACGGCGTTCCACATTGCGCTCAACTGCACCGAACTGGACCCAGAGTTGCGACCAAAGATGAGAACGGTGTCTGATAGTCTCGATCGCATCAAATTGCAGTGAAAAAAATAGCAGGAAAGTTGCTTGTAAAGTTTTGTTTATCAATGTAGCTGATTTGTGGCATTGTGTCAATGCTGAAGTTGTGTTGCTTGATTGTTGTAGGTAATTCGGATGTAATGTCTTTTTGAACAAATTATTCTTAGCAAATGCATTCTCCTCGAATGCACTGTTATCATATCTGTCTGGTTCTTCTTGAAGTTGTTTGCCTCCAAGCGAGTAAAATACGACAGTTAGATCGAAATATCCTCAATATATTTTTAGGATATCGGCGATATTTATGATATTTCCATCAAAATTTTCAAAACTTTAAACAAGTTTAATTAACTCTTTGAATACACAGATTACATTATAAGTTTTAACAGGAAATTTACATTTTTTAGATTATGTTAGAAGGATAAATGGTGATCAAATGGTCCTCTGGTTTGAACAATCAGCAAAAAACCCTTACCATCAGTTGACGGTTAGTTGACTTTAATTAAATATAATGAAATATAATTATTTAAGTGGTTTTTTCTATAATTGAACTAAAAAAATAATGAAAAAAAATATACTAAAAATATGTTAGAAAATTAAAAAAAAAAATTAATGAAAATTAAATATATAAAAATATATTATAACAAAGCAATAAAATCATTATAAAATTTAAACAAAAAATTTATTTAACATATAAAAAAATATTTTTGTATGAAATTCATTTTATTATTATTAGTATGTATTTTTATTATATTTTCCTTTTTAATTCCATTTATAATAAAGGATTTAAATTGTAATATTTGATATATATAAAGTTAAGTAGTCAACTAATGGTTAACTAACCGTTAACTAATAGTTGAGGATTTTTTACTGATTGTTCAAACCAGAGGGTTTGATTGGCATTTAATTAAAAGTCAGGGAGTTATTTATAATTCATTCTCTTTCGGTCTGGACTTCAAACACTTATTGGGTCCATTATTGGCCCATGATGAAACAAAGAAGGGTTCTTTTACTAGCGTTGTTGTCTGCAAACAAAAAGCTTAATATGTTGATGTTTTTGGAGGAAAAAAAATGCTTTGTGAAAAGGAAAGGAAAAGGCAAGCAGGAAAACATTTGATGAGTGATGAGTCCATGAAGTATGGATGTTTGAATCTTAATAATAATAAAAAATAATTCAATACAATTAATACACATTTTCCTGTATTTAAATTTTAAAAGAATAAATATTAATTTTTTTATTAACTTTTTCATTGGTTAACGTGTTTTCTTAACACAATCTAATTAATTTATTTAAGGAGATAAGAATACTGCGGTCTCACGCAATTCAATGGTTACTAGCTTTATGAATCAACGAGGGACGAAAATGTTGAAAATCTTTGGAATTCATCACCATCAATCTTGGGATTTATTTAGGCCATCAATCTTGGGATTTTATTCGGACAATTAAAAGCATGATATTTTATTTCCTTACTTGGAAACTTACCTGTACAAAGCTTTATTTTAGTTGTTTATATGTGTAATTATGTAATGGAAATACACAGACTTTCTTTGCAAATCCTTCTTCTCTTTTTACATGGTATCAGAACCCTTTTCTTGGGCATCTATTCCTTTCGTTAAATCAAGATGACAAATGATTCTTCTGTGCAAGGAGCCGAAACTATCAAGTCTTCGGATCCTTATTTTCTACATTCCTCAGATCATCCGGGGATTGTTTTGGTTACAAAACTATTGAATGGAGATAATTACAGCACTTGGAGTCATTCCATGGGAATAGCTCTTAGTGCTAAGAACAAATCAGGATTTGTCGACGGTTCTATTGAAAAGCCAGCAAAAACTGATGAAAAAATTCCACTTTGGAAAAGGTGCAATGATATAGTGCTGTCATGGATTCTTAATTCCGTTGAACCAAATCTTGCAAATAGTGTTATATATGCCGACTCTGTTTCCGAAGTTTGGTGTGATCTTAAGGAGTAAGGAGCGATTTTCTCAGAACAATGCTCCAAGAATATTCCAAATACAAAGGGATATTGCATCACTTCAACAAGACATGATGTCGGTTGCTGCATATTTCACCAAATTGAAGGCTCTTTGGGATAAGTGAGAAACCGTTGCTTGTTTCTTTGTTTTCCAAGATACAAGAGAATCACCAAGAAATATGCAATATCCTGTAACAGATCTTCTTGTGGTTGGACAACTGGCCCAATCTGCATCACAATACCCTTTCAAAACCAAAGCATTTTTGATGGAAATAACAGTCCTTGACCTGGTGTTGATTTCAAATATCGTAGAACACGGAGAGCTGTATCAAGATGTGGCTTTCGTGGTTCTTGCATAAATTGACTAAGAAGATGTACTAAATAAGATATCTCAGGTCTTGTAATGGTGAGATAAATGAGTCGCCTAACAACTCTTCTGTAATGCGATGGCTCTTTAAGAAGTTCACCTTCTGTTGCTGTAAGCTTCAAATTTTGCTTCATGGGAAAGGTGGCTAGGGTAGCACCAAGTAAGCCCATATCATCTAGTATATCTAATGTATACTTGCATTATGAGATGGAGATTCCTTGTTTGGAACGTGCAACTTCAATACCCAAGAAATACTTCAAATTTCCAAGATCTTTGATACGAAATTGATCATGAAGAAGTTTCTTAGTGCTTGTATTGCAGCTGAATCATTTCTTGTGATTATCATATCATTAACATAAATTAGTACTGCAGTAAAAGAATCTCCACATATCCGTGTGAATAAGGAATAATCTGCCTTAGATTGTTGAAATCTGGCATCTCGAATGGCTCTTTGTGATGAGCTAGCATCTTTTAATGATTTGCCTACCTGCTCGTGTGGTGCCATGAAGAAACTTGGTGAACGTGAGCAAAGAGAAAAGTTAATGCAATTTCTTATGGGGTTGAATGATATGCATTCTGCTATTCGTGGTCAAATCCTATCGATGCAGCCACTTCCTACGATTAGCAAAGCATATTCACTTATCCTTCAAGAAGAAAAACAGAGGGAATTAGTTGTTTCAAAGGAAGTTATGTTGGCTACAAATTACAAGCATCGTCTTAGCGGAGCTTCTTCAGCTGGCAATAGTTCATCAAACAAGCAGAAGGGAAAATTTCATTGCACTCATTGCAATGGAAATAATCACACAGTTGACAGGTGCTATCATTTACATGGTTTTCCATCCAGTAACAAATTCCATAAGAAAACTGAGAAGCCAGATGATAAGAAACAATCTTTCATTGGCAATACCCAGTCTGAGGCTCCAAGTTTCACTCCTGAGCAATATCTGAAAATTTTAGCTCTCTTACATCATGGTAATTCTCAGCCACAAGCAAATGTTGCAGGTCTGTCCACACCCACTTACTATTCCTCATACATTTTTCAAAACAAATCAATGGAATGGATTATCGATAATGGTGCGACTGATCATATTACTTCTTCTCCCAATATGTTTAAAAAAATTTCATCTCATTCTTTTTCTACAGTGAAACTGCCAAATGGTGAAAAATCAACCATAAGCTCCATTGGATCAACAAAAATTTATTCCAATTTATTTCTTGATGATGTTCTTTGTGTTCCATCATTCCATGTTAATTTACTGTCAGTTAGTAAAATCACTCGATCATTGAATTGTTCAGTCACATTTTTCCCTGATTTTTGTATTTTTCAGGATTTGGTAACGAAGAAGACGATTGGACTGGGGAGACAGCATAATGGTCTGTATCATTTATCGCCAAACACTGCATTCCGATCTAATCCTGTCACCCACAATGCCACTTTACAACCTGATCTTTGACACAAACGCCTTGGTCATCCGTCAATAGCACCCTTGCAACGGTTGGCCGATTCTATTTCTGAAATTTCTTTTTGTCATAATAAACATTGTGAGGTTTGTCACTTGGCCAAGCAAACTAGACTCCCTTTTGGTTTAAGCTCTATTTCTACAGTTGAACATTTTGAGTTAGTTTATTGTGACATTTGGGGACCAAATAAAATTGCTTCGCATTCTGGTGCACATTACTTTTTAACTATTGTGGATGATTTCACATGAAGCATTTGGGTTTATTTGATGCGTTTTAAATCAGAATCTCAAAATTTGTTGAAATCTTTTTTTGCCCTTACTAAAACTCAATTTAACAAAAAGGTTAAACAAATTCGTGTGGACAATGGTAGTGAATTTTATTCAATGCGTGAATTTTTTAAGGCACATGGCATCATTTATCAACACTCTTGTGTCTCCACACCACAACAAAATGAGGTGGCTGAACGCAAGCATAGACATATCTTGAATATAGCACGAGCATTGAGATTTCAATCTCATCTTCCTCTAAAATTTTGGGGGGAGAGTGTTCTCACTGCTACTTATCTTATTAATCGCTTGCCTACACTACTTATTTCTGGAAAAACACCATATGAAGCCCTTTATAACCATACTCCCACATACAACCATTTATGTGTTTTTGGGTGTCTATGCTATGCTGTTAATGTTAATCCTACACATAAATTTGATCAACGTTCTCGTAAATGCATTTTTGTTGGATATCCATTTGGTGAGAAAGCTTACAGAATGTATGACTTGACTACCAAACAGTTTTTCTCTAGTCGAGATGTTGTTTTCCATAAAAATATTTTTCCATTTGCAAACATATCAGGAGATATTAGATCTGATTTACTAGTTTTACCATTGCCAGTGCCAGATGATTTAATCCCAAATATTACACCAAATACACATGAGGTACCTACAGTTTTGCCATTGCTGGTGCTAGGTAATTTTGTTCCAAATGCCACATAAAATACACATGAGGAACCCACCCGTGTAGTTTCAGTACAAATTGCTCAAAATAATTCCACACCATTGAATCTACCCAATTACCAGCACCACGATGATTTGAACGACCAAGAAAACCATCTACTTGGCTTTGTGATTATAAGACCATGTTGTTAACATCAGATCCATCGTCTGATTCACCACCAATTCCTGTAAAAGGTACACGTTATCCTTTATCAAACTTCATTTCTTATAATAAATTGTCATCTTCTCATCGTTCTTTTGTTGCTAGCATTTCTAAATCACTTGAACCTGAAACATTTGCCCAAGCTAAGAAAGATCCTCAATGGCGAGAAGCTATGGATTTTGAAATTCAAGCACTTTGGGACAATAACACTTGGACCCTCACTCCTTTGCCTACTAGAAAGAAGCCTATCGGTTGCAAATGGGTGTACAAAATCAAATATAAATCTGATGGCTCAATAGAGCGTTACAAAGCACATTTGGTGGCTAAAGGTTATACCCAAGTTGAAGGCATGGACTATAATGAGACTTTTGCACCAGTTGCAAAACTTGTAACAGTCAGGTGTTTGCTTGCTATCGCTACATCTAGAAATTGGTCTCTTCTTCAATTAGATGTGCATAATGCATTTCTTCACGGTGATCTTCATGAAGAAGTTTACATGCTTCCACCTCCGGGATATAGTCGACAGGGGGAGAACTTGGTGTGTCGACTAAATAAGTCATTGTATGGATTGAAACAAGCCTCTCGAAATTGGTTTTCCAAATTTTCTACAGCCATTCGAGATGTCGAATTTCAACAATCTAAGGCAGATTATTCCTTATTCACACGGGTATGTGGAGATTCTTTTATTGCATTACTAATTTATGTTAATGATATGATAATCACAGAAAATAATTTAGTTGCAATACAAGCACTCAAGAAACTTCTTCATGATCAATTTTGTATCAAAGATCTTGGAAATTTGAAGTATTTCTTGGGTATTGAAGTTGCACGTTCCAAACAAGGAATTGTGATGCAGATTGGGCCAGTTGTCCAACCACAAGAAGATCTGTTACAGGATATTGCATATTTCTTGGTGATTCTCTTGTATCTTGGAAAACAAAGAAACAAGCAACGGTTTCTCGCTCATCCACGGAAGCAAAATATAGAGCAATGGCATCCATCACTTGTGAATTAACTTGGTTAAGATATCTCCTACAAGATATGCAAGTTAGTCATTCAGGTCCAGCAAGGTTACATTGCGATAACCAAGCTGCCTTACACATAGCAGCAAATCTGGTTTTTCATGAACGTACAAAGCATATAGAGTTGGATTGTCATATAGTGAGAGAAAAAATTCAATCAAGACAGATTCAAACTTCTTTCACACCTTCTACTCTTCAAGTTGCAGACATATTCACCAAAGCACTAAGAAAGGGAGTTTTTCATTCACACTTACGCAAGTTGGGGATTCTAGACATTCATGCTCCAACTTGAGGGGGAGTGTTGAAAATCTTTGGAATTCAACACCATCAATCTTGGGATTTTATTTAGGTCATCAATCTTGGGATTTTATTCAGACAATTAAAAGCATGATATTTTATTTCCTTACTTGGAAACTTACCTGTACAAAGCTTTATTTTAGTTATTTATATGTGTAATTATGTAATGGAAATACACAAGAAAATATACAGACTTTCTTTGCAAATCCTTCTTCTCTTTTTACAGGATACAACAAAAGTTGAGATTTTGCTGGGGATTTTTTGTATTTTCAGATTTTTTTTTGGCATGCCTTAAGACTTAAGAATATGTTGAAAACTTGAAACAAAAGAAACTTTTCTTTACTTAACTCAAACTCCATATGTAATGAATTGATCTCAGGGTTAATTGCATGGACTTACCCTTACTTTATTGAATTTAGCAAGATTTCAAAAAAGATGTCATAAATTAACACAAACGCCCATTGTCATCAAGTCAATCCGTTAATTTTAACGGTTGACTAATTTGACCTATGGAAAACCAAATATACTACTGCCACATCATCTCAAACATAAAATATTTTTAATTATAAAAAAGATAATATATCGACCATCTGCGGAAACATCCTCAATTCGCAGAGGAGCCTTCTCTGCAAATTGCAGGAAGTCGATCTCCGAGATCGGTGAAGATCTCTTCTAGTAAGTAGGAGATCATCTAAGATTTCTTGTTTCCTTAGTAGACTATCTTTTAAAAAAAAAAAAAATGAATTTTCAATTTTAATTAAAAAATCATTTATGTTTGAGGTGATATGGCAAGAGTATATTTGGATTTCCAAGGGGCAAGGTTAGTCAACCGTTATAGTTAACGGATTAACTTGATAGCAAAGGGTGTTTGTGTTAACTGATGGCATCTTTTTAAAATATTGCTATATTTAATAAACTAAGAGTAAGTTAGTGCAACTAACCATTGATCTTAAAGTAGTTATAACTTATAACACTTCTATGTTGAGCAAATTGCAGCTAACCTCATTGAGGTTTGGCATTTGACAACCAAAAACAACTTTATTATTAATTGACAATGGCCTCCCCTAATGTTAGTCAAAGCTGGTCAAATTTAACCATTGACCGGATTTGGGCGCTACAAATACCAAAATGCCCCTGAATAAAAAAATTCTGATTTTAAAAATATATAAATATATGAAAACAAAAACAAAAAATTTGGAAATCTAATATAACATTTTCTTCTTCCATTGATGTATCTCTAGATTTTTCTTCAGATTCAAGCTTTTCAAAATTTTCAAAAATAAAAAATAAAAAGTGTGGCTCACCTAAATCCAATCCAACAACATTTTCCTCAATTTTTTTTTTTTTTTTCATTCTTCCATGTTAGTAAAACTTGAGAAGAAAATAGAAAAAAAAAAAATAAATAAAAAAAACACTTGAGATATGTTTTTTTTTTAATAAATAAAAAAGGCTTAAAAGGACAAAAATACCCTTATATTTGTTAAGTTGGACTTTACTTTAACTAACAATAGGGGAGGTCATTATCAATTAAACATAAAGTTGTTTCTGGTTGTCAAAGGCCAAACCTCAGGGAGGTTGGTTGAAATTTGCTTATAGTAGTTATAACTTATAACACTTCTATGTTTATTTTGTATATCCATTTCAGTAACAATCTTTTCAAAAATTCCTCGAGCATGTTGTGAAAAATATGTATTAAAACAAGGGACAATTTTGTAAATAGAATTCCAAAACTTGTAAACTTTAAAGAGAGAAAGATATAAAAAAAAAGGGGGGAGAATCAGTCGGAGACACTAGAGAAGATCAAGGTGGTGTTTGTTTTTTTATCTGATGTCTTAGAGCATCTCCAATGGTATAAGCAAATTTGGATCCTCAAAAGTTGCCACCTCAGCATTTAAGGATTGTTTTTAGGGATTGCTAAATTTGATGATTATATAGTTCACAATGGTACACTTGTAATGGTACTACAATGGTATATTAGATTTTTTAGCTAAAAAAAATAAAAAATATATATAAAAAAGACAAGAGAAAGTATATGATATGGGTATTGATTCATTCGTAATGAAGAGACGAATTTTACCTGATTGAAATTTTTTAGGTTGAAACAATGATGAAATACATAGATAATCAAAGAAAAAAAAAGGGAAAAAAAAAGTCACAGAAGAAAGAGAAAGAATAAAATTACAACAGTTAATTTGTGTTAAGTTTGTATTTAATGATTGAAAGTCAATCTTCAAATTTGATTATTGAAGAGGCAATTTGATTATTGATAACTACTATTGCTAAATTTTAGTGACTCCATTGGACAATGTTTTTGGATAAATAATCAAATTTTGATTACTCTCTTACTTTTGAGGATACCATTGGAGATGCTCTTATAAGACCTTAATTTTTTAAACATATGGATAAGTCTTACAAATTAAGATACTGTGATATGTTTGTTTTTTCATTTTTTTTTAGATAATTGTTGCCCCCTTGAGTTGGTTAGGTTGTGTTAGGGTTTATTCAAAATTGAGAATTTTTGGAAAATTGATTTTTAAGGTTATTGTGTGGATACAATTGTAAATATATGAATTGTAATAGGACATTTATGGAAATTTACTAAAAGACTCTATTGTATCACATTTTCAATAAGATAAAAGCAAAAAAAAAAAATTTACTTTTGCTAATAGCCATATATATCTTAAGATAATATATAAATTGGAAAAACAAATAAACTGATTTATTATAATTTAATATATAAGAGGCAATAAGTCTTATGGTGAAAAAAACAAACAGCCCTCAAGTCTTCATCCAAATCTAGAGAAAGAAAATTAAGTCAATATCGAGAAGATTCCGAAAAGAGAGCCCAGGTGGAGAGCTACTTGGACACGTACTCTGGTCTGGATCGCTAGTGAATTAGCCAAACTCCCTCTTTTCCAATCACATGACAAACTTTGCTACATGATTTCGATCTTGTAACTTAATTCAGATCACACGCATCAAACGAATTTAATATTCAAATGAATATAAAAATCGATCTAGTGTATATTAGTTTATAAATTGATTCAAAACACGTATAAAAACATTTTTTTTCTTGTATTATTTAGATGTTACCATAATTTTAAAACTTAAAATTACTTGAATGTATAGGGTAACTATACTAATTTTATAATGTTATAAAAAGCAGAACATATCTTAAATCAATTGAAATTTGTTAAAATCAAAGCAGAGGATGAGATATGGAGAATCCATTAAAAAAGAGATAGAAACCCAATGTAGAACCCTAAAATAGAAAATAGAAAATTGCATGAAAAGATCCATAAAAAGAACAAGAGAATCAAAAAGGGTAAGAGTTAATTAAGTGGCCATTGGTTTCTTTAAGGACTTAAGGACCCGTTTGGCAGTATCTCAAAAGCAGTAAAAGCAGATTTTAAAACAACACGCCCCCACACACACTCACAAGATTACTTCGATTAAGGGTAAATTCTAAAATACTCTCCACGATTTTGTAAAATACTAATTTTTTACATTCAAACAAAGGGTATATTATAATATCGGAAGAGAAAAAGATATTTTTAGGGTTTGTAAAACAGTAAAGAGGAAAAAAAAAAAAACGTTGTTTTTAAAAAATAAAACTAATTTGGGTTGTGTTTAATTTTTTTTGACTTGTTTAGTAATTTTAATTCAAATTAAAATAGAATGTAATCAGATATTTTGTGGATAGTTAACGGCGTCACTTTTTTCAAACTTAAATACGATGATTTTAATCCATTTTTACCCTTTCTGGAATTATAAATAAATATAAAAATAAAAACAACATCGCAGGAAATGCGGTCTCACGTGTCCTTGCTCCCCTCCACACAAACACTGCCTTACTTTATTTAGGAGTCTTGAACGTGAAACTTTGTCTTGTATCTCTCACTATCACTATCATTTTTATATTACTTTTTGTGACTACTTTTTATTTTATTTTTTAATTTTTTATCACCGGTTCCATGAGAGCCAAAAGGGACCACAACTAACTTATTATAATGAAACCGCTTATATATCTGATTTTTTTATTTATTTTTTATTTTTAAATAAATGTAAATTCCTACATATTTTAGTATAATTTAAATAATTTTCATGAATTTTGTCGAGTCTCCCAACGCGATCATTTGGTTTTGAGATTTGGATAATTTCTAAGATATATATATATATATATATATATATGAGGGTTTTGAAAACTTTAGATGTACACATCGCCTCTTGCCATGGTGGTGGATCTACCACCACCCAAGATCGAGACCTAGTGTATGCATGGTTTAAGGTCAATTTTTCCATCATTAGTGTGGGTGTTGTCCCACTTATGTGTGAGTGCTCTCTCCCCTTTTATGGGAGTGTCAGTCCGGACTGTGCTTGTAGAACCCAATCTCACCGGTCCCGACAGTTGTTATTGTAATACATATAAATAAAAAATAAATAAAAACCTTTAGATATACGGTTTGGATGTCTATTCCCATAATTAGGAGATATCTACTCGTACAAGTGTACAACTAATAGAAAACTTTCCACCAAAACGTGTATTACTGAAATACGAACGCCTACCACCAAAAATAACGTAAAAATGTAAAATGACTATTAGTATAACTATTAAATAATTACATAATTTTAAAATTATTTATATTAATGAAAAATCTTTAAAACTTATTACCCAAGTTTATATGAAAAATTCAAGAATAAAAATGCTGAATCAGTCGGGTATTATTTATAACAATTAACAAAAATACATTTAACTAGAGTTTGGCTTATCTTCTTTATTATTTTACA
Organism: Acer saccharum; assembly: GCA_030490815.1. Lineage (NCBI taxonomy): Eukaryota > Viridiplantae > Streptophyta > Magnoliopsida > Sapindales > Sapindaceae > Acer > Acer saccharum. The sequence goes on from CM059866.1 coordinate 56,384,905, forward strand.
ATAAATTCATGAATAAAAATACTGAATCAGTCAGGGATTTTTGTTGGAGTTGATTTTTTATTGGGGGCAAAAATAAACTTTATAATCTCTGGCATCTATAGTGAATAAAGTATTTTTTAAAAAAAAACTATTAATAATAAATCTAAAATTATTTTCATAAAATAAAATAAATTTATTTTCCATTATCTAATAAGAATTTACAAAAAAAAAATGGTCCAAAGGATATTATGTATTTAAGTTGGACGAGAAATATAATATTTTCCTTTACATAAAATAACAATAAATCAAGATACTTTTACCGTTTACATATTTTTATTTATATTAAAATTGACATTTTTCAACTTTTATTATAAAATCATCTCTAATGCAACACCAATTTGATGTAAACGGACACTCCAATAACACCAAATTTCAATTTCCAAGACAAAACTTAGTGTAAATGCATTGATTTTTTTTTTTCTTTTATTAAATTGTCAAATATATGTTTTATATTTATTACAATTCCTAATTTAACACTACCACACTTATTCATAACAATATTTATTTTAAAAATTATACCGTTGGGAAGATCTCGTCGAGATCTTTAAAATTAATATATATATTTAAATTATTTATTTTACTTATTAATTATGCATTTAACTAATGGTAAGTTTTTATATTAACTCAATTTAGTGCAATTAAAGAAATGACAAAATACTTTAAAAAAAATACATAACAAAATACTTCAAATAAAAAAAAATATACATGACAAAATTCATTGCTGGATAAATGTAAATAGATTTTAAAAAAAAAAATTGGTGGAGGGTTGTATGATGAAATAGATAGAGGTGCTTTGCCTTTTATAGTAGAGAACTAATAAGTAATTAGATGATAAAATTGGATAAGAAAATGAGATGAGAAAATGAGATGGGAAAAAATTAATGCGAAAAAAACTAGTTGAAATAATTAAGTGAAAATTAGTTGGATAAATAAGTTGAATAATATTATGGTGAGAAATTGGGGGTAAAATTATGTGAGTAATTATTTTATTTTTTTATATTATGCAATTAATTATTTAAGAATAATATTTTTTATGTCAAAAAAATAAATTAATTTTGTTTAAGTTAACTTCTCTTAAAAAAAAAAAAAGTTAACTAATAGAAATTAATTAGTATTGTATAAAATTTTATTGAGAGAATATTCTTGTAAAGATGCTCTTTTAGAGTGGAAAAAAATTTGGTGTAAGAATATTCCCAAAAGATTATCTTTTTACACCAATTTAGTGTGATATTTGGTGTTCTCTCCATTGGAGATGCCGTAAGGATAGAGCATTATAAGGAAAGAGCAACCACAATAATTTCTTTTTTAAAAATTTATATATCTATATTTATCTCATTAGAGAGTTGAATAATTCGATTCTATTTTCTTTTTATCATTATATATATATTTTTTAATTACTAATGAGAGTTTTATATGATATGTAATTTTTCAAATATTAATTTTATTCTAAAATACAAAAACCTAATTATATATATATATATATATAAAAGCTTAATTACGCCTCTTATATGTCATCAATTGAAGATAATTGCTTTATAACATAATATGATCGTTTAATGTATATCCTATAAAATAACAGGTCACTGTAAAGTAGATAAATGATTATAACGATGTAAATTAGTTAGAACCAAAAGAAAAAAATAAAATAAAAATTCAAGCTTGAAAAATAAATTATTTAGTAAATTTAAAACGTTGGCACTTGGCATATAATATGGTGAGAACAACGACACCCGATCATTTTCAACAATGTGACCTCAACAAACTAACAATTATTTTATTTTATTATTAAAAAAAAAAAAAAAAAAAAAAAAAAAAAAAAAAAAAAAAAACAAAAACTAATAATTTAAAATAGTGGCAAAACTGTGAATCGAAAGAAAAACGTGAGCGAAAAATGGAACTACAACAATTGGAAAGTCGGCGCTCCACGTACGCTTGTGAAGTTGTGATCTCAGAAAAGGCGAAAAGGACGAGAGGGAATCAGATGCGGCATGAATCCGGTTCTCTCACGAGACAAAACGGTGACGTCAAAGCATAATCATTGTCCAATTTCGTGCGGTTATGCCACCGGCCACCCTTATCCCAACGTCACTGTTCCGTCAACTACACTATTCCCAATACTTAACGCTCCGTTTATTTCTTTGTTTTGTTTCACCGTCAAAATTTATTATATCCAAATCCAACACAAGATTTGGGAATTAAAGATTCATGTTTTTGGATTTGGTCTTAGATGCTTGGTTCCTTCTCTGCAAAAGTAGATGTCATTTTTTATTTTTTTTATTTTTTTATTTAAAAAAAAAAAAAGAAGTGATTTTAGTCTTCTTTGAATTCTTTTGTAAAGCAATGCTAAAGATTGTAAAATTTAAATTTTACTAGTAGAAGAAGATTCCAAGTTTGAGATAAGATTCGTGAATCAAATAAATTGTTAAAGTTGATTATTTATTCATTAGGCATTAAAGATGGGACTAATACCAAATCTTATAATTTCTTTTAGATCTGTCATCAATCAAGTCGGAGGTCTGTAGAGAACTAACGACGGTTCAAAATGTAATTGACACTATAGGGAGGGGTCACTCCCCACTTCACAATTAAACGAACAAATATAAGATTCGAACCCTATCATAGAATGAATGAGAGTGGACAATCACTTTTTTAAGAATGGATATCTGAATCTTATAATCTTATAATACCCTAACCTAATGAATATAATAATATTCGAACTTATTGGCACTAAAGATATTTGAATCCTTATTAATCACTTGGTGGAAATCCAAAGTCCTTTACCACTCAATGATTAAGAAGGTACAAAAAAGATAAACTACTATTTATTTTCATAATCCTTATTCATTAAAAGCTTATGTTATTTTATTCTTCTACTAAACTAATTTAAATTTTTTGTATTTTTTTAATATACTCGAAACGGTGACATTAATCATGTTGACTGAACTTTATTTACCACTAAACCACATTGATTATTGGTTTAAAAAAAAATTATATAATAGTTATTGCATATTTTATTTATTATATTGTCTTGTAATTTCGTAATTTATATAATAGTTGCAAATTATTATTTTTATATTATCTGAAAACTAAATTTAGGTGTTTTTCTTTTTCGGTGTAGAGCACTACTTTTATATAAAGTTATAATGTGGAATCAATCCAACTAACTAGTTCAATAATAGAACGAATGTGAAATAAATTGTAAAATTTAAATTTTACTAGTAGAAGAAGATTCCAAGTTTGAGATAAGATTAGTGAATCAAATAAATGGTAAAAGTTGTTTCTTTATTCATTAGGCTTTAAAGATGAGACTAATACCGAATCTTATAATTTTCTTTTAAATCTAATATAAATCGAGTCAGGGGTTTATTAGGAATTAATGAAATCAATTGCTATAGGCACGGTTCAAAATACAACTCCCACTTCAGGAGATAAGACACTTTACACCTAGGAATTCAACAACTAATTTACTAAGAAGCTAGAATATATGTTAAAATCTTATAATCTTGTAGTACACTAGTACCCTAAACGAGTGATCCGTGAATATAATAATACCCGAGCTTAGTGGCACTAAAGAGTTTGAATCCCTAATAATCTCTTGGTGGAAATCCGAAGTCCAATACCACTCAATGATGATTAAGAAGGTACAAAAAGATAAACTACTATTTATTTTCATAATCCTCACTCATTAAAAGGTTTTATTATTTTATCGAGACGAGGTTGGTCCAGTGGTAAACCCCTCACACCTACACTACGAGGTCGTGGGTTTGAGTCCTCCCCTCCCTAAAAAAAAAATCTGAATTTATGTAATATATCAACAAAAAAGGTTATGTTATTTTATTCTTCTACTAAACTAATTAAAAAAATTTGTATTTTTTTTTTTATATATAACACATGCACGTACAACGACTAGAAACTAAGATATTATTCAAAGTTTAGATTGAATGAACGTTATTTACCACCATGCCATATTGGTCATTGGTTTTTTTAAAAAAAATTGTATTCAAACTTTCAAGTCCTAACAATTAGGGGTGGGCATGATTTGATGATTCAAAATAAACCGAACCGAACTGAAAATACGTGTTCGAGTCGGGTCACCATATTGAGTGGAGTTAATATGATTCAAAATAATAAAAACCGAGTTTATATGAGTCATAGACAGCTTCGGCTGAAAACCGAACCGACATGAAATCACAGCGGCATTTAGGTGAAAACACACACACACACACACACACAAAAGATACTTAGGTGGAGAGCATAGATTGATACTGTGTGTACTTCACAATTTTGGGTTAACTTTGTCCAAAAGAAGAAAGAAGGAAAGAAGATAAATACTGCCTTCTCTTTCATTCTGTGTCATCTCATCTATCTATTTCTTTCTTTCACTGCCATCAACACCGCCTCCTCTCTCTCTCTCTCTCTCTCTCCATCTCTTCAACTTTCTCAAGATCTTCCTTGCTTTCGGTGTTTTCAAAAGCAAATCTCTCTCTCTCTCTCTCTTATTTCTGTTTTCACAAATCAATCTCTTTACCTTATTATTATTATCAGCTTACATATATGCTTCGAAGCTTTGCCAAAACCCTCTTTTCTTCGGTTGCTTCCTCTTCAAGATCTTATCTTACTCTGCTTAGGATTCAAGCTAACAAATTTCATCCAGAAAGTGATGCAACGAAATTCCCAGAATTTTTCTGCCAAAATAAATCTGTTTTAAGCTTACCTTAATGTTTCCCTACCCACAAATCTTCAACTGAACCAAGCAGTATTCGTTTCTCATACACAAAAAAAAAAAAAAAAAAAAAAAAAAAAACAGAGCTTGTTTGGTCATGGATTCGAGTAGCGCTCACAATTACAACCACCAACCTGGTTCTGGGTTGTTGTCGCGGTTTCACTCTGCTCCAAGTTCGCTTCTTGCCAACTTCACAGATAGTATTGATTCTGGTGTTAATAAGAGCAGTTATGATTCAGAGAGATTAATCTCCAGATTCATGAATTCTTCTGGTGGTGGTGATAGTCGTAACAACAACAACAACAACTCAAGTTTTCAAGAATTTGAAGACAAATCATCCCCTGTAAGTTATGGAAATTCTCAGCAGAGCTGTTCTGGGTTGCCGCCTCATTATCCACGACAGAGTTCTGCTATGGAGAGCTCATTTGAGTTTCTAATGGATCATCATAGTAACAACACACCACTCAAAACTGTTCAATCCAATCTTGTTAGACAGAGTAGCTCCCCTGCTGGACTTTTCGCCAAACTCTCTGCTCAAAATGGTATGTTTTTGTTGTTCTCATTTCAAACTTTAATTTTTTTTCACTTTTGATTGTGTAGTTTTAATCTTGAATTGGAGATGACCTTGATAGTCGGTTTAGAACATCAACATAATTGAAATACTGCTTCTTAGATTCATATATTCATTGAGGAGATTTGTTTTTAGAAATTGGGGTTTGTGAATAATGGTTTTTGTCTGAATTGCATAGGCTATGACACTACTACAAAAAAAGTGGGCAATTATGGTGGAGTGAGTAGCACTAATGGAGAAATCAATCCATCTATAAACAGACTGAAACCTCAGCTTAGCTTTCCATCCAGACTACCTTCTTCCTTGGGGGTGTTGTCACAAATTTCCGAAATCGAAAGTTGTGATGACATTGCAACTAGTCCTAGTGAAGCAAAACTTGGAAATGGCAATGGTGATGCTCCATTTTTTAGCCCTGGATTCCCCTTCGGAACCTGGAATGATTCACCCCATTTCGCGGAGAATTTTTCTGGCATCAAAAGAGAGGTATCAATTTTCTTGTTAGGTTTGATTTCATCTCTATATATCTTATTGAAGTTGTAATCGAAATGGTGTTGTTGTGTGTCCTTATTAGAATGTTGAGCTCGGAAATCGCGCTATATTACCCCACCAGTTGAGTTTGCCTAAGACTTCAGCAGAGATGATTGCCATGGAAAAGTATATGCAATTTCAAGATTCTGTTCCTTGTAAGATTAGAGCGAAACGCGGTTGTGCTACTCATCCTCGAAGCATTGCTGAAAGGGTACAAATTTTAAACCGCCTCTAGTTTAAGCCCTTGATGTTCATGTGAGGGATATTTACAATATCACCAATTTTTTTCAGGTGAGAAGAACCCGAATCAGCGAAAGAATGAGGAAATTGCAAGAGCTTGTTCCAAATATGGACAAGGTATATATGATGATTCCTCCATAGATTTAAACATCAAGATTTTAGTCCTTAGAGACTCAAAAATATTTACATGTTTAATTTTTGTAGCAAACAAACACAGCAGACATGTTAGATTTGGCAGTTGACTATATTAAAGACCTTCAAAAGCAGTTCAAGGTAATAATAGAGAATAAACTAAACTTCAATTTCAACATTTTTTTTTTGCCTAACTATTCTTCATCTTACATCTAATGATCTTTTTCGCAGAATCTTAGCGATAATCGGGCAAACTGCAAGTGTTCGAGTATTCAAAAGCCGGTCTCAAACCAGATTATTTAAGTTGCTTCTGTACAGAAGTTAAGGGGATATAATTTTGGTTTTGTTTCATTTTCTCTTTCACTTCTGTTGAATGTAGTATGACATAGAAAAGGCAGCTAGAATTTCCATCAAAAGAGTCAGATCCTGTATGCTAACAAAAGCTTCCAGTTCCAATTATCATATATATATGTGGAATAAACAGATAATTGTACAGGACTTGTTTTTGTAATCTGTCATATTTTGCTTAATAATTCTTCCTCCTTCTGTTAAACACGAATGGATCCGGATGTTTTCCGCGCTCATACTTGCCAGCTTTTAAGTTTTTCGCTCTAGTGGTTACTACTTAACACAAAATTCTTCTTAGATTAAGATGCTTTTGGAAATCATAAGGGAGAGGAGAGGTATTAATGTTTATTATATCATAAGTTGACCACATAAAGAAATATACAAATGTCAGTAGATTCTTCAATTAGATCTGCAATAACATTGATTATGTGGTGGGACCATATTAGTAACCGAAAATCAAGACGTGATTTGAATGGAAGATTTAGGATGTGACGTGATTTGAAAGGAAGATGAACGAACGGACGAACGTAAACGGGAATGATTGAAGCTCTGATATATCAACTTCAAGGTCCTGAACCTAGCTCATTAATGGCTTGAACTACCAAGTTGACCTAAAGGACAACATTGAATGCAAATTTTATATTTTGTTTTCTTCCAGGAGGTGGAAAGGGCGGTGGGTTCTGTTGTTTTTGTATGGTTCACTGGGGAGGCTTTAACTGCAAAGACAATCACAAGGCAGGTAGGATCCACCCCACACACACACACACACACACACACACACACACACACACACACATACACAGAGCTGATATGGAATTATTAGCCGTTTCTGGTTTTAATCATTGAAGCACTTTGTTTGCACTCTATAGCAATATTAGCTTGTTATTCTTTGAAATGGTTGACCCCCAACCCTACTTTTTGCATGCCAACAAATTATCTCAGGCCTTTGATCAACTAGGCAACTAGCTAGAAAGCTAAAATTACAATTAAATGATTAATCCTATTATTCTATCCGAATTTTTAGTAAATATACAAAATAAAGTTGATCCGGTGGTATATTCTTCACAGGCTCACAGTTATACCATTGAGATTGTAAGTTTGAGTCATGTTCCCCTCCCTCACCTCATGCCCCTGGATAATTAGTAATTGTTAAAAAAAGAAGAAGAAAAGTTTTTTTTTTGGTTTACACCATCCGGTTTCCGGGTGGGGCGGATCCACCATACGGTGCAATCAGCTCAGACCACACCCCGACTAATCCGGACTAGCACCGGGTCGGCCCACTAAGGGGTAAAGTGCTCCCAATATGTGTAGCTCCGTTCACAAGGGGAGTTGAACCCATGACCTTGCTTTAGGGATGAGAGCGCCGAACCACTCACACCAACACATGATTGGTGAAGAAAAGTTTTCATCATTAAAGATATGTGACAATTACAAATCATTTATACATTATTATAATTAAGAACAAAAATTTAGGCTTAGTAAATATCAATTTATAAAAATTATATATCAATTTAATTTTTTTGGTTTGTCACCACTAAAGCGTTTGATTTATTTATTTGAGAGATGATTTTTTTTTTTTTTTTTTTTTCTTTTCATTATGTTAGAAAAACAACTAATAAAGATAAACAAATCTCATCTTTCAAATCATTTAATAGTTGATAATTCAATATTTGGAAATTGGACCTTGATCATAGAAGGACCGACTATGATAAATCGGTGAAAAAGCTACGATTCGATAAATTTAAGTGCTTTGAAAGAAAAAAAAAAAAAATCAAATGGAAGTGTTTAATTTTTATTTATTACATATATTAACTCATTAAAATAAAATAGAATCTTTTCAAAAATAAAAATAAAATAGAGAATGATTAAAAACGAAGATGTTTAAAAAAAAAAAAAATGTGACAAGATAATCCAAAAAAATTAGTCCAAAACCCAACCAAAATGATGTGGCAGTGATTTGTTCACTAATTACATCATCCCATGATGTGTGTGGTAATGACAACTCACTTGTCATATTATTTGAGTTGAATTTTGAATTAATTATTTGGGTCGTATAGTATTAATTTTCGCAAAATCTAAGAGAATTATTCACAAAAATACCTCCAAACACCGTTTATAAGGTCGTGTTATTTTTTTTTTAATAAAAAAATTACAATAAAGTACTTCCATATTTGCTAAAAGTGCAATCATATCATAATTTTACCATTATATAGGAAAGTGCCATTGACTGACTATTATAGTTAACAGTTGACCGGTCATATAATACGAAATGTCTAAATTACCCCTAAGTGTTAATAAATCAAATTGACATTGTTCAATGAAAAAAATGCCACATCACTCAACTATTTATTTATTTATTTTTGCTGAAGAAACCAGATTTGGAGATATATCTCCTAATGGAGGAAATAAACATATCTCCACCAAGGAAGTGAACTATCTCTCCTTGGTAAACATTGGAGCTCGCCACGGGGGACAACGACAGTGGCATGTGGACACAGCGGGAGATATATAGAACGCGGTTTCGTGGGTGGAGGCGTGTGGACGGATGAAGCGGTGGTGTTGAGGAGTTTGGTGGGTGGAGATATTTGAGTTTTTGTTTGAGGACAAAGAAAAAAGGCGATGTTGTTGATGAGAATGTTTGAGAGAAAAAAGTGTTGATAATGACCGAGGAAAAATTAATCGAAAATTTGGGTTTTCAAAATAGATTTTTTTTTTCTTCAATGAATGATGATGATGGAAGAACCTAGATCTCCCAAGGAAAAAAAAAAATTTGTTCCCAAGAAAAAAAATTATTTGGATTAACTCACTTTTCGCAAAATCTAAAAGAATTATTCACAAAAATACCTCCAAACACCGTTTATAAGGTGGTGTTATTTTTTTTCAAAAAAAAAAAAAAAAAAAAAATTGCAATAAAGTACTTCCATATTAGCTAAAAGTGCAATCATATCATACTTTACCATCATACAGGAAAGTGCCGTTGACTGACTGTTATTGTTAACAGTTGACTGGTCATATAATATGAAATGTCTAAATTACCCCTAAGTGTTAATAAATCAATTTACATTGTTAAATTAAAAAAATGCCACATCACTCAACTATTTATTTTATTTTATTTTATTTTAAAAAAATCATACTAAAAAAGAAAAAGAAGATTTTTTTTTTGCTAAAGAAACCAGATCTGGAGATATATCTCATAATGGAAGAAATAAACATATCTCCACCAAGGAAGTCTACTATCTCTCCTTGGTAAACATCGGAGCTCGCCATGGTGGACAACGATAGTGGCATGTGGACACAGCGGGAGATATATAGAACGCGGTTTCGTGGGTGGAGGCGTGTGGACGGATGAAGCGGTGGTGTTGAGGAGTTTGGTGGGTGGAGATATTTGAGTTTTTGTTTAAGGACAAAGAAAAAGGCGATGTTGTTGATGAGAATGTTTGAGAGAAAAAAGTGTTGATAATGACCGAGGAAAAATTAATCGAAAATTTGGGTTTTCAAAATAGATTTTTTTTTTCTTCAATGAATGATGATGATGGAAGAACCTATATCTCCCAAGGAAAAAAAAAAAAAAAAATTTGTTCCCAAGAAAAAAAATTATTTGGATTAACTCACTTTTCGCAAAATCTAAAAGAATTATTCACAAAAATACTTCCAAACACCGTTTATAAGGTGGTGTTATTTTTTTTTTTTAAAAAAAAAAAAATTTGCAATAAAGTACTTCCATATTTGCTAAAAGTGCAATCATATCATACTTTACCATCATACAAGAAGTGTTAATAAATCAATTTACATTGTTAAATTAAAAAAATGCCACATCACTCAACTATTTATTTTATTTTATTTTATTTTAAAAAAATCATACTAAAAAAGAAAAAGAAGATTTTTTTTTTTGCTAAAGAAACCAGATCTGGAGATATATCTCCTAATGGAAGAAATAAACATATCTCCACCAAGGAAGTCAACTATCTCTCCTTTGTAAACATCGGAGCTCGCCATGGTGGACAACGACAGTGGCATGTGGACACAGCGGGAGATATATAGAACGCGGTTTCGTGGGTGGAGGCGTGTGGATGGATGAAGCGGTGGTGTTGAGGAGTTTGGTGGGTGGAGATATTTGAGTTTTTGTTTAAGGACAAAGAAAAAGGCAATGTTGTTGATGAGAATGTTTGAGAGAAAAAAGTGTTGATAATGATTGAGGAAAAATTAACTAAAAATTTTGGTTTTCAAAACATAATTTTTTTTCTTCAATAAATGATGATGATGGAAGAACCTAGATCTCCCAAGAAAATAAAAAAACTTCTTCTTTGAAAAAATATTTCATTTTCTTTATTTAAACATATTCATTCATCATCACCGGATCTTGATGATGATAATAAGTAATGGTGGCAAAATGGATCGGACCCGGTAGGTTAGGCCAGGCCGGCCTAATCAATGATCAGGCCGGGCTTGGCACAATTTGGCTAAGAAATAGGCCAAGCCAAGGCTTGATACCAAGCAGGCCCATGCCGGGCTGCAAGAGTGAGGCCCGCAGGCCTCACGGGCCAGCCTGTAAGGATTGTGAACATTTAAAAAAAACAAATTAATTAAACAATATATATTAACGTATGCATACATATACGAAGATAAACTTGCAGTGAATTGGTTAAGGCGTACAACTTTTCCCCCTAACAAACTTGTTCAATTACCACCCATACCAATTTAAAAAAAAATTAAAAAAAAAACTTATTAAATAATATATAGTATAATATGCATAATTTAAGTCACACAACTTCTTCTTTAGAAGTTTAAAATCTTGGTTTGAACCCCACAAAAAAAAAAAAACATTTTTACAATTTTTTTTTATAAAAAAAAAAAAACCTTATATCGGCCCGGCCAATGGCCACCAGGCCACAAGTCCAGGTTGGGCCTCCCTAGCCTTATCAGGTCGGGCCGGACTGTCTGTTTTGCCACCACTAATGATAAGATGTGGAAACTCAGATATGCACTCCCACCTAAAAAAAAAAAATCTCTTTCTACAATATTTTAAAAAGATTATTAAGACCCATAATTGTTTTTTACATAATTTATTATTATTATTATTTTTAAATAAATTAACATTATTACCCTTCTGACATTTTAACATTCATAAGTTGTATCGGTCAAAGATTTAGTCAAGGGTATGTTTCTATAATTTTGACAAAACAGTTTAATTGCACACCTCTGGTGTAAAGGATGAGTTGGCACACCTAACCAATAAATATTATCAATATCATTAAATTTTATAAACCCAATACCAACAATTCCATATCAGAAACAATTTGCCAGGTCATTAAAAATTAACCCTCTTTGACTCTTTCTTCTCTTCTTCACGAACTCCTCTGCAAATCTAACTCTACAACTTCTTTGCTTTTGCTCATGGCTGCACTACAATTCCTGGTCTCTCCTACCCAAATATCATAAATCACATGCTTCATTATCTTTTTCCTAAATTTCCTCTCAAAGTTCTCTTCCTCTCAATCCATTTATTTTATATATTTAAAATAAACAATATTAAAAAAAATGAGGCTTGTTTTTCTTGTTGCAGTATCAGCTGAGCGGGAGGAAGTGTTCCTCCGATTTGGAGGAACTCGGCGAACGGAGGAAGTCACGGGTTCATCTGATCTGGAGGAAGCTGCTTCTTCCGGTGGAGAATATTTATTGGTTTATGAAATGCATGGACATGAACTTGTAAGAGAAACAGGCCAACAGGGACATGAGTATATTGGTTTTGACATGGCAGTATATAATATTAAGTTTATTAAAAATAACAATGTGGTGAATATTTATTGGTTAGACGTGCCACCTCATTCTTTACACATGAGATACTGAAGCATCTCTCGTCAGGTACACGGTACACTATAACAAACAAGCAGTTGGTGAATACACCAAACCACAAGATGCAAAGAAAAAACCGTTAATGGGCCCCGCATTGACCGTTGTTCTCACAATTCCCTCTTCTCTCCCTCCACCATTTTTCTTTTGTTCGTTTCGATTTTCCATTCTTCGATCCTCCTCCGCACCGTCTACAGCTCAGATCTTGTTCAATGTCTGTCTCCACATGATTGATCTTACGATACCAATCTGAGGAGGCGCCATTCGATATTTGTACGTGGTGGTGGTGACGATGTCAAATCTGTATGGAGATTACAATCAAAAGATTGATTATGTATTCAAAGTTGTTTTGATTGGTGATTCTGCGGTGGGCAAATCACAGCTGCTCGCTCGTTTCGCCAGAAATGAATTCAGCGTCGATTCCAAGGCAACAATTGGAGTCGAATTTCAGACCAAAACTCTCTCTATTGATAACAAAACTGTTAAAGCACAGATTTGGGACACTGCTGGCCAAGAAAGGTGTGCATTTTGGATTTTGCATTTGCTTTTCAATTTTCATTTATTGATTTTGTTTTTGGAATTCAAATTCGATTTATTTGATGAATAAATAGAAATGGAGGAAATTTGTGTGGTTTTTTTTTTTTTTTTTTTGACAATTGTGCCTTTAAGATCGTAGCAACTCGCGTGTGTTCTTCCAAGGATTGGACATGTGAGTGGTGGGTGAAGCTGTGATTCTGTGAATCAGATGAAAACATGTGCTTACCAAGTTTTTGTTATAATGTTTTGGCAGCGTATAGATAATTCTCTGTTTGATGGCATCGAAAACATTCTTTCGATACATGGTGAAGTGTGGCTTTGAGCTTCTTTGTAGATCTAATTGGATTGAAATGGTTCTTTACTCGGAGTATCATGGGGCCGAGTTGTTTGGAGTCTTCCAATTTGTAGTAATGCGAAGTAAAAATTTGTTTTACTTCATTTCTCTAAGTCATGGACCGCATGATATTGTAGAGACTAGGTGTGATTATTATTTATTTCTCTATAAGGATTCTATGGGTACATTGGTTGTGGCATTGGCTAGGATGGAGTTAGTAGAATTCCACCGCATCAGTGATTACTTACCAAGTGATCCGTTTAGGCTATGATTTGAGTGGCTCGAGTACTGAATTAGATGGAGATTTAGCTACTAAATGTCAGGGGATCTTATCCCCATGTAGAATCTCAAAAATGATATTAGACAATATATTGCTAGTTGTTGATCCTATCCGATCCTGTCGTTTGTTCTCTTCGAAGAAAGTGGAATCATAATTTATTATTTCTTGCTTGCAGCTCAAAGCATCTAGCATTCTGTTGATTATATAGAACTTGCCCTGGCAAGTGGTTCTGATTGTGACTTATGAGCTCAAGCTGCATTCTTTTGATTTTATTGCTAGCTAGAAAGGATCTTTTTTTTTTCCCCTTACAGCGAAAGGTGACTATCAGATAATTTTAGATCTTCTTGGTCCCTTTTTTTTTCCTAGAGAGAAGAGACTCTTCTGATTCCTTCAGCCAGAAATTACATCATTAGCCAAGACACAGGTCTTAACATTCATGAAACGAACCCAGATCTCTCATACTCGTTAATCATTAATGCAAACATTTATGCACAATCCTACTTTGTTTAGTTTCTACATTTGATATTCCCATACGGAGTTCAAGCAACTTAGTCATTTTCTTCTGCAATGTGATATATCTTCAGCCTTCAAGTAAAATTTGCAATTTTGAGAATGCTTCAAATGCAGATAGATTGAAGATAGCAAATTCATTTGCAATCGGTTTGCATCTTAATCCCTTACCTACATATCTATACACATTTATGCATATACACTTTCTCACACCATGTCCAGCAGTTAGTTTACCTTGTAGTTTTATATATGTGTTGATTAAGCTTGAATTGTATTGATATGCTGACTAAATTTTAAGCTTGAGCTCAGGTTGTTTATTTAATTCACATAACATATAGTTCTGTTTGGTACTAGGCTTACTGCTTTATTATTTGACCCCTTGTTGATGTGTTAAATACACATATTGTGTTTATCGCAAGTCTTAGTTTACTTTGCCACAATGCCACAATGCCACCCCAATATGGATACATTATTTTTTGTTTCTGTTCATCCATTCATGTAATCTTAAGTACATGCTGAACAATTCCTCATGCCTGGATTGATGTAACCTTAACTACAGTCAGGGCACTCTGGCTGACCCTCCAAATTTTCCAGAATTCTCATTTCCTCTCTTTATCCTGTCTGCGTTCATCAAGTCTTTTTCCAGAATATAATTTTTCCGCTTGTGATACTATATTGTTATTACAATTCTGCTTTCTTATCTATCTCCTAATCAAACACTACAACCATCCCAGGAAGTATTTATTTTTGTTGATTTAGGACCTCCCACCTCGATCTTTTGGCCCAGATTTATCTTCTCGAGTCGTATGAACTGTGAAGGCAGTAAATCCTTGCACAGACTATATGGCTTTATTTGAGGCATGACTTAAAAAACCTATCCCAGTCAGGCTGGGCCAAAATGATTAAAGAATCTGCTACAAACAATAATACAACATTTTAAGTCTTTCCAACCCAAATTCATTTCTGATATTTATAAGCACAGCAATGATATTTAGAGGTCCCCTTTTTATAAGCACAGAAATATTTATAGGCACAGAAACATTCATTTCTGATATTTAGAGGTTCCCTTTTTATCCTGCAAGCATCAAATGTATGTACTCCAAGTTTCCTACAGACCATGGAATCATTTTAAGAGTGTAGTCTTACCTCTGATATCTTATGATCTTGTCAGGCTCCTGATCCTTTAACTATAGCAATTAGCAAAGCTTCATAAATCTGTCTTAGACTCACTTGATCATTTTGCTTGACATCTGGATAATCCAAGTGAAAGGTTAACTTTTCCATTGCTTTTATAGACTTTTATCATGAACAAAAGCCTACCGAGAAGGTTTAGAAATTCACTCAATCTCGCTAATATTCTCTCAAAACCGTACTTCCATATCTCATAAGTTATATGGCGAACTCTTAGTTCTATATTTTTTACTTTCTGTATATGTAAGCTGAACCATGAAAGGGTATGGACTCAAAAATATTTGACACTGGAGTATCGTGTTTTTTATGTTTTCTGATCTATTACCACAACAAACAGTTTGCTTTAAAGTTTGGCCACATCCCACTTTTGCAGAAACAAGAAGGTTGTTAGCTCAGTGTATGAGGTCAAAGTTGCTTATTTCTCTTATGGAATTGCTGAGTAAAGTTTCTTGTGCTTGTTCATTTAAAACTTGTAAATAACTTGTACTTCTATCTGGCATGCAAGCTGAGCATCTCTAATGCAAGGTTTTAAGATAGTTTGAATCTTAAATTTTGTTTTAGTTTATGGAATCTTGAAGTTATATTGTCTTGTCTCTCAGATACAGGGCTGTGACAAGTGCATATTACCGAGGAGCAGTTGGGGCAATGTTAGTTTACGACATGACCAAGCGCCAATCATTTGATCACATGGCAAGGTGGCTGGAAGAACTAAGAGGGCATGCTGATAAGAACATTGTGATCATGCTCATTGGCAACAAATGCGACTTGGGAAGTCTTCGAGCAGTGCCAACAGAAGATGCACAAGAATTTGCCCAAAGAGAAAATCTATTCTTCATGGAAACATCAGCTCTAGAGGCCACCAACGTCGAAACTGCATTTTTGACAATCTTATCAGAAATATACAGGATAATAAGCAAGAAGACTCTTACTGCCAACGACGAGCACGATCCTGCTGGGCATCAAGGGCTTCTTAAAGGAACCAGGATCATTGTTCCTGGCCAGGAGACGAATCAGGAAGCGAAAAGTGGTTGCTGCCTCTCTTCCACGTAACTTTAAGCCATTTTTTGTTCCTTTTTTTATTTTTATTTTTATTTTTAGTTTACATTTTGGCAAAATGTTGCTTAGGCTTTTATTGTTTTCTCTACAAAAGCATAGTACATTATGTAGAAACAGTGTGTATTAATGTTGTTGGATGACATAATGTATCAGGTATTTTTTTGAAAGTTTTTGCTATTGGTAGGATTCGAGCTGTTGACCTGGGAGTCATTTACCCAATCCCTAAACTCGTTTATCTACCAGTTGAGCTATGCACCTGTTGGCAGTACTAAGCTCTCTTATATCTCATTAAACTTTTGATTGCATACTTTAAATGAAATTTAGTGACATAAACATCTAACATGTGTTTTAATGATTTTTTTATGCATAAAATAACCAAAACCGTTAGTGATAATTGGATGTATACAATTAATTAATGAAAACGGGGCCTTCATATTGGGCACATGACCTATTTTTCTATTGATTTGTGTAGGCATGATTCATTTGTCGTATACATCAAATTTTATACGGATATGATGCTTTAATTTGTTGGACTGTCAATTTTGAAAACCTTAGATTAATATGATTTCTTCTTTTTGAGAGGAAATATGATTGCTTCTATACATTATATTTGATTTTATCAACGTACTTTATATCAAATTTTTTTTAAAAAAACTTATTTTGTTAAAATATTATAATAATTTGGGATTTGGGAATAATTTCTATGTTATTATGAACATTATTTTCCTCAATAAAATTCTTTTTCTAAAACAAAATTACATATACAAATGTGACTATTACTATATACATTAGCCCCCCCTCCTGGGCGTTTAAAACTCAATACTGCGGTGGCCTTCCGCAAAGATGCTAATTCCATCGGAATAGGTGCCGTTATCCGAGATGAGAAGGGTCTGGTTCTAGTTGCTCGTGCCTACACGTTAAGGGGGGTTTTTAGTGCTGAGGTGGGAGGGTGCATGGCCTTACGAGAAGGTTTCTCCCTTGCAAATTTTTACAAGCTTCAGATCGATTCCGCTGAATCTTCCTCTCCTTGGATGGACAGTTTTCTCAGTGTTCCTGGCCTGTCTTTTGGGGTCACTAAACTCATTATTAATGATACCATTTTCCAGGTCTGGGAATTCCTTGGCATATAGACTTGCACTGTCTGCCTTCTCCTCTATGAAGGAGCTTTTCTGGCTGAATCCCAGCCCTGCTGTTGGTTTGTCTGTGTAATGTTTTCTTAGTTATCAAAAAAAAAAAAAAAAGAATCGCACGTTTGATATTTGAACTGCAGTAGACTACTTAACAAATAACAATTAAGATATTATATATATATATATTTTTAAAATTAATAATTAAAAACATCATCATTAGTATATTTGACTATTGTTTGACTATATTTGACTTTGATGAAGTTCTTATTCCAATCTCCAAACAAGAGAAACAAAGTCGGTCCTTGATCTACGGTGGATGATGCTTCTAAGAACAACACACCTAGTTATATGTAGGGGTAAAAAGGTACTTTCATCTTCCTGAAAACACGGCTTCTCTATACCGCCCTTTACAAAATTTGAATTTTGAATCAACGGTATCGCAGTAGTACACGTGTCAGTTGTTTGTTTAATCACGGCTCCCACTGAGATTTTCAATAAAACCGCCCAAATTTTCAATTCGAAAAATTTGCCAATTCACTTCTCTCTTTCTCTCTCTCCTTGAAAAAGCGCTCTCTCATTTTGTTTTTTGTGAGAAGCAGAGCACAGTCAGTTCCCAAACCCTAGCCACTCCAATCTTCGGTTAGAACAAAATCCTCATTTTGTTCTTCTTTTCCTTATTGATTCGTCAACTTCACTTGATCTCTTCAAGGTAACATCCGCTGTTTGATTTGCTAGAAAATCCTCTTTTTCTCGGGAAAAATGAGAAAAACATTTTTAATCAGGAACTCGAGATTTATTATTTTCATTGAAGGATAATGCTGTACACATTAAAGTGCTCATTTCGTTATTATTTACTTACCGATTTGTCAAGTTCAGTTGATCTCTTCATGGTTATTATGTGGTGTTTGATATGCAAGAAAATCCTAATTTTCTCGGGAAAATGAGAAAGATTTTTGTTACAAACTGGAGATTTAATGCTTTGAATCATAGAATCATCATTTTATTGGATTTGTCTTTGATGAAAAGAGAGTGTAATTCACTTTCTTGTTTCTATCAGTTTCATTTTCAGACTAAGAAAAAAGATTAAGCAATGCCTGAAGCACGTGACAGGCTCGTGAGGCCGGTTGATCTCGCTGCTAGCTTCGCTCGAAGACGGTCCGGAGCTCTTGGAGTCTATCAAGACGAACCAGAAGCCAGTACAGAGCTGGTAGGATCTCCACTCTTTCGAGCAGCTGCTATGATACCGCGAGGACGAATCAGAGAGGCAGGAAGGGGCGGAGGGTTTGGGACCCCGAGAGGCGGATTCGGGCGTGGAAGAAGGAGTACATTCGGTGTACCAACGGGAAGAGAGAACACACCGCCATTTGGAAGTGCTCGGAGAGTACGAAGTGTGTTGCCCGCTTGGTACCCGAGGACGCCTCTCAGGGACATTACTGCTATTCTGAGGGTAATTCACTAATTATTCTTGACATTTTTATCATTCAATTTGATTGAATCATTGTTACATTTCTGTTTTTGGTTCTAAAATGAATTCGATTTATTCTGTCTTGGCTGTTTTGAATTCTTTTATTAGGCAGAATTGTTAAATTGTTCTTTTCACTTTCACATCATAGCGTGTTAGTGACTGAACTATTACAATTTTGTGATATTTGCTTGCCTATGTTTTAGAAGACAATTTTTGAGATCTTGGTACACCGTGTATTCATCCTCAATAAGTATCAGTGTTGAATACTATGTGATTACATTTCGATTTTTCCTTTGTCTATTTTTGATAGGTTGATCATGTGACTATATGCGGCTGTTTTCTGTCTTTAAAAGGATCTTGATTTTACTTTACAGAGTAAAGTACATGTAGTAGCAGACTAGCAGTTCTGTTATTGTGCCATACATTTGATATATCTTAAGAATTCTTTGTTGCTGCTGCTAGTATTGTTTCACGTTAAGCCAATTGAAGTTTTTTTCATTGCCATGAGGTACCGGAATGAAACATTTAATGTTCGGTTCTTCTGTTCCTTTGGTCTTCCATCTCTGAGTTTGAGTTGTACTGATGTTGATGATTTAGTTCATCCAGCGAGGTCAAATCTCCTTGTGGTGAATATCATAGTGCTGAAAAAGTTTCATGGGTGTCATGTATTCAAAATTAGGTAGTGGGTTTTTTTAAGTGTTGTTGATTAACTGTTAGTCATGAGTTCTTGAGCTAGAGTTTTCAATGGCCATCTATCGAGTCAAAGTACAATGCTTTTGTACTTGAATATCAGGTATTCAGGTTGATATCATGTCTTTTATATGTTCATTTACAATTGGAGGCTTCCTAAGTCCATTTATTAAATATTTGCAACTTTGGGTTTCATCAGGCGATTGAGAGCAGAAGAGCTCGTTTGGGAGAAGTTGAAGGCCAACAGATGGATAGACCAACGTTCCAGGATCAGAGAGAAGTTGATTCTTCTATTCCACAGTCGGATGATCGGCCTGAACATGATGTTTCTTTGATGACTCCACATCCTGCTTCCAGCATAAAGCACCCCCCATCTCCTGTAGGTAAAGTGTCCAAGATTTTGCTCAACATCACAAATCAGGCTGGCGAAGGGTCAGAGTTTCTGACACCCCAAAAGAAGCTTCTGAACTCAATCGACAAAGTTGAGAAAGTTGTGATGGAGGAATTGAATAAACTCAAGAGGACCCCTACTGCTAAGAGAGCTGAGAGGGAGAAAAGGGTTCGAACATTGATGTCGATGCGGTGAATGTCTAATTCTCTAAGCAACTATATCACATCATATTCTGGAAGACGAGCTAGAAAGTGTAGATGGAGACAGGGACTTGTGCAGTGAGATAGATCATCTTCTGATGATCAGTATCTTCTTAGACATTGATCATCTCTTGATGATATTTTTTTAGATCATCTTCTTGTAGATCATCTTCTTATGATCGGTATCAGCTCAGACGTTGGTCATCCTCTGATGATATATCTTTAGGTTCTAGATCTTACAATTTTCATAGAATTTTCTTGTTTGCATTTGACATCCCAGCTTTAAGGTTTTTTTTGTATAGATCATTGGGCAATTTGGCTTGTTGCTGAAAACTTTGGTAATAATTAGGTGTTCTATTGTTTGCTGTCTTCATTCTTTGAAGGTCTGGCCATGGCAGAACTCTTTTGGAACAATGTATATAAAGGCCATTGTCAGTTTGCTTCGTTGAACCCTTGCCTATATGTACTATAACAATTCAAGAGTGATAACAGATTACATTTTTTTGCTAAATTGAGTTTGTTTAACAATATGCTCTGCTGTTGTTTGAAGTAAGTTGTAGATTATGATTGCGTAAGTGAGCAGGCATTGCCTATGATGAAATTTGATGATGGCATGAAAACACAGGTTGCATTTGGATATTTTTACAGGTCAGTATTGTAAGGAGATGCTATTCCTGTTGTAAGATTAAGTGATTGTGAATTGTGATTGCCTTGATTTCACAGATTGAAAAATTTAATTGATGGGAAGAGTATAAAAAGGTTGGTTCTTTGCAAAGGAGTTGAATCTAATACTTGATTAATATATTTTTCATTGATTATCTACATTATTAGAATCATAATATGCCTGAAAGAATTGAGTAGACATTCACATAGAGTATTGACAAAGAAGAAAAAGGAAGAAAAATATAATAGGTTCAAGAACTTGTTGAAAGCTTGTATACTTTTTGCTGTCTCTATTTCTTTACCTTTGAAGTTGCACCTTTCTCTCCTTACTCTTCATCTTCAACCTGCATATGCATCTCTAAACAAGTTAGGAATTTGGTTGAAGAACAAAGTTTATGAACCCGATTTTTCGGGGAAAATTTGCGAAAACATTAATAGGATCCAGCTTACAGGATTTTGGGGGAAGAAGTGAGCTACATGGCAAGAATTTATTCCTCCTAAAAAGGAAAAAACAATCTGTGCTGTAACTAATTCTTGGCTTCTGATACACCAAGTTGTTGTGCATGTTTGCAGAAAAAAAGAGAGAGAGGTAGTGAACCAGAGGTAGAACAAGAAAAAGTAGTACTGGCTCTCAATTGTTGTAGCCATTGATGATGCTCAGGTTTGTGGCCTGCCCTTGTTCTTGATTCTTTATATATGTAGTAGTACGGTTCTTTTTTCATACATGAATAACCAATCAGATTTGTTTTTCACCACATGTGGCATGATATCAGTGGCTGGGCTGGGTGCATTGCACTCGATGGTCCTAAAGTTATATTTAATATGTATTTTCTAATTTTACATCTAAAAGTAAAATTTATATTAATAAGATTATTATTTGAGCCCAATAATAATATAAAAAAAAAAAAAACTTAAAAGGCCACGTGAATTCAACAAAATAGAATAATACTATCCTAACTTTTTTCCAACAAATAATGAGGGAAATCTTGAAAAAAAAACAAAAAGTAGATCAATTTCAAATTTAGATTGTGCATTTGCAAGCCACAACATACGCGTTGGGAATTAATAATTAAAACGTAGTTATTTAGATTCAATATATTTATTTATTTTTTATTTTGAAGACAGATTCAATATTTTTATAAAATTAAGTAAATTCAAATAAATAATAGAAATTGAGTTGAGGAGATGAGATTGGTCCGGTGGTAAAGCCTAGGGATGGGCAAAAAACCAATAAACCGAACCGAACTGATCCAATCGTTTTTTTTTTTTTTTTTTTTTTTTTTTTTTTTTTTTTTTTTTTTTTTTCGGTTTTCTTATGTTGGTTGGTTCAGTTCGGTTCATTTTTTTAAAAAACTATTGGATCGGTTTTTTTCCCGGTTCGCTATCCCAAACCAGAAAACCGAACCGAGATCCAACTTATATATAAAAAAAAAACCCTAGTTTAATCTTCAATAGTCCACAAAACTATAAAACTATGAAAGTGTCACATAATATATATATATTTTTTGTTTCTTTTGCTAAATATTATTTTAAACTATTATTTTCAATTTGATCAAGCCCATAATTTAATTTGGTTAAAGGCCTAAAAGGATTAAAATATGAAAAATATGTGAACTAATTAAAGCTCATGAATTTGGCCCAGTATAACCAAAACCGAAAAAACCGAACCGGTCCAATTCAGTTGGTTTTTTATCAGTTGACATTTGTAAATTTTATTGGATTGGTTCATATTTTCAGAAACCAAACTTTATCGGTTCAATTGAAAAATGAACTGATCCATTAAACACCCACCTCTAGTAAAGCCTTCACACTAGTATCACGAAGTTATGGGTTCGAGTCCTTATGCTATAAAAAAAAAAAAAAAAACCTGAATTAATGTAATACTTAACAAAAAAAATAAATAAATAGAAATCGAGTTATTGATCCCGACGAGGATGATAAATCATTTGACTTGCATAAAAATAGGCAATAACTAATTAGGTCCTGAAATTTTTTTGAAAATTCCAAGTTGTTTGCGATTTCTACAAAAGTGATCAGATTAGTCCTCACATTTTTCCTAAGTGCAAAATCAGTCCCTCTTTTTTTAGAAGTGGCCAAATTGGTCACTCTAACTGTGTTAAATATAACAATTGACTTTAACAATTTTAATTAAAGTACGTAAATACCATTTATTTGTCATATTAGAGCAAAATTGTTTATTCTTTTGTGCATTATAATTACAACAAAATCCAAAAATATTAATAATGAAACGCCATTTATACCCTTTCTAATTACAATTTTCTAAAAAAATCTAAAAATATTTTAATAAGACAATGGCAATTATACATTTATACCCTTATTTTATAAATAAAGTTACCATTCATTCACGGTTTAGTCTTTTACCATTTTTATTTAACCATTTTTTTGTTAATATTATACAAGCACTGTTGTCAAAATTATTCAAAAATCAACCCACAAATAAAATAAACAAAAATATATATGTGTTAAAAAACAAAAACTGTGCATATGTCATTATTATATTGTTTAAGAGTAAAATACAATTTTATCCCTATACAATTAAAGTTGAAGGACATAATTTAGTTAGAGGGACTAATTTGGCACTTGGAAAAAATGTAAGGACCAATTTGGTCACTTTTATAAAAGTCGTAAACAACTTGAAATTTTAAAAAAATCCATGACTTAATTGGTAATTCCCTCATAAAAATTACCATTTGTGTGCTTCACATTTTCTATTTTTTTAACAATTCTTGTCGAAACTCGCGATGCACCATGCACATGGAACTGCTTCAAAAATGAGTTTGGCATAAATAAAATGTATGATTTTTTGGGGAATAGATATTTTACAGAAGTTTAATGTTGTTTGGTTGCTATATGATAAGGTACTTTTAAATTGGAAAATTGATAGATGATTTTGTTATATAAATATTTTTTGTGAGGAATTAAATAAAATTTTGTATTCAAAAGAGATATGTTGGGATTTTAAAAATATAGTAAGGGTACTCGAGACAATTTATTTATTTTTTTAAATCTTAAAACAGAGATTTTTTTTTTTTTTTAGAAGTCTAAAATTTGAGTCATCTCAAGTAGAAAGGACAGCTGGTCTTCTCAAACTTGGGTTTAATGGACAAATATAAAAGGGATAATTACCCCGGTGGCCATCGAATTGATGACACACTATCAAAATGACCACTTGATTGGAAAGTTGTTCCAAAATGGCCATTTTTGGTAAACTTTGTGACTCTAACGGCCATTCCATCCAATTCCATATAATTCCATTCAATTCCATTCAATGAGTGGTATTTTGGTAAATAAGGGGATGCCATTAATTTATTTTAGATGTTTTTTGGAAATCAATTTTTTCAATGAGTTATATTTTAGTAAATAAGTGGATGACATTAATTTATTTTAGATGTTTTTTGGAAATCAATTTTTTCTTTTTTGAAAAGAATAATTATATTTAGTATGTGTATATATATATAGGGATATCAAATGAGATGTAAAATAATAATAAAAAACAAGGGTTAGTGATTTCTAAAGCCATTGATTTTGTGAGGTAGTCCCTAAATGGCCATTAATTTTTCAAAATGGCTCGAACTAGTTATTATAATTTATAATTCTCACAACCACATGTTTTAATAAGTTCAAATGTTATATATATATATATATATATACATTTACTACTAAATATAATTATTTTTTTTCAAAAAAAGAAAAATTGATTTTAAAAAAAATCTAAAATAAATTAATGTCATCCACTTATTTACCAAAATGCCACTCGTTGAAAAAATTGATTTCCAAAAAACATCTAAACTAAATTAATGGCATCAATTTATTTACCAAAATGCCACTCATTGGATGGAATTTGATAGAATTAGATAGAATTGGATGGAATGGCCATTAGTGTCACAAAGTTCGCTAAAAATGGCCATTTTGGAACAACTTTCCAATCCAGTGACCATTTTGATAGTGTGTTATCAATTCGATGGCCATCGAAGTAATTATCCCAATATAAAATTATATTTATAATATTAAAGTTTGAATCCCTGGCGGAGAGTTTCTCCCCCACCAAGGCAATCAATATTTAAATTAAGTTTACTTATGTAGTATATAATTATATATTTAAAGTATAATTATGTATAATACTTAATTATTATTCCTTACATTTTAATTTGGAGTATAATGCATATAATTATTTAGTGTTTCTTAATGAGATGAAATTGGTTTAGTGGTAAGTCCATCATACCTACATCACGATGTCATGGTTCAAGTCTTCCCCATCTCCCCAAAAAAACCCCGAATTTATGTAATTTTTCAAAAAAAAAAAAAAAAAAAAAATCACCTAGAAATATACATCAAATTCTCAAATATTATTAGATTATTTATGGCTTATTTCATAATAAAAGTAAAAACTATAAACAATAAATTTATAACAATTGTTTTTTTTAGAAATTAGGAAAATTCAGTACATAAGTTTAGATTAAAATTTGAAAATTTTCTCAACAATTTTTTTTTTTTTTTTTGTTGTTGTTGAAAATTTGAAGTAATAAATAAAAATATCATATTACAGTATATATATATGTTCAAATCAGTGCGCACTTATATAAATATATGAGGACATTGAATGTGAGCCACTAATTTTCTATGCTTTGACTTAGTGTGTATGCACTTGTTAAAACTTCTCCATAATGAGTGGTTCACATTCAATGTCCTTATATATTTACATCAGTGTGCATAGATGTGAACGAGACCGATATTTATAAATGTTCAAGTCAGTGCGCATTAGTGTAAATATATATGCGCACTGAGCCACTGAGTTACACTAAACCAACTTAAATTTGTGATGTAAAATTTTGACATCTTAAAAAAAAGGGCATAATTGATAAGGGTTCAAAAATTATATAACACCTTTTTGAGGATGTATTTTAAGACTATCACCATTTTAGAAACTTAAGTTTAAATGGCACATATTATGGTGAACGAACAAAAATGCCCCTACAGTTTTTTTTTTCCTTTACTTCTCAGTTTTCCAGTTTTTTTTTTTTTTTTTTTTGTTCTTTTTCATCTTCTTCGTTGGATCTCCAATGGAAATCCACCTTCAATGGAGGTTGAACAGACCTCTTCGTTCGACCTTCATTGGAGGTAGAAGTTCTTTGACCTCCTTTGGAGGTCCAATCGACTTTCAATGGAAGTAGATGAAGCAGAAGATGAAAAAATAAAAATAAAAAATTAGAAAATTTCATTTTTGTCAAATAAATCTTAGAAATTATAAAAATACCCTAAAAGTGTCAGAAACTACAAATAAGTTTTCAAAATGCCAAATAAGTCTCAGATATGAGACTTATTGGGTATTTCTGAGACTTATTTTGTAGTTTTCGAGACTTTTGGGGTATTTCCGAGACTTATTAGGTATTTTTATAATTTACGAGACTTATTAGGCTTTTTTGTAATTTTTGAAACTTATTGGAAATTATAAAAAAAACTCAATAAGTCTCAGAAATTACAAAGATACCCAATAAGTCTTAAAAATTATAAAAATACCCAAAAAGTCTCGGAAGCTACAAAATAAGTCTTTAAAATACCCACTAAGTCTTTGATCCTAGACTTATTGCGTATTTCTGAAACTTATTTTGTAATTTCTGAGACGTTTGGGGTATTTTTATAATTTCTGAGCTTATTGGAAAAATGAAATTTTCTAATTTTTATTTTTACTTTTTTAATTTTTTCATCTTCTTCTTCATCGACCTTTATTGGATGTCAATTTAAATCTCCATTGAAGGTGGGTTTCGACCTCCATGGAGGTCGATTAGATCTCCAATGGTGATCAAATTACTTCGATCTCCATTGGAGGTCGAATCAACCTCCAATGGAGCTTGATTTCAACCTCCAATAGAGGTTGAATGAACAGACCTCCAATGGAGCTTGACTTCTACCTCCAATGGAGGTCCAACGAAGAAGATGAAGAACAAAAAATTAATTTTTTTTTTGGAAAACTAAAAAGTAAAAAAAAGAAGAAAAAATCAAAACTGTGGGGGTAATTTTATCCGTTCACCATAAGGGTTCAAAATTTTTTTGTCACTATTTGGGGCACTTTTTGTAAGAATATCACTGGTTTACTAATTTAAGTTTAAAAGGCACCTATTTAGGTGATCAGACAAAAATACCCCTTTTTGTCACTTTGTGTCTTTTTCAAACATTAAGAGAACCTTTTTGAACTTTTTCCTGAACTGAAATTGTGGCTTTTTGAAAAAAAATTCGAGCCTTTTTAAACTGAAATCGTGCCTTTTTGAACTGAAATCGTGCATTTTTGAAAAAAAAAATTGAGCCTTTTTGAACTGAAATTGTGCATTTTTGAAAAAAAAAATTCGAGCCTTTTTGAACTGCAATCGAGCCTTTTTGAACTGCAATCGTGCCTTTTTGAAAAAAAAAATTCGAGCCTTTTTGAACTGAAATCGAGCCTTTTTGAACTGAAATCGTGCCTTTTTGAAAAAAAAATTCGAGCCTTTTTGAACTGAAATCGAGCCTTTTTGAAAAAAAAAATCGAGCTTTTTTGAATTGAAATCGTACCTTTTTGAACTGTAATCGTGCCTTTTTGAAAAAAAAATTCGAGCCTTTTTGAAAAAAAATTCGAGCCTTTTTGAACTGAAATCGTGCATTTTTGAACTGAAATCGTGCCTTTTTGAAAAAAAAATTCGAGCCTTTTTGAACTGAAATCGTGCCTTTTTGAATTGTAATCGTGCCTTTTTGAAAAAAAAAATTCGAGCATTTTTGAAAAAAAATTCGAGCCTTTTTGAACTGAAATCGAGCTTTTATGAACTGAAATCATGCCTTTTTAAACTGCAATCGTGCCTTTTTGAAAAAAAAAATTCGAGCCTTTTTGAACTGAAATTGTGTCTTTTTGAACTGAAATCGAGCCTTTTTGAAAAAAATTTCGAGCCTTTTTGAACTGAAATCGTGCCTTTTTGAACTGAAATCGTGCCTTTTTGAAAAAAAAAAATCGAGCCTTTTTGAACTAAAATTGTGCCTTTTTGAACTTTTTTTCAAGCCTTTTCGTTCGTTTTCGAGCCTTTTTACACTAGATTCGAGCCTTTTCAACAGTGTATGAAAAGGCTCGAACCTAGTATGAAAATGCTCGAACCAAATATGAAAAGGCTCGAACCTAGTATCAAAATTCACACAACCATCTTAAGGTTCACAAAAGATTCGAAGAACGACCACCGCGAGCTCAGCGGGGAGCTCGACCCCCGAATGCGTTTGCGTAGCGCCACTAAACTAATGGAGGTCTGTTTTGATGTTCAATCTCCATTGGAGGTTTGTTAAACAGACTTCTATGAAGAAGATGAAAGAATAAAGTCTCAGAAAATTTCAAAGTAAGAGAATGTGTAAAGTAAGGGCATTTTTGTCTGTTCACCATAATAGGTGCCTTTTAAACTTAAGTTATTAAAGTGGTGACTTTCTTACAACACCAACTTAAAAAGGTGACATTTCTCACCATTTCCACGTTCATAATAGGTGCTATTTAAACTCAAATTATTAAAGTGGTGATAGTCTTGCAAACCCACTTTAAAAGAGTGACAAAAACCCCCTATTTCTATTAATTGATAATGTATGGAGTGCTTACAAAATTTTATTTTTTTAAATATTTTGATAGATGTCCTTATAAAAAGGGGTGCACAAACAGTTTTGTATGGGTTCGAATATCATAATTTTTTTTAAAAAAATTTTGGACAATAAAGGACATTGGCATATACCTTTGATGCTTAAGTCAAATACGGCTAGATTTGAGGTTTGGATAAAGTTTTGCACTTAAACATAAGAGTGTTTTACTGTATGGCAGATCAGTCACGTGTTTTACTAGCTTCGAGTGCTTATATATATTCATCTTTGATCCATGGTTTTGCATGTTACTTGTCTGTTTTGCCATTATAAATGTCGTTTTGCATTATGGTGAGATGATAACTTCCTGTAGCTTTCCGGATGATGCTCCCTTCGGTGGACGAGGTGTGTTTTTAGATGAGCAATCCAATGGTTAATCACCCTGCTTAATTACTATCTACCAATGGCCGGCAATCTATCTAGCTCCGATCCTAACTAGATGGATGTTATTGGTTAGGAGGTGGCATCACCATGTACGTGTCATGTTCTTATTGGTCATCCATTGTGTTTATTATTTGTTTTTTTTATCTATTAATTGTGTTTATTATTTGTTGACAACAATACAACTATATATTTTCATTTGGAAGTGATTTATATATAATGGTCACGTCATTTTTCATATTATGTAGAACAAATAAAATTTTATGTTATGAAAATTTAGATTTAAAATTCAACCCAATCGATTATATTTTGATGTCAAATATATAAAAGTTAGTAGAGATTAGAGAATCAAAATCTATCGAAATCCTCCATTGATCTAAACTATTTTTTAGCTCTTGTAGTACATTAATATAGTTCTTAACTAGTCATGAGCCATGATTCTCGTGTAACCAATAGTTATCTTAGGCTAGATTATATTCCACTGTAATCGAAACCAGAGCATGCATTATATAAATATAATACTTCAATTATTGTTTTTAATATTTGTGTCTTTTTCTTTTTTTGACTGTATCTATCTATCCATCTATCTAGATCAGGTAATTTTTTGAAGCTTTTTGTCATGAGCCATTGACTTGGTAGTCATTTGCCCAAGTAATTTGGATCCTCTGCTACTCTGATCTTTTTCTTGACCTTACCTAATATAATCTCATGACACATAAACATTGCAATGAATGTGTGGTTAAGGTGTGATTGGTTTCCACAACCGGCCACTTTATCAATAATCAATCACATGCTTTAAAAATGTCAGAAAAAAGATCAGATTAGTAGATGATCAATCCTTACTTAAGCCCCAAGCTCGTCTATTTACCAGATAAGCTACGCTCCCAGGGGCAGTATTTGTGTCTCCTGAAATGCATTATAGACACTCAAATCTCAATTCAGGAGAGAACCTAATTCAACGATTCTGCCAATAGATTAATCAAAATCATACATCAAAGATTGATGATAGCCTTAATTGTGCATTTGTGCTCAATAATGCACGTACCTGGACCACACACACTATATATATATTCATACATGGACCACACTCACCAGTTTGCTCTCAAATTACGTGGATTATCATTTAATTAATTCTAAAGACCTTGCAATGACTTTATGATGATCTCATCTCTTGAATTTTAATTAAATGATTTTTAAAGATTAATAATCTATTTAACATTCAAAATCGTACAAAGATTTTCCCTTTCTTGTTTGTCAACTAGCAATCGAGTTGGTACTATATACACATGAAAAATGAGATGATAATATATACAAATAGTTAACACATGAGACAATCAGAAAGTTAGATGCATCCTTTTTATTTGTCACATTATCTAATTTTATCATTTATGATTGATTCAAGTTCATCTAATTAATTAATTAATATTGTACAAGAACAATTGAAAAACAAGAACAAAAAAACTGTATAAAAAATGCTATAAATAGAACAATTAATATTGTCACAACTTCACTCTACTTACTACTTAGTGCTATAAATATTCTATTATAAACCTGAAGAAACCCAATCAACTTTTCTCATAATTTCCATGGCGATAACAAATGCCGGTGACATGTTATACTACCTAGTCTTCTTGATATGGTTCATCACTGCTCTTCTAGTTCACTACTTCATGAAATCATACTCAAAACCTCATCACAGTACCCCGCAAATCTCCAACCCACCACCACCGAGCCCACCGGCACTGCCCATCATCGGCCACCTTCATCTCATCGGAAAAGTCCTACCTAAGTCCTTCCAAACTCTAGCCCGCCGCTACGGTCCACTCATGCAGCTCCGTCTCGGGGCTTCAACTTGCGTTGTAGCCTCCACTGCTGACGTTGCTAAAGAAATCTTCAAAAACCAAGAGCTCAACTTCTGTTCCAGGCCCGAGTTCGGCTCCTCCGAATATTTCATATATCGAGGATCGCGATTTGTTCTAGCTCAGTATGGCGACTACTGGCGGTTCATGAAGAAGCTGTGCATGACAAGGCTCTTATCTGTTCCTCAGCTCAATAAGTTCGCCGATGTACGCGAGGAGGAGAAGATCAAGCTCGTCGAATCGGTGATGAAATGTTGCATACAAGGAGACCCGTGTGATCTGACTACCGAGTTCACGACATTGACGAATAATACTATTTGTAGGATGGCTATGAGCACGCGGTGTTCGGGGAAGGACAACGAAGCTGAGGAGATTAAAGGGTGGATTAGGACTTGTTTGCAGCTAGCAGGGAAGGTGAGTGTAGGGGACATTTTGGGTCCTTTGAAAATATTTGATTTCTCAGGAAATGATAACAAGTTGAAGTCTGCACTTCTCAAGTATGATCGGATTGTGGAGAAGGTGTTGAAGGAACATGAAGAGAAGGCTGTCAAGGGTAATTTTGATCCAAATCAAAGGAAGGATTTGATGGATATTTTGTTGGAGGTATACAATGACCCAAGTGCTGAACTGAAGTTGACCAAAAAAGATATCAAATCTTTCTTTCTGGTAAGTTTTTCGATATAGCTACCTTACAATCTTTCTAAAACTAGCAACCTCGTTGATAAACTAATATTGCTTACAATAACTTCGAGCTTTCGGGAGATGATATAATTGGAACCACATTCTCGTAAGTCGTAATATAAGTGTTAGGGGCACACCACTGGACTAAATTCATTTCGTCACATATAGTTAGAAGTGATTTAATATCATTAATAGACGAGTAATTTTTTGGTATACAAAGATGTGCATACATAATATAAATTTTAATCTTTTTGATCTCCTAATTTTTACAAAAATGGTGTAAATTATGCAAGAGTTCACTTTAAAATAAAATTCTCACAATATGGCCGCATATAATTTTATCTGCATTTGATAAAAAGTATTGGATAGATATAGCTGAAAGGAGTTCTTTTTGTAACATAAAAATGCAACATTTTGTTAAAGGAAAAATGCTTTACATTAATTTACTACTATTAATCAGGACATATTCATGGCGGGGACAGACACGTCATCAGCAGCGATGCAGTGGGCCATGGGAGAACTCATCAACCATCCAACGGCGTTCATGAAGCTGAGAGATGAGATCAACACCGTTGTGGGTCCCAATAGACTAGTCAAAGAGTCAGACATCCAAAATCTTCCTTATCTCCGAGCAGTCATTAGAGAAACCCTAAGGCTTCACCCGTCAGCACCGTTGATCATCAGAGAATGCGCAGAAGACTGCAAGATCAACGGTTCGATCGTGAAGGCCAAGACCCGGGTCCTGGTCAACGTCTACGCGGTCATGAGGGACCCAGAGTTTTGGGCCCATCCTGATGAGTTCATGCCAGAGAGATTCCTGGAGGGCTCTGGGGAGAGAATTGGAGAGCATCAGATGGAATTTAAGGGTCAGAATTTTCGGTTCCTTCCGTTTGGGAGTGGACGGAGAGGATGTCCCGGTGCATCATTGGCTATGGTGGTGATGCACGCAGCAGTGGGTGCTATGGTCCAGTGCTTTGACTGGAAACTCAAAGGTGGTGATGAGAAGGTGGACCTGAGCCCCGGGCCTGGATTTGCCTCAGAAATGGCTCATCCACTTGTGCTTTGTCCTGTCAAGCACATGCAACTCTAGCTTTTGAGCCAATGATATCAGAATGTAGATTCAAGGGGTTTGGGGGTGTGTGTGGGGGGTTGTGTTAAAGGCTTAAAGCCAAGTACTCATTTCATGTAAGATATTTGTGTAAATTGTTTGTTGTGGTTTCTGGTGTTTCTATAAAGCTTTTAAATCACTTGCATTAATATTTGATTTTTTATTTTATTTTATTTTTTTTTTTTTTTTTAAGTATTACATAAATTCGGGTTTTTTTTTGGAGGGGGAGGACTCGAACCAGCAATCTCATGGTGCAGGTGTGAGGAGTTTATCACCAATCCATCCTCATCTAGTCGATCTATTTGTTTTCTTTCTTCATAGTTTTCTGGTATTCAAATTTCATTATTGGTTAATTAATCATTAGGCTCTATTGCCACCCATAATAGTTATTCGCATACTCTCATGTACTTTTTACACCCACAATTTTTTTTTTAATAAATAATTTAATCATTATAACTTGTGAAATGTCAAAATTAACCTTAAATAAGTAATAACGATAATAATTAATTTGTTTTCGTCAATTAAACCCACACAAAATTAAATCTGGGGGAATAACCCTAAATCAAACAAACTGAGAAATTTTGTTTTTGTTTGAAGTTTAGTAGTAATAATCTTCTGATTGCTGGACAAGTCTTCAATGAGCAGATCAATAAAAAGAGAGACCAGCTGAGACTGACATCAATGCAACATGGGACTTGGAGGTGGAGATAGCTAAAGTGTTAAGAGTCCGGGGCAGATTTAGTGGTCATCAACAAGTTTATCAAGGAAAAGGATATGGACACTTTTCTTGCTATATAGAGCCATAATATGAAGACTAGGAACTCTAATTAAGTTCAGGATATCTTCAATCCTTGAAGAAGAGATTCTCAAAGTCATTGTCATGGGCACATCCCTGGGTTTTGATTTTAAAGACAAAGAGGATAGGGTGGATGAGGTTATTTTCAAAGCGATCTCAAAACTGAAGGGTGTTAGAAAGAAAATGGAGAAGTTTCAGTAATTTTTTGCAGGGTCCTAGTTTGTTGGGTGTGTTTTCTTCTTTTGGGCCCAGGTTTGTTTTCGTTGTTTGTAGTCTGTTGCTGTCTTGTTTGTGGGCTTTAGGTTGTTCTTTGGTTGCTTGTAAGCCTGTTTGGGTCGTTGGTAGGACTTTTTGTAGTGTTGGCTTTTGGGTCCTTTGAATAAAATTTGTACTGTTCGAAAAAAAAGAAAAAAAAAAAGAACAGATTTTCAATTGCGGTTTGAAACTCATATGAGCTGATCAAGACTCCCAATCCATTGTCCACAACTTATTTCATTATTTGATTTAGGATTTTTCATCCAGATTTGATTTTGTAAGGGTTTGAAGAAAAACAATTTAATTAAAATAGTTATTACTTATTTGAGGTTAACCTTGACATTTCACGTGTTGTGAATAGTAAATTATTAAATTTCAAAATTTTCTTGGTGGGTGTGGGAAGTAGATGGGTATGCGGAGAACTATATATTTTGGGTGGAAATTAATAGAGCCACCTAAATTGTATTTAGTTGCATATTTTCATGATTGCATGTTTTTATCAACCCACCAAGGCACCAATCTCCCCTTCAATATGTAAAACACAAACCCCTTTAATTTCCATTTAATTAGCTAGATTTGAAATCAACACCGGTCCCTAGCCCAATTGATATCTTGCAAACTTAACTATCGTGGTTTTAAATAATTTAATTAGTTTGTAATTGCCATGAGAAAAGAACAACGTCGTGAACAAGCATTGGTTGGACAAAAATCTTTTTGTCAGCAAATTAATGTGTAGTGTCCCTCCTATGCCCAGAATATTATTGAGAGAAAACAAAGATGAAAGAAAACATGTGGTTTGATGGAAAAACTACTCATTCAACCAACTTCAAATTATTATTATTATTATTATTATTTTGTGTCGGTTGAATAGTACTAGTTTGTGTATAATTATTTCAAGCAAGAAGAAATTAATTACGTGCGTGCATTATCAAGTTTTCTTGATCTTAATTAGTTTACTTGCAATGTCTCATTCTTGGAAGTACAACCATGTCGATCGATGCAACCCATTATCCATTAAATTCTTTTTATAATAGTAGTTAACATGCAACCTCCAATTAACCAACCAAAATTAAAAAGAGGCATGTGCGATTAAAACTAAAATATGTATAAACTTAATTATTATATAGTTTAGACCGCAACCTAAGATCGGGTCAGCCTAGGGAAACTAGTAGGTCAAGGCCTGATTGACAAAATTGTTCCTTCAAGCAACCCTAGGTTTACCTGCAAATCGAGGTCTTAATTACATATGTAATTAAGTCAAAAGACACCCAAGCATCTTCTTACTTTTTTTTTTTTACTGATTTTCTAAAGTTTATGATTGATTGTTGATAAAGTGGTTTTGGAAACCAATCACATTTTAACCGCACATTCATTGCAATATTTATATGTTATGAGATTAGGTAAGGTCAGGAAAAATATAATGTTAATTCGTTTTAAATACAAACGGTACACACCATATTTAATTAATTTGAACGAGATCGTGCTGTGAAGTACCATTTTCGCATTGCAGGACATTATCATCGGTCGATCAGATTTTAATTGCCGCGTTTTAGGGTATTATCATCTGATTGAACATTATGATAGCAGCGTTTTCTGCGCCATATTATCTGCCTTTGATAATTTGCAATTTAAACCTTGGCAACATGTGACTTACAAATTCCAATTTTATTTATTATATTGTTTTTTTTTTTTAATTCTATAAATTGCATTTACCTCTAATAAATTATAATGTAATTACATTTCATTTCAGGGATAAGGCCATAATGGAATCATTATAAAAAAAATAATAATAATAAAAAAATATAAAAAAAAACCTCTACATTTTTTATAATTCATGAATGAAAGTGAAGGAATTCGTCTACAAAAATTTTATAATTCATATCTATTTGTATTTAGACCAAATGTTGAGGAAAAAAAAAACTACTCTTTAGGTCTTCCAATTTCATCAACTAGGTGACAATCACAAACTTGATTTTAATTAATAAAAAAATTTAGATCAAGTCTCTCATTTTATATATATGGGATACTTGTGATTTAATTTTTTAAAAGCTGATCACACTATGAACTCCTCCTACAATTCCCTTCTCTCCATGATCAATATTTCGCTAATATCACTACTACTAATTATTGTGCTTTGGCTGATCATCAAAACATTCACAAAATCTAAACCCAATCAGCTCCGGTTTCCACCAAGCCCACCAGCTCTTCCCATCATTGGCCACCTTCATCTACTAAGCTCTGGGTTACCGAAGTCCCTTCAAACCCTAGCTTGCCGCTATGGCCCTCTCATGCAGATACGCATGGGTGCGTCCACCTGTATTGTCGTCTCCAATGCAAACATTGCTAAATATATCTTAAAAACCCACGAAATCGATTTCGCTTCCAGGTATGAATCTGGCCCAAGTCAATACAACATATACTCAGGCAGTGGTTTCATCACTGGCCCTTACGGTGCCTACTGGCGGTTCATGAAGAAGCTCTGCGCCACCAAGCTGTTTGCTCAGCTTCGAAGGTTCCAACACATACGTGAGAAAGAAATCGAAAAGCTCTTGAAATTTCTGTTGAGGAGCTCTAGAGAAGAAGAGACTTGCGATTTGGGGAAGGAGTTCGCGACTTTGATGAACAATCTGACGTTTAGGATGGCAATGGGGAAGAAATTCTCCGAAACCGGAGATGAGGCTGTGCAGATGAGGAGGTTGGCTGTAGAGATCATGGCAATTGCGGCCAAGTTTGGTGTCAATGAAGTGTTTGGTTTTCTGAAGAATGTGGATCTATTTGGAAATGGAAAAAAACTTAGAGAAACCATTTGCAAGTATGATGAGTTTGTGGAGCAGATCATCAAGGACTATGAAGAGAATGATCAGATCAATGGTCGAGAAAATGATGATGAAGATAAAGATCCGATAGAGATTTTATTGGAGACTTATAGAGATACAAATTCTGAAGTGAAGATAACTAGAAATCAGATCAAGTATTTCCTGATGGTGAGTTTATTATCTCAATCAACATGCCTTTTTATTTTAATTAATTAATTTTTTTTGCCTTTTTATATATAGCACACACCACACCACTCCAGTCCACTCCGTGCATAAATATATATATAACCCTCTAATGTTGGAGAAGGGAAATTGATCCGTTATCTCTTGTTTTTATTGTTAGAAATCTAGCAAGCTAAGCTTTTTTTTTTATTTTTTTATTTTTTAACTATTACAATAAATCCGGGAATCAGGGAGAGGGACATGACTCGAGCCCACAATCTCATGTTATAGGTGTGAGGAGCATACCAATGCACTAGCCTCTTCTCATCGTCAAACCATCCTCTTTTTTTTTTTTTTTTTTTTGACAATATCTATTACGTCAAACTATCCTCTTGAAAACTAATTAACATTGCTTTTGATAACTTAGATATTACCTATAGATCACTTAAATCTCTTACTAATCTGAGCTCTCGAAAGGTTTAATGGATCTTGTAATACATAATTAACATACTTAAAATATTTTTCCATATTTTCCTTGTTTTATTAAACTAGAAGTGATGTAGAACAGTAAGAGAGAATTTTCATTTTAGTAGGATTTTAATTTCTAATTTATATTTTTGGGATTTGTTTACAATTTTAATATATCCGGTAAAATCTCTAATCAGCAGAGAATACAGTTACATTGAAAATACTGAATGCATAATACATATTACATTATTACATGTTTACCTAATAGAAAATGCATAATACATTTTACAAACTTGGTACATAAAGAAAAGGTATATGTTGTTTATTTTTTAAAAAATGGTTCCAAAATTAAAAATAGAAACCATTCTCCAAAAATTACCTGTATTGAAATTAAAAACAGCTAAAACTTATATTTAAGATTATTTAAAATTGATTTTTTATTTTTTGTTAAAAAATTAAGCTTAATTTCTTTTTGACTAAGAAAAACATTAAGCTTATAGATAAGCACATTTTGTTTCTCTCATATATATGAGTCCTCGCATGGGTTTTGGTCTTCAAGATCTATGACTCTTCTTAAGGATATTTATGATATGACAAAAGTGGGTGCCCTGTGCCCCTTAGATACATGTTCTTTGAATAACTGAAATTGTATTTGACACGTACATCTTATTCCAATCTCCATTACATATATATAATATATGAATCCTGAATGAATATATACATATAACTATATAAGTTGTATTTGATAGTTTTTTTTTTTTTTTTTTGGTATATTTTAATAGTTTTTTATTGCTCATCAAACATTGACCATGCAACATATTTTCCATAGTTAAAGCAGTTTCTCATGATCAATTTCTATGAATCTATTATGCAGGAAATATTTCTGGCGAGCGTTGACAGTACATCAGCTGCATTACAATGGGCCATGGCAGAGCTCATCAACCATCCCCAAATATTTAAAAAGCTAAGAGAGGAAATCAATTCAGTGGTGGGGTTGACCAGGCTAGTCAAAGAATCAGACGTCCCAAATCTCCCTTACTTGCGAGCAATTATTAAGGAGACCTTGAGACTGCACCCTCCAAACCCTATCATACACAGAGAATGCATCCGAGATTGCAAGATCAATGGCTTTGATGTAAAGGCCAAGACCAAAACCCTAATAAACGCACACGTCATCATGCGGGACCCAGATGCATGGGACCAACCGGACGACTTTCTACCGGAGAGGTTTCTGGTCAACAACTTCAGTGAAGATTTTGGTCAGACTTTGATTGAGATGAGGGGTCAGGATTTTCGGTACATTCCATTTGGTGGTGGAAGGAGAGGATGTTCAGGTGTTACGCATGCTTATCTGGTGATGGAGGCGACGATTGGAGCTCTTGTCCAATGCTTTGATTGGAAGATCAAGGGTGGAGAAAAGGTTGATATAGATGTAGGGTCAGGATATTCAGGAGCAATGGCGGTCCCTCTTATTTGTTACCCTATTACACATTTTGATCCATTTTAATCAGTACTAGTTCTTTGTTATAATAATTTAAATAATAAATAAAGAATTTGTCATATAAATTCATTGAATAGGAGAGATATCACCATCGAGAAGTTAGGAGAAAATAATGTGGTTCAAGATATGTTGAAGGTTTTTAACTAAATTATATAAGAACAAACAAGAATTAAAAATTATTTAAAACCAAAGAATAATATTAATTTAGTAATCATTTGATTCTAAAGCTTAAATCATATGTAATTCACGATAATTAAGTATAAAATTAAGAGAAAAGGAGGAGAAAGGGAAAACAAATTCAATATTTCGAAAAACAAAATTTTGATATATTGTTTTTGAAATATTACAATAATTTTTGGTATTGGGGAATGTTAGTATTTGAAGATAGTTGAAGCACAATGGACACAATGAAGACAAAGATTTAGTAGAAGAAGTGATTGTAGAAAATATGAGCTTATTATCTCCTTTCAATTACTCTGTTATTTGAGTACACTGTTTTAACAACTTGTGTTGTTTTTTCATACAACAATTTACAATGGTGATGCCTACTTATAGGCTCACTGTGTCGGTTATTACAGGCATTAGGAAGATGTTTGAATCTTCTAGAATCCTATCTAAAATTCTACACAATTATCTAATTGAAGTTTCTAGAAGCTGCTACAACTTATTTTACAATTGCCTTAGATTATGCTAGAATTATCTTGAAATTGTGATTACCTTCTAGAATGTGCAGCAGACTTCAACACTCCTCCTTGATGCACATTCTAGTGACTCCTATCAGGCTTCGAAGTAGTTCGAATCTTGCTTTTGGCAATGCCTTAGTGAAGATGTCAGCTAATTGTTCTTCAATCCTGCAATACTCGAGCTCAATATCTTTGTTTGCTTCAGCTTCTCTTAGGAAATGATACTTGATTGCAATGTGTTTTGTTCGACTGTGAAAGACGGGATTTTTGGCCATTGCAATTGCGGATTTGCTATCGCAAAGGATCTTTGTAGCTTGATTATATTTTTATCCCATATCTTCGAGTATTCGTCTCAACCATATAGCTTGACTAGCTATAGTAGCTGCTGCGACGTATTCTGCTTCTGCTGATGATTGAGCAACACTGTCTTGTTTCTTGGATGTCCATGAGAATATTCCTGAGCTCAGAGAGAATGTATATCCTGAAGTACTCTTTATGTCATCCATCGATCCTGCCCAATCACTGTCCGTGTAGCCAATCAATGTAAACTTGTCCGTAGGTTTGAACCAAATGCCATAGTCTTTTGTGCCTTGCAAGTATCTAAGTATCCGCTTTGCTGCCCCGTAGTGAACTTGTGTCGGATTCTGCATAAATCTTGAAAGTAGACTTGTATCATACATAATATCTGGTCTTGTTGCAGTCAGATACAATAGGCTTCCAATAAGACTTCTATAAATTGACACATCTGCCTTGTTTGACCCATCTTCCTTTCTGAATTTCTCATTAGTAACGAGAGGAGTTGCTACTAGCTTGCATTCGCTCATCTTGAATTTCTTGAGTAGACTCTCCGTGTATTTCTTCTGAGACATGAAGATTCCAGATTTTTCTTGGTTTATCTCAATACCAAGAAAGTAGTGCATCAAACCCAAGTCTGTCATTTCGAAAGTCTTCATCATATCTTCTTTAAATTCTTTCATCATCTTCTCATTGTTTCCTGTATAGATGAGATCATCTACATATAAAGAAACAATAAGGATATTGTTACCTTGGATTTTGATGTATAATGTTGGCTCACTTTTGCTCCTCCTGAATTCATGACTTGTAAAGTATTCATCAATTCTGCTGTACCAGGCTCTTGGTGCTTGCTTTAACCCGTACAACGCTTTCTTCAATTTGAGAACTTTGTCTTCTTTTCCTGGAATCACGAACCCTTGAGGTTGCTCTACATATATCTCTTCTTCAAGATACCCATTCAGGAATGCTGACTTCACATCTAGTTGATGGATATGCCATTTCTTTTGTGCAGCGAGGGCAACAAGAGCTCTAATCGTATCCAGGCGAGCAACATGAGCAAATGTTTCATTGTAGTCGACTCCGTATTGTTGAGAGTATCCTTTTGCGACTAGCCTTGCTTTATGTTTCTGTATAGAACCATCGGAGTTGAGCTTTGTCTTGTAAACCCACTTGACTCCAATGATTTCTTTGTCATTTGCATAGTCCACCAACTCCCAAGTTTTGTTCTTCTCGATCATCTTTATTTCTTCCTGCATAGCTTTGACCCAAACTTCTTGTTTGGATGTTGCTTCATAATTTTCTGGTTCAAGAGTCACAAAATTGCAACTCTCATAAATTTCCGTTAAAGATCTTACTTTTCCCGGTGTTGTTTCTGGAGAGGACACTTCGAGCTGGGTAGTTGTTGTTTGTGCTGAACTCTCTAATTCTTCTGGTTCAGCTGCCGCTTCTTCTTCTGGTTGTCGTGGTACTGCCGATTGCAGATGAATCTTTTTCTTCTCAATCTTCTTTTCATCCCAATTCTATGCTGCATTTTCATCAAACTCCACATCTCTGCTAATGATGATTTTATTAGATTTTAAATTGTAGATGCGGTAGCCTTTTGACTGAGAGCTATAGCCCACAAATATTCCTTTCTCAGTTTTGTCATCCAACTTGCTTCTTTTTTCTTTTGGAATGTGTACATAGCATATGCTTTTGAAAACTCTTAGATGCTTTGCAGAGGGCTTTCTTTCGCTCCATGCTTCAACCGGAGTTTTATTCTGAACTGCTTTTGTCGGACACCTGTTAAGTAAATATACCGCTGTGTAGACTGCTTCAGCCCAGAATGTATTCGGAAGACCCTTCTCTTTTAACATTGCTCTTGCTATCTCCATTACCGTCCGATTCTTTCTCTCGAAAACACCGTTTTGTTCTGGTGCATAGCCGACAATTAGTTGATGCTTTACTCCTTCATCCTTGCAGAACTTGTCGAATTCTTTAGAGTTGTATTCTTTGCCTTGATCACTTCTCAATACTTTGATGTGGTGACCACTTTGTTTTTCCACATAGTTCTTGAACTTCTTGAAAATTCCAAACACTTGAGATCTTTCTCGAAGAAAATAGACTCAAGTCATTCTTGTATAGTCATCGATGAAGAGGATGAAGTACTTGTTTTGGCCATGTGTAGGAGTTCTCATCGGACCGCAAACATCTGTGTGCACCACCTCTAGTAACCTTTTGGCTCTTTGAGCTTGTCCTGTGGGAAATGCTTGGCGATGTTGCTTCCCGAGTAGACACCCTTCACACACATCATCTTTATCTCTAATAAATGGTAGATCCTTCATCATCTTTTTCTGATAGAGTATCTTCAATCCCTGAAAGTTGAAGTGACCAAACCGCCGATGCCATAACCAAGAATCATCTAGTTGCGCCTTCATAGCTGCTTCTGTAGCATAGCTCCATCGAATAGGAAAATTTTGGTTCTCCATTTTCACTCGAGCTATCACCGTGCTTTTATTGTTGTTGTCATAGATTGTGCAGGAATCTCCTTCGAAATGAAGAGAGTAGCCGTTCTGGATCATCTGTCCCACACTGAGCAAGTTTTGTTGCAAATTGGGTACTAGGAGAACATTTTTTATGAATCTTCTTCCCTTCTTCTTGGTCTCGACGGCAATAGTACCTTTTCCTTTTACCTCCACCAGTGCACCATTTCCAAGCCTCACTTGTGACTTGTTAGATGCATCAATATCACAAAAGATGCTTGCATCACCTGTCATGTGATTACTGCAGCCGCTATCTATATACCATTTATCATTTTTCTCTTCACTTGCAGCTTGACAAGCATAGAAGAGAACTCCATCTTCATCTTTATTTTCAAAAAAATTAGCTTGATGATTTTGTTTTAAACGGCACACTTTTTCTACGTGTCCGAATTTTTTACAATTTCAACATTGTGGTTTCCCATGAAACCAACAATCTTTTTCTAGGTGGCTTTTCTTCTTACAAATACCACAAGGTGGGTCTTTTGTATTTTTATCTTGATTATCATAGTTTCTAGAATTTTCTCCTTTAAAATTGCTTTTAGATTTTTTCCACCTAGATTCGGATTTCTGAGACTGAATATTCAGTTTGGACTGAAAAGCACTCTCTACAGAATCTTCGTTTCTTTGACTAAGCCTATTTTCATAAGCTTCTAGAGAGCCCATTAATTCTGTCACTGAAAGTTTAGTTATATCTTTCGATTCTTCTATAGCTGTTATTATTGGATCATATTTTCCAATGACATTAACTAATATTTTTTCTACAACTTTTTTTTCAGAAATAGTTTCACCATAGGCACTCATTTGATTAACTATCTCCTTTATTCTAGCATAATAATTTTTTGCAGTCTCAGAATCCTTCATTTTAATATTTTCTAACTCTCTTCTTAGAGTTTGTA
This sequence comes from Acer saccharum, assembly GCA_030490815.1. Taxonomy (NCBI): domain Eukaryota; kingdom Viridiplantae; phylum Streptophyta; class Magnoliopsida; order Sapindales; family Sapindaceae; genus Acer; species Acer saccharum. Next base: position 56,427,858 of record CM059866.1, read on the forward strand.
GTTTTACGATGCGTACCTTCTCACTACCGTGGAACTCCTCCTTCAAGATATCCCACGCTTCCTTGGCACTGGTTGCTCCCATGATCCTCGGAAACATCTCATCTGCTAAAGCTTGTTGAAGAAAGGACAATGCCTTGGAGCCTTTTTTCTTTTCATCTTTTGAAGTTCCGCACCCATCTTCGACTATCTCCCAAAGATCTTGAGACTGAAAGAATGTCTTCATCTTGATGCTCCAAAAATCGTAGTTGTCGCCATTGAATACTGGAACCGACATCGAAACTGATGAGTGACTTGATTTGGCCATGAGGACAGCTTACGAAGGAACACCCAACAACAAATGCTTGACAATGATCGAACGCAGCTCTGATACCACTGTTAGTATTTGAAGATAGTTGAAGCACAATGGACACAATGAAGACAAAGATTTAGTAGAAGAAGTGATTGTAGAAAATAGGAGCTTATTATCTCCTTTCAATTACTCTGTTATTTGAGTACACTGTTTTAACAACTTGTGTTGTTTTTTCATACAACAATTTACAATGGTGATGCCTACTTATAGGCTCACTATGTCGGTTATTACAGGCATTAGGAAGATGTTTGAATCTTCTAGAATCCTATCTAAAATTCTACACAATTATCTAATTGAAGTTTCTAGAAGCTGCTACAACTTATTTTACAATTGCCTTAGATTATGCTAGAATTATCTTGAAATTGTGATTACCTTCTAGAATGTGCAGCAGACTTCAACAGGAAGGGGAGAGACTCAAACTCGCAACCTTGTGGTGTAAGTATGAGAATCACCGGGTCAACATCATCTTGTCTAATTTTGATATTATGATTTTTTAGTAACCATTTTAAATAAAAAATTCAAGTTATTAATTGTTCATTAAACCATGACAAAGGTTGAGGTGACCTAGTAGTAAACTAATTGTATCCTTGTTATTGAGGTTATTGGTTTAAGTCATGTCATTATTCTCTAATTTTCAATTTTGTAATCACGAAAGTTAGTCATAATGTGGGTCATCGTTTGGTCATTATGACTAACTTAATTTTTGACAAATTTTTAATAACAAAAATAAGGAAGAGATGAAAAAGATTCTTATTAACCATGGATGTGAAATGAAAATATTGGCCAGTTGTAACAAATAATCAAAATCCAAAGTTTGAGGAAATGGAAAAAATTATGAAAAGATATATCAAATTAGTAAATTACTTTCATCGGTGGTTGCAAGGTAAAAAAATTTAGGTTTTAATCCTAATTATATTTTCTATTTTATTACTATACATTTGCAATGGTTCATAAGTATTTTTTTTATAGCTGGACAGTGCAAATGGTACCAGTTTTGTCCAGCGAAATTCAGGTTATAGCTGAATTTCATCTTATTACTATCTAATTTACGTTCCTTAATTATTTTTGCTGCCAAAAGTAAGAAAAAGAGAAAGAAGATTCTTATTGACAATGGATGTGAAATGAAATATTGACTGGTTGTAACGAATAATCAAAATCAAAAGGTTAAAAAAATAGATAAAATTATTAAAAGATATATCGAATTACTTTCTATATTGGTTAAAAAAAAATGGATCCATCATCCAATCACAATGTTTTTTCTTTCTTTCTTTCTTCTCTATTATTGTTACCTTGAAGACTGACTCGGACTTTGACCGATATTTCCAATAAGAGCTACCTGACTAAATCTCAGATCGGTGAGTCGAGTTTCACATAAATAAATTTTTAATAATTATTTATTTATTTTGCTCAGTTCATACAAATTTGTTTCATTTCTAGCAATATCACAAGAAGATTCTCTGAATATTTTCTCTCGTACTACAAGAAGATTCTTTGAACTCGCGTAGGTGTTATATCTCAACATTTAAAACGAATTCATTTGGTCAAATATAATATGATTTAGCTAATATTATCTACAAAAATTCGTGTGCTTTTAATGTATTTCCAATTCTTAATTGTGTTTTCCATGTTTTCCTAGAGAGCAATGCTATACAATCCAAAAATAAACCCCAAAACTAATCAAAATGATGTGTCAAGTGAGTTGTCATCACCATATAAATTATGAGATGATGTGGTGAATGACATGTTAATGGCAAATCACTTGACACGTCATTTGGGTTGGTTTTTGGATCGTGTAGCATTATTGTTTACAAGAAGTGAAGATAAAAGATATAGCTAGCGATGACTTTAGTGGTTTGAGAAATATATATGTCATGATTTTCCAGCAGCTTGGGAGAGTAATTTCCAGTTATCACAACATAAAAGTATAAGAGTGGTATTTGTTTATGTTGCATGAGTCCAAGGTTTAAGTTAGGGGAGGGATTTCCAGTTCCACAGAGGAAAGAATTCCAATTTATGGGTTCTGGATGCCAGTGACACCGGAAAATCCCATTCCAACAATAACTAATTTGACCACGGTTATGAGAATCCATTGGGAAGAGAAAATTGGTAAGAACGGTTGGGTTTTCTGTTGGTCATATAGAGAAAGAATTGCAATTAATGGGTTCTTGGATGCCGGTGCTTGCTCTACAAATGGAACTCATGGCAGCAGTACGAGTATGGCAAATGGACCTCCGATTATGATCTAATCAGATGGAGATAAAGCACAAACATCTGATCACTTTTGTTTTTACTTTTTAAATTTTAAATTTTTTTTTTTTTTTTTTGGAATTAGATTAAATAAAATAATAAATATGGGCATTTTAAATGTTTTACATAGTCAAAAGAGCCAATCGTTATTTTTAACTATTGACCACTAACATGCAATATGGGATGTTTGTGCAATTTTAAGCGAAAGTTACATATACGTGTCATTTGGCCTAAACTAGAGAGATACTTGTGCAATTTGCCCTAGTTTTAATTTATAATAAAACTAGGGCAAATTGCACACTGGGGTCATGTTAGAAATGGGGAGGCGATCAAGTCTCTTGAGAAGAAGTTGGTAGAGGTGGAACAGCTTGCGTTGACGGGTGGGTGGTCTGAATTACTTTGCAACTAGAGGACTGGTCTAATTTCGAAGTTGTGGAATGCTATTCGGCTGGAAGAAAGGGAATGGAGGCAAAAGTCAAGAGTTCGGTGGCTGTTGGATGGTGATAGAAACTCTAGTTTTTTCCATAATGTCATCAATGCTAGACGGAGGATGAATCACATTAGCTGCTTGTCTTTTAATGGGAGGGTGATCTCTGAACCGACTCTTGTCAAGGAAGCCATGGTTGATTTTTTTCACTAATAATTTCAAGAAGATAGCTGGACAAGACTGAGTTGTAGGAATTTGGGTTTTAATCAGCTGGCTGCGATGGATAGGGAGCTGTTTGAAGTGAAATTTGGGGAAAAAGAGGTGTGGGAGGCGTTGAAGAATTGTGACGGGAATAAAGCCTCGGGTCCGGATGGCTTCAATTTGAACTTCATCAAACACAACTGGGAGATAATAAAACCTGACTTTATGGCTTTTCTAGAGGAATTCTTTTACAATGTAGATATTGTTAAGGATCTTAATAATTTGTTTATTACGCTCATTCCTAAAGTGGGGAAGCTGGAGTCCATAGGGGACTTTAGACCGATCAGTCTAGTGGGTTCTCTTTGTAAGGTGTTGGCGAAAGTCCTTGCCAATCGTCTGAAGAGAGTTATGAATGGGGTGATTGGGGATTCTCAAATGATGTTTGTGAGCGGCTGTCAGATTACGGATAGCTTCGTTATAGCTAGTGAAATCATTAATATGTGGAAAAAAGATGTAGAGGTTGGCATTTGGATTAAACTTGACTTCGAGAAGGCCTACGATAGTGTAGACCACACCTTTTTGGACTCGGTTTTATGTGATATGGGTTTTGGGGAGAGATGGAGGAAATAGATGAAATGTTGCATTTCCTCTCCTATGATGTCAGTTCTGGTGAATGGTAGCCTTTTTAGGCAATTTCCTCTAGAGAAAGGGCTTCACTAAGGTGATTTGTTGTCTCATTTTATGTTCAATATTGTGGTGGAGGCTTTGAATCGGTTGTTCCTAAATGCGTAGTATATAGGGTTGATTAGGGGTGCGGTTATAGGTGACATGCACGCCTCACACCTTCAATTTGCAGATGATACGATGTTATTTTTGGAGGCCAATATGGAATGTGTGAAGGCTACAAAAAGAATACTAAAATGCTTTGAGTTGGCTTCCGGTTTGAAGATTAATTTCCACAAGTCGTACTTGGTGATGGTAAGTAGATCGGATGTGGCTTCGGAGGACTTTGCGACAGCTTTTTGTTGTAAAAGGGTTGATCTCTCTAGCACTTATTTAGGCATGTCACTGGGTGCCAATCCGAATTTTAAATTATTTTGGGATCCTATGGTTCAAAAAATTGAAAATAGGCTTGCCCCTTGGAAGAGAAGATTCCTCTTGAAAGGTGGTCATGTGGTCCTCATTAAATCGGTTCTAACTAGTATTCCAAATTTTTATATGTCTATCTTTAAGATGCCGATGGGGTTGCCAAGAGGAAAATTCACACTATCGATTGGGATTTGGTTTGTAAGAGCAAGAAATATGGTGATTTAGGGATCGACCATATGCATCAGATGAACAATGCTTTGCTTGCTAAATGGGTGTGGAGATTTGGGAGAAAGGTCTCGTCTTTATGGAAAAAGGTTGTGTGCGCGAGATATGGGATGTGGAAGAAAGCCATGTACTGGAATTGGTTTAAAAATTCCAGAGACTCCCATTTTATCAAAGTAATTAAGTCTTTGTTCACCCCAGGTTCCATAACAAAGGAGATTTTACAAGATGATTTCTTTCCAGTGTTAGGGTGTGGTGATAGATTGGATTTCTGGTATGATATTAAATGGGATGGTATCTTTTTAAAGCAGACTTTCCTGAGAATTTTTGCTCTTGCTATGTTGAAGAATGGCGTCGTTATTGAGTTTGGAAGCTGGATTGACAGAGAGTAAAAGTGGAACATTCCGCTGCGCAGACCCTTGTTTGATTGGGAAAGGGAGTAATAGAGATAGTTGATGATTGCTTTACAGTGTGTTGTGCTGCAGCATTTGATTCCGGACTTGGTTGGTTGGAAGGCAAATTCGGATGACCAATTTTTTATCAAATCTTTTCGTTATAAATTGGAATGCCAACCTACGATTGATTTTGGTTGTAATGGCTTGCTTTGGAGTGGGGTGTGCCCTCCAAAGATTCAAATTTTTGCGTGATAGCTGATTAAAGGTAAGGTGTTGGTCAAAGATGTCCTTATGAGGCAGATGGGTGTTGCTGGGATTTCAGTGGAGTATCCTTTGTGTAAATCTGATAAAGAGACGGTAGATCATTTATTTTTAAAGTGTAAGTGGTTATGGAATCTGTGGTTGAATGTCATCAGTATTTGGGGGGTGCATTTTTGTGGTGGTCGAAGTGTGAAAGAGTGGGTTGATATCCGAAATGGTTTGTGCCCGAGTCTTAAGAGCAGGAAGGTCTGGTGCAGCCTTTTCTTCATGATGGTCTGGTCCATTTGGAAAACCAAAAATAATTTGATTTATAAAGGGTTGGAAGCTTCGATGTCTTAGACGGTGGAGGTGGTTCGGTAAAGGGTGGCTTGGTGGTTCAAGCATCTTGGTTGTGGCTCAACTGATCCTGTGTCCTTGCTTATCCTCAATCTGAAGGATGGTTGTGTTGACAAGCAAAGGCAGAGGAAGTCAGTCTTGGTTGAGTGGCAACCCCCTCCTTCATACGATCTCAAGTTCAATGTGGATGGTTCTTCGAGGGGTAATTTGGGCCAAGCTGGGATTGGTGGTGTGCTTAGAGTTTCTAGTGGGCATGTGCTTTGCCTTTTTTCGCTTCAGATTGGCTCTCAGGATTCGAACACTGTAAAGATCATGGCGATCCTTAAAGCTTGTCAGTTATGCACCTCTTGCGAGCTGATTGGGGACTGACAGGCTGTCGTTTTGCATGTCAAAATATTTATATTTCAAGTTCACCTTGTTAGTGCAAGTGACTAGAGACTAGTATAGCAACAAACAAGGGTATCGTCCACAGGGAGGTGTCATCCGTCAACCGTTTCGAGTTTTAGAGTTTATTGAAAGTATGTAAATAGAATGCGGATTTGGTGAGAATGGTGTGTTTGAGGTGTATGCATATTACGGTGTGGTGTGTGTGGAAATGTAATTAAGAAAAGAATACAAATAAAAACAAAGAGAATATGAAATGGTGAGAATGGTGTTTAAAGAGACAAATAATAAAATGGTGGTTTGGAGAGATGTAAGATTGTGGTCATACAAGGTACTTATTAGTTCACCAAACACAAGTGCACACTTAGTAGATTGTTAGGCATTAAGTTCATCCAATTCAAGTTATGGGCTCGTTCTCACGATTAAAGAGTTCCGAAACCAAATAATCTATTATTACGAATTATTCGTTGATTAAGGAAACCAAAATCTATTCTAGCTCCCTAAAGATCATGGAAGAGCATGTGTCTTAAGGTCAAAGACCTATTAAGCTCATGAACATAGAGCCAAAACCTACTCTAGCACGGTCATGCATAAAACAAGCTTCATCCATTCTTTTAGAATTAAGTAGTCAAGACTATACCCGAAAGGTCATCCATGGAGGTACAATCCCAACCCACATACACTCAAACCCATCAAAACAAGGCATTTCGACCTTCTAAAGACATACATACACACATGGGATATTTGATTACAACTACTCATACATATTAAGTTAATCTACTCCTCATCCCATCCATGAACACATATCAATTTTCAATCCCCACACACATGCATATCAAGATAAGAGATTATGCAATAATAACAAGAACAAATCAAATCCCAAATGGATTTAAGAACAATCATAACATAAATGAGCACAAATATAGGTTTACAATATTTCCCAAGTGGGGTTACACGTTTAGAAAACAAGAAATACAAAGAGAGGAGTTTAAGAGGGACAACCCTTGAAGATGACCTTCTCTAAGTTCTCCATGCTTGCTAGCTCGAAATTGGTCCAAAGACCTATTTTTCTCCTTGCAATCTACTCCAAATGTGGTGGATGATAGGTAGAAAGTGGTGGTGGTGAGCTTCGATGGGAAGACCTCCATGGGAGCTTTGAAAGCCTCTCTCTCTCTCTCTTTTGATTTGGGGAAGAAGATGAAGATGGCTGTTGTTATGTTTTTTTGTGTTTGGTGGCTGGTTTGTTGTCTTAAGAGAGGGCTCAAAATGGTGTATAAATAGGTTGGGAAAGTTAGGGCACGATCTGGGCATGAAAGGACCAAAATGCCCTTCTGAAATGGCTTAAAATCTGACCCTTCGCTGAGCTGACAACGGAAGGTCGCTACCAAGTTGGCCATGGGCGGCGACGACCACATCGGGGGCAAACTTCACTGCCCCTTGGTGCCTAAAAAGGTCGCTGCCACATTGGCTGTTGGCGGGGGCGACCATGACATCAAACTTCTCGCGTACCGTTACGGAAATGCGCATATCTTCCTATAGAAAACCCAGAATTGTATTCCGTTAAAACCTCTGGAAAGTAGACTTCCGGGGCTTTCCGAATATAGATAGAGCTCAACGTGGTTCGATCTGAGGAGGGAGATATGCCCCCCGAAAGTTAGGTATTCTGCACAATGTTCTCTACCGCGGTCATGTTTCCAGCCTCGTGCACCGTTATGGAAATGACTAGGGGTGGGCACGGTTCGGTTCGGTTCGGTTTTGGGTAAAACCGAATTGAACCGATAATATTTCGGTTTACTCAAAATTGAACCGGTTTAAACCGAATAAAAAATAGTAACCGAACTGAACTGAACTGATTTTAATCGGTTCGGTTCGGTTCGGTTCATTTCGGTTTTGGGCCTAATGGGCTTAATGAGTTTTAATATGTTTTTCAATTTGATGGGTTGTGAGATTCTAATTTTGGCCCAAATTTCATAATTTTTAATAGCCCAAGCCTAAAAAAAATACTGAAATCAAACCAAAGAAAAACACATACCTGACATATCACAAGTTTCATAGTCAAATAGACATGAAACATACCTGACATATCACATATTCTTCAAAGATAAAAACTCTAAATCAAAAATCCAAACTCCAAATCAAAATTACAATACAACTAATATAAAAACTCCAAATCAAAATTACAATAATACAACTAAAATAAAAACTCCTTCATGCCTTGCTTTCTTGTGCTCTCATTTGCTTGCTGCAGTGGAAAACATATAACATGGTATGTAAGTCACAAGTAAGAAATAGAATCCACTTTTATCCATGATCAAAGTATCAAACAAGCAATCCAATTTTCGAAGATACATAATTACTACACGAGACAGAATTCTTATCAAGTTGTCACAGGAACAAAATATAAACTTGACCTAAACTTACTTTCATTTCATATATTTTGAAATTGAAGAAACCAACAAAAATCCCATTAAAACAGCACATAACCTATGCACAGTAAGCTCTAGTACAAGATAGAGCACACAAGATCGTAAATGCTCATTGTCAAACAAATCCCATAAACTTGAGTACTTGACTCGTTTACATCACAAGCATACAAGATAGTTAACGAGCACATCACGAGCACATTAAAACAAGATATATAGTAAATGCTCCTTGTCAAACAAATCCTTGATTTAAAAACATTTTACTCATTCATGTCCTATATCAACCTATGCATAATAAGCTCTAGTACTAGAGCCTTCAAAATTACCATTAGCTTCCTTAAATTGAACCCCCCGCCCAAGACAAGACATAACTGAAATAAGAACATGAAGCAACCACAATTTAGAATATCTACCAAAAAACGACATGCCTTTCTTGCATTGACACCAACTTAAAGAAAACATAGAAATTCAATAGGGGATTTTTGCAGAAGCTTAAAAATGATAAAAACTAACATGAGACATTAAAAAGTTTTAACTTTGAACCCAAAACTGATTAGAACCCACTAATCTGGAAAATTTGATGTATACACAGGTATACATCAGAAAAACTGGTCAAACCCACCTCAGATTATCAATCAAAGTATATAATTTTGTATGTGGTTATGATAAAAACAATATTATATAAATATATTCAAAGAAACCACAAGAAAACAAGAATAAATGGTAGATAGAGAGAGAGAGAGAGAGAGAGAGACAGAAAAAGAAAAATGAACCAACCTTTAAAGCTTTGTCTCATTGAAGAAGAGCTGAAGAAGAGCAGATCGGACGAAAATTAGAAAAAGATGAAGAAAATTAGCAAAAGAAGAAGAGACGGGCGTTGACAAACAAACCTTGTACGAGTAGATCGGATGTCGAGGAACAGAGTTCAGACAGGCGGTGGAGCAGATCAGCCGTTGAGCGATCAGTTGAAGAGTTGAAGAGAAGTTGAGAACAGAGGCAGTCGGCAGAGATTAGAGGAGAAGTCAGAAATGTGAAAGAATAGAGTTAGGGTTTTATTTATTTATTTATATATGCGGTTTATTCGGTTCAAACCGGTTTTTGAACACCTAAACCGGTTTAAACCGAAAAAAAATCGGTTTTCATTTTTTTAAACCGGTTTAAACCGAATTGATCCTATGAACCGAACCGAACACCCTTTTTTCGGTTCGGTTCGGTTCGATTCGGTTCGGTTTTGAACTTTGTGCCCACCCCTAGAAATGACCATAACTCCCTCTATAAAGCTCAAAATTGCAATCCGTAAAAACCTTTGGAAAGTAGACTTCCGAGGCTTTCCAAATATATATGGTAGGAAACCCAGTTTGATACGAGGAGGGAGATATGGACCCAGAAATCTGTATGTTCTGCATGGGCATTTGCAAGGTCAGCCCATTAACCTTTAAAAAATAGAGTTGACCAGTGCTGCGGTCTCAGTGTCGCTTTTTAGCTCAACGGCGGATCCACCATGGAATACTTGATTTTGCTTGCCGTGGTTGACCATGAATCACGCCACGGTTTGGGTCAACGGCGAGACCGCGACAACTCTGTATGGTTTCCAATTCTTCATTGTTTTGCTTGGTTTGGCCTCCCAATCTTGACTTTAAGTTCAAACACTAAATATAGAGAACATATACCTACACATGGCTCACAAAACACATTATATACAAAAATACGCTCGAAAACAAGCACAAAAGCTAGGAAATGGGGACCTCAATTAGGTACAATTATCGTCCGATCAGGGACTGCAAAGTGATGATTGTTAGTGACTCGAAATCGACGGTTGCTTGTTCTAACAATTTAGATAGTTTTGAAAGCTTAAATAATGTGTCTCTTATTTATAATATTAAAGAGCTATTGAGCCAAAATCAGAATTTAGAGATGGTGTTCAATCCTAGATCCTCTAATTCTTTCGTGGATAGTTTGGCCAAGATTGGTTCGAGTGGTGGGGAGAATAAAATTGTGTGGAACTGATGCTCTTGCTGTTTGTTTCGATTGTGGTTTTGGCTTGGGGGTTTGTTGTGTCAGTGGGTGCTTGGGTTGCTTCGCTGGGCTGCTGCTGTTGCTTGGTTTTTTTTTTTTCTTTTGTTTTTTGCTCGTCTTTTGTTTCCTTGTTGGTCTTTTCTTTGGGTGTTTTAGGAGGTTGCTGGTGCCTGTGCTCTGTCTTGTGTGTGTTGTGTTTGTGTGGCTCCTCCTGGGGGTATTGTTTAATATTTCACTGTTCAAATATATATATATATAATAAAATTAAGGAGTAATTGCACAAACATCAATTGATTTTAGGCCTAATTACACATGTCATACCCAAAATATGGGCTTGCTACCACGAGGCTATTATAGTAATAAAATAATTCCTATGCGCAAGAGTCTAGAAAAGGCCATCTCATCCCATATCGCAAAGTCGACTAGACTTTATATTGGGCCGAAATTCGAAAGCCAGACTTGGGTAGAGACCGAAGGTTTCGACCTAGGTCGAAACCCAAAGGTCAGCCCAGGTCTGAAGCCCAAATACCAAGTCGGTGCCAAGAAGCAAGACAGTCAGAAGAATATCCACTTGACAGATAGTCTCATCGAGAAACACATTTCCGATAAGCCATACAATGAATGAGGACTATAGTTCAGATTTCAAAGGGCCAATATTTGGTTTGACAACACTCAACCTACCAAGTGAGCTTACGTGTCTTTCAACCCACGGTGCGACAACATCAAATTGAATACGTGTCAGCCAGACATCCGACCAACCCAAAAAGCAAGTGTCAGATAAGCTTTCAGCTGCCCAACTAGCATCCTAGTGTCGGCTGAACACTTGAGTATGGATACTCGGACACGTTTCCTCCAGTATAAATATGAGATCCAACATCATATTCAAGGGGACATTCAATTTACACCTTTTAGTCTTGCCATAGTATTCAGATTTATCTCTCAAACTCAATACTGACTTAGGCGTCGGAGAGCTAAAGCCGACCACTCATCGGCTCTCCGCTAACGTCTTTCTTCCCTTTTTGTTTCAGGCATAAGAGTCAGCCCGAAACCACCCGAATTGCCCGAGCAGTCCGAAACATACATTTAAGACCAAAACACGCACAAATTCAACTAGTCTTCAATTTCTTTAGTTGACTAGCTGATCAAATGACTTACGTGGCAATTTGACTATTGTTACCAGTTTTACTTGTAAACAACACACATATGGACTTTTTACCAAATATTACACAAACATCCCCTACCGTCAGTTAACTTCCATCCAAACTAACTGTTGACCAGATTTTTAGTATTAAAAGTCCAAAATACCCTTAGTTACTTATTTATACTTTAATTTGTTCCCCTTAAAGTAAAATAAATTATATAAAAATGTAAATAAAAAACTTTTAATTATATTGTTTTCAAACAAATTTTAAAAGACAAAAATAAATAAAACAAAAAATTTAGACTTTAAAAAAAATTAGAAGAAGGAATAAAGGAAATTTTTTAAGAAAAGAAATGGAGAACATATCTCAAATATGCCATTGTTGTGACTTGGATCCACAATCATGTAAAACAAAACTAGATTTTAAGTTTTTGACATTAAAATACAATCAGTATTGATGATTGAAAATTGAATATAATTGTGGAATCTCATTTATTACTAAAAACCTTGTGGCTTGAATGGAATCCTATTTATGATTGAAAATAGAATATAATTATGATTTGTTGGTTTATGAATCATCAATAATGATTGTATTTTAATGTTAAACTTAAATCTAGTTTTATTTTTCATAATTGTGGATCCCAGTCCCAACAATGTCGTATTTGAGATCGATCTATTCTCCATTTCTTTTCTTAAAAATTTTCTTTTATTCTTTTTTTCTAATTTTTTTAAAGTCTAAATTTTTTGTTTTATATATTTTTGTATTTTAAAATTTGTTTGAAAAAATATAATTACAAGTTTTTTATTTGCATTTTTATATAATTTATTTTATTTTAAGGGGAACAAAATAAAGTATAAATAAGTAGCTAAGGGTATTTTGGACTTTTAATACTAAAAATCTTGTCAACAGTTAGTTTGGATGAAAGTCAACTAACGGTAGGTTGGTAGGGGATGTTTGTGTAAATTTTGGTAAAAAGTCCATATGCGTGTAATTAGGCCTAAACTCGGGGGCCGTTTATGCAATTACTCCTAAAATTAACTTAATACAATTAAAACTCTTAAGTCTCAAATGTTAATGAGGATAAAAAACCGATACAGTTGAACTTCCAACAAATCTAAATGATCAGTTAACACATGAATATGAATATGAAATGTTCAACGGTTCATAAAGATAATAAACAAAAAGATCTTTACTTTTATCCTTCATTTCTTCTACTTAAAGTCTTATCGAATAAAACTTATCAAGAAAGTAGAGATAAACCAAATGACAAAAAATATTAAAGACTTGAAAAAAAAAAAAAAAAAAAAAAAAAAAAAAAAAAAAAAAAAAAACAAAAAACTATTTACAAGGAAAACGCAAAACTAAATACTAATTAAAATACCTAAATAATAAAAGAAAAACATAGTTATTGAAGACAAAATAAATAAATAAAAACTTTAATTAAAATTAATTATAGCAAAGGATAAAAGAAAAAAAAAAATGATTAATACCAAACAAAAGTCTGAAACATATAAAGATTATTATGTGCATATATGCATTTAGGGTGTGTTTAAGATTACTTTTACTTAGGAAATAATCACTTATTTCATAAGTTTTAGGACCAAAGGTGTTCGGTAAACTCTTAAAAATCAACTTATTTTACAATCTGCTTCTCAAATAATCAGATTTTGAAAAGTTGGATGGGGGTAGCTTTTATTTCGGGACATGCCTCTCTGGTGTCGAAGAAGCCTGTTATTATTTCTTGATTTAAGTTATATATAAGTGATTATTTCTTAAGCTACAGAAATTATTCCCACAAATCTAGGATGACTAGATTCTTTTTCTTTTGATTTTTATTTTTAAGAAAAAACCATGTTTAAAACTCATATGCAAACATTATAGTTATAAATCTAGGATGACTATATTCCTTTTCTTTTGATTATTATTTTAAAGAAAAACCATGTTTAAAACTCATATGCAAACATCATACTATAAGTACATTTCCTACTCCGAAAGCAAAAATAGTTGCAAAAACATATGCAATTCTCACATTCATAACTCAAAAACCCGAATCCCAACTAATTGCTCTCTTTAATTTCTAATGTTCTACAATGACATTTTTTTTTTTCTAAGAATCCCTTATTTTAACTCAAATTAAAGATCTTGATAAAATCCATCAATTTAATTTATTGAATTTTTTTTTTTTTAGATGATAAAATCAATGAAATATACTAGCTAGTAAACAATATTTGAGAATTTTTATGCATTACAACTATCATTTTCCGATTTTGTTGAATATAAAACATCGGAAAATTGAGCAAAAAATTGGAAAAATCGAGCCCCCCTACTACCAGATCTCCACCGCCCAGGGCTGGCCCTAGGGGGAGCCCTGTTAGGCAATGCCTAGGGCCCCCAAATTTAGATTTTTATTATATATAAAAAAAAAAAAAAAACAATTATGATTTCATAAAAGAGGTCCACACACATTTTAAACAAAAACAGGACCATATATGACCTTTTTTTTTTTTTTTTTTTTTTTTTTTTTTTTTTTTTTTTTTTTTTTTTAAGCCCACCACTCACATATGATATTTTATTTTTATTTTTAAGGCCCACCTATGGAAACACCATGATCAACATTCTTATGCCAACTGGCAACTTCCTTCTTATCAGTAGAGATGCACATTTTCCCCCGGATCCCTAAATTCTCACGTCCCCATCCTCATTTGGAGATTTTTTTTTTGGGGGAAATGGGGATGATTTTCATCCCCAAATTAAAATAGGGATGGGGATGGGAGGACCCTTCCCCATCTCCATTTCCTCATTTCCCCAAAACATATATAAATATAATTATAATATATATATATATATATATATATAAATTTTTTTTATTCTTTGAAAACCCTAACTATATATACTCATTTACTCTTTTTAAAGATAAAACCTAAAACCTAAATCTAAAATCTCCTCTCAAGATTTGTAATGAAATGTTTATTTTTTTAGTTTAATTTATAATTTTTAGTCAAATTGGGGAATGGGGGAAATGAGGAACTGGGGTTGGGGATGGATATAACTCCCCCCAAAATTGGGGGGGGGGGGGGGGGGGGGGGGGGGGGGGACCAAATGTGTATCTCTACTGATATGATACCCCAAATGTGTATCTCTACTTATCAGACATCCCAAGAAAATTTGAAAATAGGTTTCTTCAAATCTCATTTGATATGAAAATTCAAAAACAAAATCTTAAAAATTCAAACAATTTTGAGTGGCTTCGCTGTGTTATCCATTGAAAAAATTATAATAAAAAAAATTTGATTATGTAAGTTTAATAAGTACTTTTATTGCTAAAAATGTGAGACGAGTAAGTGATACATTCTTTGATGCAATTATAAAATTTTTATTTGGGTAACTTTTTATTTGTTATTTTGTTGTGTTATGGTTTTGATTTTGAGTTATTATATTAATTTTTACAAATATTTACTAAAGAAAAAAAAAAATCAAGTAAATACACATGAAGGGTCGAGGACCTCATTTTTAATTTTTTTTATTTCAACTCAGAGGCTTGGACCCCCAAAATCTTAGGACTAGCCCTGCCATCGCCGATAGAGATCCTCACTTGAAAAGTCCATTTTACCCTTCCATTGTTATCTTTCCACTAAGTTATTCATTTGGTCAACGATTTTCTAGGAATGTTTGTGTAAGCTAAGTAAATGATAATGCGTCAGAGTGAAATTTCACCTAAATTCAGGGGAATTAGTGCGACTTTTCCTAAAAATCTAGCTATATACCCGACTTTAACTCTTAATTGATACAATGATACATCAAAAATATGAGTTAGGAATTTTGGATCCTCTCCTGTCCTTTTTTTTTTTTTTTTCCAAGTGTAATTGAAACACCAACTTGTATGAGAGAGAAAAAATTTGATCAAATCTTAACCATATATTTTTTAGGAAAAAGCTTGGGTGTTGACCGGTCAGCTCCCAGTCATACTGACCACTCAATGGGGTGTTGCCACGTGGTCAAAACTCTTTCACTTTTTACCATTTTCTCCTTGCTTTAGGTTATGTGGTAACCAAACATTGGTTGGTTAGTATGACTGGGTGCTGACTGGTTAGCACCCAAGCAGTGTTCTATTTTTTATCATGCTTAGTCACTAGATTATGAAAAGTCTAGAAGAAAAAAGAAAAAAAAAAAAAGAAAAAAAAAAAAAAAAAACAGAGTAATTAAGGAAAGAATCTTGATCCCAAAAATATTAGCCCCTTCAATTCCCAAAAATAAAATAAAGAAAAAGATTAAAAAAATATATGGTAAAATACATGTAATATTGAAAGAAGAGTTATACTTATATAATAGATAGTGCGTGATCACTGACGTACAGGCATGGATTAAGATTTTCGAAACTACTAATTAAGTCCATGTCATGTCCCCATGCAAAGGTGGTCCAACACTAAGTCATCAATATTTGGAACATTTTGTTACAAAATGATTCCCACAGATGGAGAAATACAAACATATATATATTTATAGGATCAAAATCTATCAACTTATATATTGATTAAATATAGATATTTCTCTATCATAAACGATCGAGCTATCATCATTGCGTGAATAATTTTGAGATCAGGTTAAAACATTTACGTGACCACTAAGTTGTGATTAACAATTAATAAAAATAAAAATAATTTAACAAAAAGACATATAAATCTTAATCACTTAATATATATATCACTAATAAATATAATAATCAATCAAATTTCAAATAAACTCAAATAAAAGAACCAACTATTTATGTAGGACATAATAACTATGACAGGTTAATTATATTCATTTCTAATCTTAAATATACTAATTATTAAATTACATGAACAATTGCACATCTTCGCTTAGTACATATGGTGTACGTTCACAAGGTTTGAGTCCCACATATGCATTTAATGAACACTTGTGTTGAATTTTGGGTCGTGCTGTGCCACACTTGAAATAATTGATTGTGGCATATCCCACCATATCCCTGATTTCTTCGGTGTTAGATTTGAAAATAAATAAATAAATAAATAAATAAATTATTGAACAATTAGTATTATTTTTTACTTTATTTGGTCCACTTTTAATTTCTCAAAGCACCATAAATTAGCAGTGATTTCTTTTCTTGAGTGGCCAAAACCAACCCAAAACAAAACAAAATTCCATCTTTCTGATCATCATCGAACATCTGCCAATTGTTGTAAAACCTAAAATCAAACCACCCATCCATGGCTATTGATGTCACAGAATACTATTTCCTCTTCTTGATCTGGTTGATCTCAACGGTTGGGATGCATTTCATAATTAAATTTTGGACACACTCATTAAACAAGCAGAAACCTCTGCCACCACCGGGCCCTCGGGCTCTCCCCATCATCGGTCACTTGCATCTACTAAGCACAACCTTACCAAAATCACTAGAAACCTTAGCAAATCGCTATGGCCCTCTCATGCAGATACGCATGGGTGACACACTTTTCGTCATCGTCTCTGACGCCAACACTGCCGAAATGGTCTTAAAAACTCACGATATTGATTTCGCTTCCAAGTATGAGCCTGGCCCTTCCCAGAAACTCCTCTACAAAGGGTGCAGTTTCATTAACGCTCCTTATAGCTTGTACTGGCGGTTCATGAAGAAGATATGTGTGACCAAGCTCTTTACAAGCTCACAACTTCAACGGTTCACACATGTCAGAGAAGAAGAGAGGACCAAGCTTTTGAAATCTCTGATAGAGAGATCCGAAGCCGGAGAACCGTGCGATCTGAGTAAGGAACTGGAGGCATTGACGAGCCTTATGATTTACAGGATGACGATGGGGAGCAGATCATCGTCAGGAGATTATAATTATAGTGTTGAAGCTATGGAGATGAGGGGGCTGATTAGAAATATAATGGAGTGTGGAAAGAAGTATGCAGTGATTGAGGTGTTTGGTCCTTTGAGGAGATTTGATCTGTTTGGAAATGGGAAGAGGATTGAAACGGCGTTTTTGAGGTATGATCAGAGATTGGAGCAGATCATTCACGAGTATGAAGAGAATCGGATGAACAATATTATTGATGGTGAAAATGAAGAAAAAGATGTGATGGATATTTTGTTGGAGACTTGTAGAGACTCCAGTGCTGAAGTCATGATAACAAAAAGCCATATCAAGTATTTTTTCATGGTTAGTATCTTTATTTATTTATTTTCTTTATATATATATATATATATATATCTGAGATTAATTCGATTCCAAAACTTTTTTCCTTAACTATAAGAGATATAATTAATTAAGAGCTGTTGGATCGAGGCTCTTGAATAACTCCTTCGGAGATCACCAATTTTTAGATTTTTTTACAGAAGTCAATTTCATCAAATTTGAAGTATCTGGAGAACCAATTTGAAAAATTAATAAAATTTTGAAAGAAAAAAATGTAAATAACAAAAAAAGTAGAGTAAAATTTAAATAAATTAAAAAATATATATCAAAGGTTTGGGGTGGCCATGGCCCCTTCACATCATAAGGGGGCTTCATTTTGAGTATGCTTAATGAAGAATGGACATTAAATATTTTATTTTATAAATTCAAAATTCAGAGGGTAATTGCGGACAAGGCCAACAAGAGTAATGTTGGACTGTCTAAATTGTTTGTCCAAAATCATGTTCAAATAGTATGGTAAATAATTATAACTAACAAATCATCCACCACGTCATCACATAATTTACAGTGGTTACAACTCCCATGCTAAATTAATAATTTTGGTAGCATAACATTATTGTTCGTTTAATACATAATTCTCACTAAATCTTGTTTATATTAATCTGTGAAGGAAATATTTATGGCATCGGTTGATTCTACATCTACAGCCATGCAATCAGCTATGGCAGAGCTTATCAACCGTCCCGAAATTTTCAAGAAATTGAGGGAGGAGATTAACTCAGTTGTGGGATCTAATCAGCTGGTCAAAGAATCAGACGTCCCAAATCTACCCTACTTGCAGGCCGTCCTAAAAGAGACTCTGAGACTACATCCTCCCGGACCCATGCTCCGAAGAACAGCCACCGTTGATAGCAAGATTAATGGCTATGACATAAAGGCCGGAACCAAGATGTTCGTTAATTGCTACGCGATAATGCGGGACCCGAACATCTGGAAAGACCCTGAGAAGTTCATGCCTGAGAGGTTCTTGGATTGTTGTGACCGTGTGATGGATTTCAAGGGTCAGGATTTTGGTTACCTCCCGTTTGGGAGCGGAAGGAGAGCATGTTTCGGGGCACCGCACGCAGCTTACGTGATACATGCGACGGTGGCAGCCTTGGTTCAATGCTTTGATTGGAAACTTGAAGGTGGAGACAAGGCTGGTATAGATATAGTGAGTGGATATACAGGTGCCATGGCTCATCCGCTTGTTTGTTATCCTAGTGTAAATTTTGAACCTTTTAAGGGCTTAGATTAATTTTATGTTTAATCGTCTGTCTTTGAAATGTTTTCGAAGATATCTATAAGATTTGAATAATTGTGGAAAGCATATATAATCTAAAAGGTGTTTGAAAATAATTGAAATATTCGAAGTGTATGAGGCTATGAGCTTATTCTAGTTAGCGGTATCAAATGGGTTGGGAGACTTCAGACTTGAATATTAAGTTTCGTAATTCCGTGATCTCCAAGTGCCGGGTTCGAGGGCAGGGAATAATTTGCGAGATCAGAACTCTAATCTCTTGTGGAAATTTATTAACCGAACTTAGACTATCCGTTATTTGTTATTTTGTCTAATTAAAAAGATTTAAGATTAATAATAATAAAAAGGAAACTTATTTCCTGTGCATTTCTAACAATACATATCCAAATATGTCTCCAACAATTTAGGAACTCTAAACCTACTACAATTATGAGATCTTTCTTGATCAGGAAGTTAACATCAAGGCATACGCAGTATAAATATACATTTGTTAACTCCTATCTTAATTTCAAGCTCTTCTCGACTCACCACAATTTTCCATCTTCAACATCTCTTCCAAAAGTATTCTTTTTCAAAGCTCTTTCCAATAATCATCCATTGCTCTCAAGATTGAAGGCAATGAACATGGCGATCACAACTGATCATGTTGTGAATGAAGGATTTCAATTACCTGCAGTCGGTTACCGGTTCGATCCAACCGACCAAGAGTTGATTTTTTATTTCCTTTACAACAAGGTACATGGAAACCTGCTTCCTTCTCCCAATCCTGTCATCGAATGTGATGTTTATGGAGACGGCTGTCCATGGAAGCGACTCTTCGAAGAGTGCGAAGAAAACGCTCTCTACTTTTTCACAAGATTGAAGAACAAGAATGATGAGAAAGGCAAAAGAATAAATAGAGCGACCGATTCCGGTACGTGGAGGGCTCAGAGGGATAAAGAGATCTTTTCTTTTGGCGATCAAACAGTGCTTATTGGATTTAAGCGAAGCTTCTCATTTATACCGAAAACCGGTGGTCAAGAAAGCCCCGGTATATGGGTGATGCATGAATATAGGCTAGATGGCTGCCTACTCGATCAATGGAATGGCTGTGCAATATTGAAAGACTACGTGCTTTGCAGAATCATCAAGAAGAAGCCGATTAAAGAAGGGAGGAGCAATACAAACTGTGATCATGAAGATCAAGATCAAGTGGAATCGTTGTTGCTGGCCGTGGATTAGTTGCAAACCGCCGATAAAAAAATCTGGATTTATATTTTTTATTTTATTTATTTTTTTGAAGGAAAACGATTTGGATATATAGCTTTTATTTTATTATATTTTATTTTTATTTTAAGGAAAAGGGGGAATATCATTTGGGTCCCTATCTTATTCTGAAACATCAATTTTTTAACCGAGTTTGCTTTTTTATCAAAATTTTCCCTGACTTTTGAAAAGTATATCAAATAGGTCCATTTGACTTTTTTTTTTAACGGTCAAACGTCACAGAATTGGTATAATCTCTATTTTACCCCTATATGCCTTATTAATGATTGAAAAGACTGTTTTACCCTCTATTTAAAATTTAAACAATTTATCTTTAATTTTAAATTAAAGATATAAAAAATGTCATTTTTAAAAAATATTTATATAATACAAAAATAAATTGTTTTAAATCTCCACCATTCAAATCTTAGATTGATGGTGCAGATTTATTTATTTAAAAAATAAAAAAAAATTATATAAAAAAATGAAAAAAAATTCTACCAAACTAAAAAATTTAAAACAAATTAAAACAAATTAAAACTTATCAAAGTAATAAAGAATAAATGATAAAATAAAAATATTACAATTTTTTCTTTTAAAAAAAACTCACAAAAGTACCAAAACTCTTAATATATATAAAAAAAATAACCTGAATTGTTTTTGTAAGAAAAAAAAAAGTGAAAAATTAAAAATTAAAAAACAGAAACAAAACAACCATCCTCATCAACATCAGTTCCATTCAGATTCAAACCCAATTTGATAATTAGAAAAAAAAAAATAATAATAATAATCTATTACCAGATCCCCATCTTGTAACACCAGAACTCTCATGCTTCTCCAATGGAGATTCCAACCAAACACAAACAAAAATTTCAATGCTCAATTCCCAACACAGAAAATTCACATCACACCCAAAAAAAGTTTAAACAGAAATCTCAAAACAAAAACTAAGAATATTTTAACTCAGATTCAACTTTCTCTTCTTCTTCATAACCATCATCCAAAGATAGAAAACTTTGAACCAAATTGATCCATGGCATCACTGACTCTGACCCATATCAAAACCAAGTCCTCCTTCCCCGAGTTGGCCTTCACTCGTCGAGTTGGGATCAGTTTTAAGGACTCTGCACATAGTAGACTTGTCATTTTGGTGATCTTGATGGTGATGACGGTGCTAATCCGTCTCTCTCCCATCTCAAAGAGATTTGCAAAGAGATTTGAGAGGGATTCGAGAGGGATTTTCTGTGTGGTTTCGATTCGCAAAGAGATTCGAGAAATTCGAGAGCTAGGGCTTGGTTCAGGAGGGATTTGAGGGGGATTTGTCGAGCTAGGGTTTGGTTGAGGAGGGATGAGAGAGAGAATTCGCAGAGAGAGAGGAAGAGAATTTGTTTGAGTGGTGGGGGTGGCTATGGTTTGGGTGTTGGGGAATATGGTGATGTGAAGAAGAGGGATTGAGAAAGAGAAGGGGATCGGCAGTGGGTTTAGTGTTTGAGTGGTGGTGGTTGACGATGGGGAGGGTTTGGTGTTTCTGGGTTCATTGGTTTAGGAAGAAGATGAAGTGATTAGGTGGAGATCCCTGATCCAAGAAAAAAAATCTTTAAATTTAATTTTGTTATATAAATATATGGATGGTGGATTGATAGATATTTTATTTTGTTGACAGGTAGGGTGGGTAATTTTTTATTTTTTTTTTTAATTTAGAATTAATATATAATTATAAATAGATATAAGAGAAATAATATTAATATTATTTTATTATGTAATTATTTAATTTTTTTATTTTCTGTTTTTTTAGAGTTTTTAAATTTGTGTTATATACTTATATATTATTAATTTTTATTTTATTTCTATTTTTGTGACACATGGCAAGTTCTTGATTCAAAGACAAAAATACCTTTATAAATGTTAAGTTTGACTGACAGTTGATTAACATATGGACTTATTTGATATACTTTTCAAAAGTCAGGGAAAGTTTTGATAAAAAAGCAAACTCGGTTAAAAAATTGATGTTTCAGAATAAGATAGGGACCCAAATGATATTCACCCTAAGGAAAAAGATTTGGATAGCATATTGTTCAAAGATTTACGTTGAATTTGGAGCTTGCTGTGCTTGGCCACTTCTACATTGACACGATAACAACTCACAACACAATATCCCATCACTATCGAGTGCATTTTATTCTATTTATGGAATTTAATCTGCATTATGTGATTTTTAGGATCGGCAATAGATTAATAATTCGAATTTAATTAAATGGCATCAATGGATAAAAAAAATACTCTCACCTCTTTTTTTTATTTTTTCATTACTTTTCTGCTAGTAGCTAGGTTTGACTCTTTTTTTTTCCCTAAAACCTCCATTGATGATGGAGGTCCTCCATCAATGGAGGTAGAACAGACATCCATTAGAGGTCGATGATGAAAATGAAAAAAAAAATTAGAAAATTTTGTATTTTGCCCAATAGGTCTCGGAAATACAAAATAAGTAGTGGAAATACTCAAATAAGTCTTAGAAATACAAAAATAAATTTCAGAAACACGTCAATAAGTCTCGAAAACACGAAAATAAGTCTCGACAAAAAAACACGAGACTTATTTTTGTAATTTTGTTTTAAGGATATTTTTGTCAGAAACACGTTTTAGGTGCTATTAAAACTTAAGTTATTAAGTTGGTACTAGTCTTAAAAGTAGGAGATTAAAGAATGTTAGAAAATTTGTGAACCCATAATTCGTTCCGTAATTTATTTATTTTCCTTAAAATTAAGTTATAAGATTGTCACAAGAGTTGCCCTAAATCGCACACGGCCTGTACGTTATATTTTTAAAAGCAACATTTTCATTTTTAATAAGAAATAGTTTGGTTTTCCTGATTCCATCTTTGAGGGGATATCGGATATGATAAACCAGTTGTACTGCATTAATGCAACTTTCATGTCATGAAAATTGTAATGGAAGTTTGCATGATACTTTTCATGATTTATCCATCACTTAAGTCTAACTGATGGCACGACAATGGTATTAAAAAGATGATAAGATTAATAATTTTGTTGTGTAATAATTGTAATGGAAGTTTGCATG
This sequence comes from Acer saccharum, assembly GCA_030490815.1. Classification (NCBI taxonomy): domain Eukaryota; kingdom Viridiplantae; phylum Streptophyta; class Magnoliopsida; order Sapindales; family Sapindaceae; genus Acer; species Acer saccharum. The sequence continues at coordinate 56,451,113 of CM059866.1, forward strand.
ATACTTTTCATGACTTATTCAATACTAAGTCTAATGACATGAAAATATATGGTATTAAAAAGATGAAAAAATGAATAATTTTGTTGTGTAATAAATTTGATAGTATATTTTTTTTTTGCAGTAAATAATTTTTATAGTTTTAACTGTTAGTATTTTGAGATATTGGAGGACAATTAAAAGAAAAAAACGACTGATTCTGATACATGGGCTCCGGCTTCAGGGTGATAAAGAAATATTTTCTTACGGTGATCAAACGGTGCTCATTGGATTTAAGTGAAGCTTCTCATTTATGCCGAAAACCGGTGGTCAAGAAAGCCACGGTAGATTGGTGATGCATGAATATAGGCTATGTGAGTGCAATGAAAGACTACGTGCTTTGCCGGATCATCAAGAAGAAGCCGATTTTAAAGGAACGACCAAGATCATGAAGATCAAGATCAAATGGAGCCTCGACTGGTGGATATGGGAATTATGGGATGGAATTGAGTTATGACATGCTGTGGGCTTTTTAAGCTTTTGTAATGTAATTTTTTTTGCTTTTTGGAAAAATGTAAATTTGATATAACATTTTGCTGTTGATATTTTCGGTTAATCCACCATACGTATCTTTACTGCTTTTATTTTAATAATACAGTTTTCAACATATATGTGTTACCGAACGCGTTTTCTTATTTTGAAATTGAAACTATATGTATATAAACGGGAGGGATCGGGGGACAATTTTTGACACAAGATTTGATACGATATTTCCGCCATGGGATTTATGAGATTTAGTGCCTTAGATTTAATTGAATTTTTATTTTTTCCTTCTCCTTTATCTATCATTTATTTATTTTATTTCTTCTCTCCTCCTTTATTAAGATTCACTTTCCTAATTAAAAATTCCTCGATGAGATGAGGTTGGTCTAGTGGTAAAACCCCTCATACCTGCGCCATGAGGTTGCCGGTTCAAGTCCTCCCCCTCCCCAAAAAAAACCCCAATTTATGTAATAGTGTAATACTTCAATTTTTTTTTTTTTTTTAATAATTCCTCTTCATCTCTTAGGTTTTTTTTTTGGGCGATTAACAAATAGATCCTGGACTTTTTTTAAAAAACTCCAAGTAGTTTACGACTTTTACAAAAGTAACCAAATTAGTCCCTAGCCTTTTCACAAGTACCAAATCGGTCCATCCGTTAACTTTGTTTAGTCAAATTTAGCAGTGAAAGGGTATTTTAGTCTTTTTAACTGGTGTAAATAAAATCAAAATTAAAAACTAAAACAATTTTATATAGTAACAAATAATTATAAAAACCTAATAATGATAATAATAATAATAATAATATTAAAGAATATAGAAGTTCCACTTCCACTGCCGTAGGTGGATTCCGGCAATGAAAAACCCAGATTTGGAACACAAACCCAGACCTTCGTTCCAACTGAAACCAACAACATTGCTGCGTTTATTCTCCACATCTCGGGAAATTTAACCCAACAAACTAGAAAAGTCTTCGTGATTAAGAAATGGGAAACTAATCTCCATTTAATAGAGAGAAAAGCACAGGTTGACAAAATCGTTGAAAGAATATGCTTTGAATGAAGAAATGTGAACAGAGAATTAGATACAAATGTCCTGAGTATGTATATAATAAACGACAGGGAAAGTAACTCCAATGGTTTTCCTAGTTCCTATCTGATTTAGTGGACGGTAATATGGAACTAGTGGAATATGGGTGGTCTAAACCCAGATCCTCTGGTTACTCTTTCTTTTTAATTTTTTTTTAAAGAAACTTTTAACTTAATTTTTTTTTATTAATTTATACATTTTAATTAGGGGTATCAAAGTAATTTCATAATTTCAGTCAAACTCAAATGTCTAAATTAACGGTCAATAAGGACCAATTTTGTATTGTTCTAAAGTGGGGGACAGATTTGGTACTTAGTAAAAACATAAGGACCAATTTGGTCACTTTTATAAAGTCACATACTACTTGGAATTTTAAAAAAAGTCTAGGACATATTTAGTAATTGCCTGTTGTTTTTTTTTTTTTTTTTTTTTTTTCTTTTCTCTGTTTAAAAAAAAGTCAAAAACTACTTAGAAGTAACGGGTTTATAAAATTTTATTACTAAGGAGAGAAAGAGTTTAAGTAATAACATTATTTTTTTTTGAAATGATTTAAATATTAATATTTGTTAAAACAATTTTAAATGGTTAGTATTTCTTTAGTCTCTAATTGAAAAAAAATGAAGTATTCAAAATTATGATTAAACAAATTAAAAATTTTAAATGTTTAAAATTTAGAATTTTGATCAAGAAAAATTATATTTTGATCAAAAATTTAAAATTAATTTGTTTTATAGGCTAAAAAAATTAATAAACATTTTAAATGTACAAACACGACTTGTTTACTTGATGACTTTAATATATTGACTCATAAGTGATCGGAACCCAATAAAGTCTAACTCAAACCCGTAAATATTGTACCATGTCACTAGGTCGTGTCAATAGTTGCCACCTCTACCTACAAAATATATGTACAATGTAACAAATTTTGTATCGAAAGATGTAATTGAGATATATCTAGTAAAAATTTCATATTGGTGTGATATGTAACAATAAAGATATAACCTGCAGCAATTTTATCATATCATGTATCAACTCATTTTATATGATTAACAAAATATTCATGCTATTTAGCAAGTTTCGCATAGAAATTTGTAATTAAAACATACGTGCTAACGGTTTATAACAAATTTAGTATGGTGTATAAGTGTATAACGATAAAAAATTGTAGCTTGTAACAACTCTCATATAACAACTTTTTTTTTGTGGGTAACAAACTATTTGTACTATGTAACAAGTTTTGTGTAGAAAGTTATAATTAGAATATCCGTGGTAACAATGCGAAACTAAGAATGCGAAAATCACTAGAATTGTTAGGGTGCATGTAGCAAGAAACTGGAGTGTGCTTAACATTTCCTTTTCGTCTTGTTGTTGGGGTGCCTTTAGAATTTGTCTGGGTGCATTTAGACGCCCAATTGGCCAGCCACTTGAAACACACCGTGTCATTAAATGACGTGGCAGCTTCTTGGCTAATTTTTATTACGTCCAGGCTCCTTGCATTCTTTCATAATAACATAAACTTCAATTTTGCCTATTTTTACAGTTTTCCCCTTATTTATCCCAAATTACACCAGTGCCCCTGAATTCCCAAAACCACCTGAAACACTTATTTAAACCGTTAAATACTTAGTTTTACCTGAGAAATAAGCACAAAAACATAGAAAATGTGGGCTAAAAATATAATATAAAAAGGTGTGATCAGTGGCATGGGCACAAAGCAGTCCAACAATCAAAATCCGTTCGGTGAGAGAGTTTTTGGATTGAAAAGGGTCTCATGATGAGAGAGCTAGCGACCGGAAAGTACAAATGATTGAGACTAGTTTAGTTAGTGTCTCATGATGAGAGAGCTAGCTTAGCGGGATTAATAATGGTTATAATCGGTTATAGGTTAGTTAGGAGTGAAAAAGAGGACGAAGATATATAGCCTATACATGATGCATGTAATATAGAGTCTTGCGGGATGAGGAATGCTAGAATATATCACTCTCTCGAGCCACTCTCTTAAGACGCTCTCTTGTCTCATTTTGACACTTGTAAACTATTTACTCTTTGACATAAAACTTAGAGCCAACATTAGTGAAGTACTATTTTTGCATATTTTTTACAATTCAAACCATCCACATTTGTCCAATTTTTCTTTTTTTTTTTACACCAAATTATCATTACCAAATATGTGAAGAAAAAATGCTTAAAAGTAAAATGGATTGAATAATATTTATTAAATCTGTTTTATATTTAATTTAAAAATAAAATTACTAAATATATTATTATAAATATTAAAATACAATAAAACTTGACATTTTGCGGTTTGTTTTAGTACATTTGAGTTTTGATATTATGAAAATAAAATCAAACTTGTTTAGTTATTTATTTAATTTTTAACTATGTCTTTCAAATTGCATGAAAAGAATTACTTTATAAAATATGATCGACTTATGATAATAAATACAAAAACATTATTTTTTTCGAATAAAAAATTGTGTTTGTAATGACATTTTAGAAAATAAAAAAGGTATATAATAATAATAATAAGGTTTAATATTAAAAACCTCCCCTCACATTTGAACTATTATTGGATGTATAGTTACAAATATTTTTATTTTAGAAACCTCCCATATGGACTAACACAGTTAGCATTTCGTTTGTGTTGACTGAATTTGACCGTTAAGAAGTCTAAAATGTCTCTATTTAAGCTTCAATTGTATGAATTGACCATTATACCCTCATACTTTGACTAAATAAATTAACAAAAATGATACAAAGGCAGGAATGTTGACTTGCAAAAGAGAAGTTATTTTGTGGAAAATTTTATTCCTAAAAATAACAAAATTACAAATAAACCAAAAACATTGAAAATAAACCATAATATGTATTTATTTATGTATTTATTTATCTTTTTTATAAATCCAATCAAATACTCATTTTCAATGCTTTTGGTTCATTTGTAATTTTGTTATTTTAGACTTTTTAATAGTCAAACTCAGTCAACACAAACGGAATGTTAACGGTGTTACTTCATAGGGGAGGTTTCTAAAATAAAAGCATTTGTAACTATACACCCAATAATAGTTCAAAGGTGAGAGGAGGTTTTTAATATTAACCCTAATAATAATAATAATTAAGAAAATAACAATTTAGAAAGATGTTAATTGTTTGAATTGTAAATAACATGTAAAAACAATTCATTAATGATAGCTTTAAGTTCTATGTCCAAAAAGTAAATAGTGTACAAGTGTCAAAATGAGAAGAAAGACTACATGTCTTGAGAGAGTGACTTCAGACTTTGAGAAAATGATTCTAGCATCCTCTAAATATAAATATTAAGGTTTATGATGGACTTGGTAAACATATATAAAATAATTTTGTTTTTTCCATTAGCTAATTAAGTTGTTTTTACTTTTTAGTAATTCAGCTTAAGAATATTTCAATAATAATAATAAAAATTCATTAAAAAAATAAAAATAAAAATTGGCCTGGACAGAACTTTGTTGGGTGACAATGGAAGCATCGTATAACTAGAGGTACAAAATGGTCCATTTCAAAAAGGCCAGAGTAAATCTGGCTATTGGATACTTGAATACCCAGCCGGGCGTGTATTTTGCAGGTGAATTCTCGGGTGGGTATTTTCCAAGTGGATACCGGCCCGGACTATAAAATCCGGATATGTCTAGAGTTCAAAATTGATTAAAGTTGGGCTTTTGAAAAACATCTATTGGTAAAAGATCTATTGGAAATAGAGTTTTTGAAAAAAAAATTATAGTTGTTTGGTTAGTAGGCTTTAAAAAAAAAAAAATGTCTATTTGGAGAAGCACCTCCCTATGAGCTTTTGCCTAGTATAGGTTTAAACTCTACTAGCCTCTACTTAATTTAAAATAGACAATCTCAAAAACCCAACCAAACAACTCTAAAAAACTCAAATAGACGTTGGTAGACTTTTTGAGGCAGTAGAAAGTTCAACCAAACAAGCACTAAGAAACTCAGGTATTCAACCCAATTTTTCTTTTTTTAAAAAAAAAATAATAATAAATAAATCGAAATTCTATTTAACTTTGGCCTCAAAGTTTGTGTTATTTACATTTTCGTTTTAATTTTTTGCCATGGCCCTCCAAGCCCTAAAATTTACTGAAGTTAGTTTCAATATACCTGGATATGACCCAGATTTTTTTTCATCCCTAGTTGTATCTCCCTTGCCGGCTTGCCCAATTTTCAAATTTGTAATTCAAAAAAGAAAAAAAAAAAAAAAAAAAAAAAAAAAAGATTTTTTGCCCAATATTTACAGGTTCACAATTTATCATAATTTATCTTGGAGATATCTGTATTTTTGGGTTAATGATCACAGCATAATCTTCTCCATGATCAAACTTTGAAATATGCGAAAAATAAAGGTGCACACGTCACACGTGACACATGGGTCAGGCATTGAACATTACAAGGGTACATGTGAAATTATAAAGTTTCGTTTGGAAAAAAATAATTAATTAAAATTAGGCATTATCTATCTCAACTGATGATTTGATGCATATCACCTTTTAGCAGAGCGGCTGGTAGTGCACCTCCCTTCCACTTAAGTGGTGAGGGGTTCAAATTCCACCATACTCATTTTACAAGCACGTGTGTGGAGTTTTTTTCTCGGGTTGTGGGAGTTGTTATCTCCCGTTATGTGAGTAAATATCCGAGTAACACATGTATTGTTTGATCTCGGTAGGTCTCGGAAGTCAATGACAAATGACAAATAAGACAATGTCAATATGTATAAATTCATATCTCATGAGTCGGGAGAAGATCTTCATTGCACCCGGTATTATATATTGCTATGTGGTACATTCAGTCATTACAAGAAAATGCACTTCTTACATATTCAATGGTTCGGTGCACCACTTAACATTGCCCGTGCATTGAAAATTTTCTCCAAAAGTTTAGATGCATATCATAATTGCATGAATGGTGTACATTATCATTATAATTAATGGCGATTAATTTTGTGAGTATCAAGCTCAACTCAATCAAGAGTCTTTGCTCTAATTTCTTAATTAATTATGTGAGTATCAAGCTCTAATTTCTCAACTCCATCAAGAGTCTGTGAGTATCAAGTTTTTTATTTTCTTTTTGAACAACTATAATTTTATTTAATGAATGTTGACTATTAAATAAAAATACTTGATCTATATGATAATATAAACCAAAATATTGAAGCAAGTCCAGTTATGTCAGTTTTCTTACAATTCATTAACAAACAAAATACTAAGAAGAGGAATCCTAGATACATTTCCTAATTTTAATTGTTTACCAATTTTTCTACTTCAACTGCGGTTTCATATGAATAGTGACTAGTGCAATGATATCAAATTAACATTATATATGTATTTGAAGTCTGAACGGGTCATAGGTTTGTCAGAATCTACTAAGATCAAATATCAAATACCACAAAAAAATAAAATAAAAAAAATAAAAAAAAATTATTTACATATGTTTATAAAATGCATATGGAGGGGCTCGAATCCATTGTTAAAAGGGGGTATGTATTCATTTATTATATATATTTTTAAAAATCTTGTATATATTCATTTATTGGTGCATAATATATCGTCAATTGTGCATGGTAACATGGTTAGAGGAGCATAATAATTGTAGATATTTTAGATGTGATTGGACGTGAGTTGGATCAAGGTGTATACTCAAGTTATTCTGAGAAGAAATTGCCCAATGATTCAATTTGAATCCAATTTGTCAATTGGGCGCATGTGAGTGAGGCTTTGAAAAAGGTTAAAATATCGAACGGGTACCCCACACACAAGTGGATTGGGCCTCAAGTTCTTCAGCGAATGGTGGGCCCAATAAGTGGGTGCATGTGACTGTGTGTGTTTCTTTCTTAGCATAGCACCCACCCATAAATGTCAATTTTCCTCTCATAAACACACACTTTAAGCATATCTTAAACATACTAATACATAACACCACATTTTTTGTTATGTGTATTATTATTATTGATTTTATATTGCTGACATGGTAAAAGGGTGGTGATTTGTATTCATATACTTACAGTTGTGTGCTCAATAGAGAAAAAGTGTCCATAATATGCCCTAGACTGTAAGCGACTTCCAACTTGTTTCTAGGTTCATGTCACTTCATTTTCTTCCTTGTTTGTCTATCTCAATTTGAAACTAAGCAATGCCATTCTTTGTCCACCTCTCCGACACCAATTTAATTTAATTTAATTTAATTTATTTATTTATTTATTTTATTGATTTCAATAAATAAATAAATAAATAAAATTTTAAGAAGTTAAAAGCTTGGTGGGCCGCCCAAGCCCGTACCACCGTACGGGCAAGCTCTTTATAAACAAGGCTTATGGGCAGGGCTAGACCTAACATTTAACAAACCATTGAAGGCTTAGCTCATACTTGACCTTTAAATTCGGTTGGGTCTATAAATTATGAGTAATTCTAGATTGACCAAAACATTTATCCAAATCATATGACATGTGAGTTTTCATTAACGTATCATCTCATGTTTTATTGGTTTACATGGTATTGAATTCTCATATGCCACATAATCATTTAGATAATCTAACATTACTAAAAAAAATTATAGCTAATTTGGTCCAACCAGTTTAACATCTCTATATGTCAGAATTATAGTCGTGTAGGCAGAGGCGGGCCTTTGTGTAGAGCAAAGGGGCCATGGACCCCTTTGGCCATAAAAAAAATTAAAACTAAATAAATAAATAATTTATTTTAAATATTAATATTATTAATTTTTAAGTATTTATAATTTGACCTTCCAAGTTTGGACTTCAAGTTCCACCCCAGGGTGTAGAGATTGTCACTATCATTTCCCAGTCAAACAAATCCAACTTTTTTTTTTTCATATATATTTCTTGCAATAAATTTAGTCTTATTTAAAATTAACAAAACTCATTTCTATTCAACCTAACTAAATTAAGACTTCAAGATTCCTAAGAATTGATTCTTTGATAGTAACATTCAATTCAATGCACAATATGTGAACATTAATTACACGTTGTTTTTTTTAAATTTTTTTTTTTTAACTCTACTAGTACAGCCCAGAATACTGCTCCCACAATTGGGGAGAGAGCACCCACACTTGGGATCAATGGCCAAAGACGGATAAATAATATTTGTAAATATATACATGCACATAGGCGTTAAACCGTGGTGGTTGGTGTTCCCAAGGGAGGGACCAACCACATTGGCAAGAGGCCTTGTGTCACTTTTTTTTTTTTCAAGTGGTACCCAAAAAGAAGTGAAATTGTGGTCCACACACGTATACATACACTGATACACACCAAATTTCGTCAGAGATTTTCCAAATGTGCAAAACAGTTGAAAAAGAAGAAGATCATGAATGGGATATCCACGTGTCAAGATCAGGTCGCTTTAATTAATGAACGGATTAGATCCATGAATCCTAGACTATGGAAGTCAAATTGTATTATCTATTTATCTGCCACTACATAGAAAAGAAAACCCACAATAATGGGTGCTATTTGTTATGCATGCTTACGTCGCCACGTGTCCTATATGGCATGGACCGGTTAAAGCTGCTTCCACTAAAACTTGCTCGATGGACTTGACAAGATCAACTTTCTAATCCTTTTGATTATCCAATTTTGCCAAACTCTAATTAATCGAGTCGTGTTTATATGTCACAACTCACAAACATCACTGGTAACGTAGTAAGGATAATGTTTTATAAGATCCACGACCATAATATGAATGCCAAGAAAGTTAACGAATCGGTATAAGTTTTCACACGATTAATTAAAACGATGCAGATTCATATTTCATAGTAATATGTAAAACGATGTTATGTTTATAAAAATGAAATCAAACATGGATTCATAATCATACCTTATCATATAAATGATGAAGATAATTAATTTTATAGGAATTAGGATTGTTTCACTATTTTAGACTTTAGAAGATTTGATTCCCACGGCGCATGCTTTTCAAGTATAAGTATACATAAGTACCTCCCTAGCTATTTATGGGAGAAAACACCTGGACCATACATGTAAAACTTGATTTCAACAGATCTCTAAACTCTTTCGGTATTATGTTTTTAAAAATGATATGAATATATATACAGTCTTTCTATTATCAGTTCAGACTGATATAAAATATATCAGTTCTTTACATGTGGACTATTAGATTTAAAAGATGTTTTGACAAGTGTATACATCCAAATCAAAGTATTTAAATCCAATAACCCACATGTAAGGAACTAATATATCTTTTATCAGTTCGAACTGACAATAGAAAAACTGAATATATATAAAAACTGAATATATATAAACATAAAGATTAGTTGATTAATTAGTTAAGGATAATTAAGTGAAAGGCGGTGGTGCGTATCGGGTTAGAGGCATGGTGGTGTGGGAATGTGGGTAAATCAAGAAAGTCGGACATGTGGCATGTGCACCATTAAAAAGTCGAAAAGTAAATGGCATCACGAATGATTCAAAATCACTATCAAAAGCCACTATAAATAACTCATGACTTTCATGCACACAAATCCTGAGTGCAAACAAATCGTCATAATTCACACGCCCATCTACTTTTGCCTACAAAAACTCACCAAAACTCCACACACCAACTAAACCAAAAATATGCCAACCATTTTCTTCAAACTTGCTCTCATTCTTTGCTTCCTCATCGTTCAAGCTTCTTTTGCTTACAGTTTTAATAAGGCTAACGGTGGTGAAAAGAAATTAGCAAGCTCTGCTGAAATGGCAACGGGAATTAATGGACCGACAGGATCTTCTTCCGGCTCTACTGGGTCGGGTCATGGGCCTAATTGGGATTACAGCTGGGGCTGGGGTTCAAGCCCTGGAAGTGGATGGGGATACGGGTCTGGATCGGGGCGTTCGCCCAATGGGTTCGGGAGAGGTTCTGGGTTTGGGTTTGGTTCCGGTTCGGGCTCTGGTTCGGGTTACGGTTATGGTTCTGGAAGTGGTGGTGCTCATGGTGGAGGGGCTGGGTCTGGAAGCGGGTCTGGGAACTCGGGTGGTGGTGGAAGTGGCAGAGGAAGTGGTGGTGCTCATGGTGGAGGGTCTGGGAACTCGGGTGGTGGTGGAAGTGGTGGGTCCGGCGGTCGCGCTCCGGCAGATGCTAGAGATCACAGGAACCACCATGGTTAGATTTACTGGTGTGTACAAGTGATTGTCTAAATGGGATTATATAGGAGAATAAGTACGTGTGACAGTGTGAGTCTCTGAGATATATAATATAGGTTGTGTGTAAGCTAATATATTATGATTTGGATTTTTATTTTATTTTTTATGATGATTCAATGTACTACTACTAGGTACTGTCTAGTGTCTACTAGTATAAATTTGACTGCTCTACTAAAATATAAAGAGTGGATTTCTACGAAATGAGATTGATTCGGTGGCAAACTCTCACACCTGCACCACGAGGTTGCGGGTTTGAGTCTTCTGTCTTCCAAAAAAAACTCTAAATTTATATAATAATGTAATACTTAAAATAAAATAAAATAAAATTTGCTCCATCTTAGTCTCCTGATCTCCTCTCTAGCAATAACTAGCAGCACTTCACAGTTCACACGCCGTTAGATCTTTTATCAGATTCCGATTCGGCTTCATTAATTATATGTGCATCTTGATCATCAAAGAGATGCGAAAGCTTAATGACTACTCTGTATGCAAACATAAAACGACTATATAAGTTGTTGGATTCTCTTTTGTGTATATATATATACCAAAAGACTAATTTCATTCCTGCAGACCAATTGATCCAAGTGTAATTTTTATAAATTCAAGTTAAGCAATTGCAAGGTAAGAATCTGTTTGATTTGGAGATTTCACACAACACATATGGCCTAAAATAATTAGACCATAACTTCCAAATCTATATAAAAACATTCTGTAATCAAAGGTCCTAGAACCCCCAAAGAACAAATTAAAACAAATAGTTAAGTAGAAAAATATTGTCATATATCATTGAAGTACCACGTCAATTGGTATTACAAACTAGTCAATATTGAAACAAAGGAAAAACAGACGTAGAAATTAAACAAAATTAATCTATCTACTACATAATATATAAAATATTAATCATATTTCTTCTCTTTAGCTTGAGAAATAACGCCATTCTTCTGTGAAAAGGGTTATGAGCTAAGAACCTTCGCGTACGCTTGAATCGTGCTCTTCCAAGATTTCTGGTGGGGTTGGTGGAGCAAAATCTTGACTGGCATGACGATTGATATTTCTGTATCTTTGCGCAAGCATTCCACATCCAACCGGAAAGTCACGAAAAGCTGAAACTATTGGAGTACGTCTCAAGTCATTAAAACCTAACACTATTGGACGCCTCATCGAGACTTCTGTCATATTTAGTGACGAACCCATGAAACCTGAAGATTAATTTATTTATTTTTTTGTGTGTGGAAGAAAACAGAGAAGCAAACAAAAATCTCTCTCTTGTATCTGCTGAAGAAACTAAACTGTGTTTAGTGTTTTACTTTACGCCTTTTTATAGGCACTGTTTCTATGCCTGGTTGATTTAGGATTTCAGTTTCTTCTGATTACTTGAGCTACAAGGATTTCCCTGGACCCTGGGCAAATTAACGAATCAACGGATATGATTTGATCTTGTCGTATTCCAAGAAGCATGTAGGTGACACGTATCATGTAAATCTATCAGCTGGCATCAAGAGAGTGTTACTCGTATAATGTTTTGAAGAGGGTAAGATTAGGAAACTTTTTAATTAATCGGCATTTTTTTTTTATTGGTTTGCTAAACCTTGACAATTTTTTTATATGAAAAAAGAACAATCCGAGAACCCCAAAAGAACCAAAAAAGGAAAAAAGAAAAAAGAAAAAAAAAAGGTCAAGTAGAAAGACATTGTCATATATCATTGAAGTCCACATCAATTCGTACTACAAAGAAACAAATTATAAACGTAAAAATTAACAGAATTAAACAAGAATCAATTTCTTCTCTTTGGCTTGAGAAATAATGTCATTCTTCTGTGAAAAGGACTATGAGCCAAGAACCTTCGTGTACGCTTGAATCGTCCTCCTCCTCCTCTTCTTGTCTTTACCTCTTTCGCACGGCAACTAAGATGATCAACCACAGCCATCATCCCACAACTAGTAGAAAAGTCTGTCCGGAGTGGAAGCTCTTCGGAGATTTTTGGTGGGGTTGGTGGAGGGAAATCTTGATTAGCATGATGATGATGATGATGATCTTCATCTTGTATAATCTTATTTCCACATCGAAATGGAAAGTCACGAAAAGCTGAAACTATTGGAGTACGCTTCGGTCCGCATCCAACTGGAAAGTCACGAACACCAAAGATTATTGGACGCCTCATCGAGACTCCTCCTCTCATATTTAACGAACCCATCAAGAAACCTGAAGATTTATTGAAGAAGAAGAAGAAGCAAACACAGATGACAGATCTCTTTCTTGTATATGTGTTGAAGAAATTAGACACTGTTGAGTGTTTACGCCTTTTTATAGGTACCGTTTCGATGCCTGATTAGTTTCGGATTTCAGTTTCCTAAACCGATTCTGATTACTTGAGCTACAACCTGGATTATCGTGAATCTGTGTGAATATCGTATCAACGGCTACGATTTGATCTTGTCGTATTCCAAGAAGCATGTTGGTGATGTTATAATTAAGCTAATTAAAATATCAAATCCTGATAATAAAATCTCACAACTGACAACTGGCATCAAGAGTGTGTTATTCGTATTATTTCCTATTTTGTTTCCAAGAGGGTAAACTTAGGAAACTTTTTAATCCTAATTATCCTCGGATTAGTTTTACTCAACCGCAACTTGAGATTTATTTAACTTTTTCATCACTTAAGTTATTAATATCACTCGTAATATATATTTTTAAAAATATTTATTAATATCACCATTTGCCCTCCTTTAAGTAGGGATGTCAAAATTATCCACGGATACGGATATACGTAAGAATCGATTCCATTTAAATGAGGATGAATACTATTATATCGAGGACGGAGCGATGATGAATATCATCTTAATATCCATTTTATTTTCGGGGATGGAGATGGATATCGTCTATAGATATCCATCCCCATCCGAATCCATTATAGATTTAACTATTTTAAAATATAAAAATTCATTATGTAGTTATTAATTCTAATTATATAAGTTATTATTAATTCTTATATTTTAACTTCATTGGATGTATTTGTTTCTCTTTAATTAGGATAAAATATACTGTTACATGTGTTAATTACATTTTTCTCTTGTAAACTATAAAAATTTAAAGTTTTTTTATCGAATACAGATATAAACGGAGCATGGATGGATATCTCTATCTTGATTAGGGGATTATCTGAATCCGCTCCACTCACTTATAAATGGGGATGAATGCGTGGATGGAGATATATATCTCAAACGGATACAGTGATGGATATTGGGGTATCCATCCCCAATCCAATCCAATCCAATCCATTGTCATCCCTACCCTTAAGGGTATTATGTCAAAATTAACCTTCTAAAATTTTGAAATTTTGTTTTTAGTTACTTGCAATAGTTTTCAATGTTTTAACTGAACGTGAAAAATCATTTCACCATATAGCCAATTAATTACAAACTTATCCCGTTGGCCCAACGTTGGTGAGCCCTAATCAGGTGAGGGGGTGGGCGGCCATATTTCACGTTGGGCTAACGTGAAATAGTCCCAACTTTGGGGCCATTTAGAAAACATCTGTGTGTATATTTTTATGTGGTTAGAAAAACATGAAAACTATTGCATGTGACTATAAACAAAATTCAATTTTTTTATAAGGTTATTTTTACGATTATCGTGTGACGTGAAGTTTTAATTATTGACCTCTTCTTTGCTATTTAAAAAAAATATATAAAAAAAATCAAATCAAATCTCACATAAAAATAAAAATGTGTCATGCTACTGTACATGATCTATATAGTTACAATAATACTGACCAACCATTGTATTCTAATCCAAAGATCCACAAAAATAACACACGCATATATATATATATATATATATATATATATCTTTCTATTGTCAGTTCGTCCTAACAATAAATATATCAGGACGAAAAATGTGAACCATAGATTATGGAGAAGTTTTGACAAATGTACTTTGAATCAAAGTATGTAAATCTAATGGTCCACATTCTTTGTTCTGATATATTTATTGTCAGGATGAACTGATAATAGAAAATCTGTATATATAGATTACATACTTTGACTCAAAGTGTATGCACTTGTCAAAACTTCTCTATAATCAGTGGTCCACATGCAATGCATTGATATTGATGTAGTTACATTAGTGCGCACTGACCAGAACGGGACCGTATATATATATATATATATATATATATATATATATATATAATACTTCTCTAATCAGGACCGTCATGACTTTATAATTTCATGACGTTCGACCACAGTCACACATTCACAATGGACCCACAACCCCACATTAACAAATACCTACATCCAATATGAATGTGTGGTTTTGGTTAGACATCCTTAACTTATAATTTTAGGACGTCCTTACTAGAGAATCACCCTATATATATAAACTAAAAAAAATAAAGATCACTCTCATTATTACATATTGTATAGCTCATGTGAAGCAGTTAAATCTTATTAGAAACATAATGGTTTGTGTGTGTTTTTTTTAACTATTGCAAAATTTCAGAATTGGGAGATGAGACATAACTCGAACTCTCAACCTCTTAGATATAGGTGTGAGAGGCTTGCCTTTGAACCAAACTCATCTTGTCATAATGGTTTTTGATTTGAACATGAATTTATGAGGAATAATATTGTCAATTTGCTATATGGTGACAAAAGACTGTTACATTTGGAAACAACTTAGAATCAATAAAATAGTTGCTATTAACTATTGTTATAATAAATTCTCTAAACTACAACTGATACTCAAAAGATTTTGAAAAACAAAGCAAATGTGGAAGTTAAGATAAAAAGAAAAACAGGAAAAATAAGACACATAATTTATAGTGGTTCAATCAAAATGATCTACATCCACTTGCTGAACTACTGCTAGTGTTTCACTATCATCAATGGCATAAGATTACAAAATCAGCAACCACAAGGTCATTATAGATTCTAACAATGGCAGAAATTCAATAGAACTATGAATCTCTTTACAAGCTCTCTCTTTGTCTTTGAAAAACTTGTCTCCACTCACTCTAGAATCTCTCCCAATAATCGACCCCCTACTCACTCTTATATACAATGAAATATTCCCCTTTACACAAGCACGTACAGCACACACAAAATGACAGTTGTGAAAATAACTAGATTTGTCTTGACAAAGAAATTCAATTTGCAGCAATAAGGTGATCAAAGTCTTCAAATAATCCAATTCTTGAATGCCACATCATCAAGTGATTTTAGAGTCACAATTCCATAATTCTCCATCTTGACTCTAGAAAACACTTTTACTCCAAAACTAGTAGCAACTCAACTTCTTCTTCTTCTTCTTCAAGGGTTTGGTTAATAACCTGAACCAAGTTCAGGCAATGCTTGAACTTAGTTGCAGATACTACTTTAGTGGCCATGTCTGCTGGATTATCAGCTGTTGGAACCTTCTTGATCACTACCACGCCTTCAGAAATAATATCTCGAATGAAATGCAACCTTACATCAATGTGCTTGGTTTTTTCATGATGAACTTGATTTCTTGAAAGGTGTATTGCAGTTTGACTGTCACAAAAGACTTTCAAGCTCTCCATAGGAATTCCAAGCTTAACTACTATTCCTTTCACCTAAAGTGCCTCTCTTACACACTCTATAACAATAATGTACTCAAATTTAGTTGTAGATAAGGCTACAATTGACTGAAGTTGAGATTTTCAGCTTATGCACCCTCCAACTAAAGTAAAAACATAACAAGTACTTGATCTTCTTTTGTCAAGATCTCCAGCATAATTAACATCAACATACCCCTTGATGAGAATTTATGATTCCTCAAATCTTTTGAACAAAAGACCAATGTCCAAAGACCCTTTCAAATACCTCAATAACCACTTCACTGCCTCCCAATGTGCTTTGCCAGGATTTGCCATATATCTACTCACCAAACTCACTGTGTGAGCAAATATATGGATATGTGCACATCATTGCATACATGACACTCCCAATAGCACTAGCATATGGTACCGTAGCCATCTTCTGCATCTCTTCTTCCTTCACTAGACAAAGTTGAGCTGACAATTTGAAATGTGTAGCTAAGGGAACAGTTACCGATTTTGCATCTTCCATGCCAAACCTCTTGATTACTTTATCTAGATAATTTTTCTATGACAAGAATAAAGATTCACTTGCTTCATTTCTAAGAATATCCATTCCTAATATCTTTTGAGCTTTACCCAAATCTTTCATATCAAATTCAGATTTCAGAATTTTCTTCAACTTATGCACCTTCGTTGATTTCTTACTTGCTAGCAACATGTCATCGACATACAACAGTAAGTACACTCTCTCAAGATAATCAGGACCCTTAAAATATACGCAGCTATCATAAGAAGACCTTTTTAAAACCATTTTTTGTGATGAAAGTATCAAATCTCTTATACCATTGTCTTGGAGATTGTTTTAGGCCATAAAGTGATTTTTTTAACAAACAGACATGGTTTTCTTTACCTTGAACCTTGAAACCATCTGGTTGACTCATGTAAATTGTCTCATCAAGCTCTCCATGTAGGAAAGTTGTCTTGACATTCATTTGATCAAGCTTCATATCAAGTCCTACCACCAATGATAACAAGATCCTAATAGAAGTGTGTTTAACCACAAGAGAAAACACTTCATTGTAGTCTATCCTCTCTTTCTAAGTAAACCCCTTGGCAACCAATCTTGCCTTAAACTTGATTTCTTCTCCTGGTAACCTATGCTTCTTCTTGAAGATCCACTTGCATCCCACAACTTTTTGGTTTTCTGGTTCTTCACTAATACCCATGTTTTATAATGGTGTAAAGAATTCATGTTAAACCACTATAGCATTACCATTTTCTTCATTCTTCTGTGCTTTCTTCTTCCTCTCAGGACAATCACGTCTAAAGTGACCTTCCTTATGGCATTCAAAACACTTCTAGCCTCTAGCTCTTGACTTGGACCTGGACTTACTTCTACCTTTGTAGTTACTGCTATTCTTCTCAGATTTACCTCTTACATTCAGTCCCTCTCCAATGCTTGCTCTCTTTTCTGACCTCATTTCCATCTCCATATATCTCAAAGCTCCAATTATATCTTCAAGAGACAATGAGTCTCTTCCATACTTGATTGCTGCTTTTAGATCTTTGTAAGAGTCTGATAAAGAGTTCAAAACTATGATAGCTTGGTTCTCATCACTTAAAGCTTCTTTAGAATCAGAATTAACAAGTTCAATCTTTAACTTAGTAAAATCATCAAGATTATTGATCCATTTTAAATCCAAATAGTTGTTCTTTAAGATAAATCTTACTAGACAAAGACTTATTCATGTAAAGAGATTCCAACTTGATCCAGACTTTAGCAGCAGTATCTTCATCATTTACTTGTCGAAGCACGTTATTTGCAAGGTTGAGAACGATGGTGCTATAAGCCGTCTCCATCAGATCTTACTTCTCTTCGGCTGACAATGAAACAGGTAAATCTTTCTCTCCTTCAAGAGCTTTCACACATTTTTGTTGAACCAAGATGGCCTTCATCTTCTTCCTCCACATCCCAAAATCACCTTTCCCATTGAACTTCTCGATTTCGAACCTCGTCAAAACCATTTCGTACAATCCAAGCTTCTCGATCCTTCAGTTGAGCACAAAACTTATGAAACAGCCAACAACCTGGCTCTGATACCAATTTGTTATAATAAATTCTCTAGACTACAATGGATTCTCAAAAGATTTTGAAAAACAAAGCAAATGTGGAAGTTAAGATCAAAAGTAAAACAGGAAAAATAAGACACATAATTTATAGTGGTTTGATCAAAATGATCTACATCCACTTGCTGAACTACTGCTGGTGTTTCATTATCATCAATGGCACAAGATTACAAAATCAGCAACCACAAGGTCACTCTAGATTCCAACAATGGCATAAATTCAATAGAACTATGAATCTCTTTACAAGCTCTTTCTTTGTCTCTAGAAAACTTGTCTCCACTCACTCTAGAATCTCTCCCAATAACCGACCCCACACTCACTCTCATATACAATGAAATATTCCCTTTTACACAAGCACGTACAGCACACACAAAATGACAGTTGTGAAAATAACTAGATTTGTCTTGACAGAGAAATTCCATTTGCAGCAATGAGGTGATCAAAGTCTTCAAATTATCCAATTCTGAATGCTACATCATCAAGTGATTTTAGAGTCACAATTCCACAATTATCGTGGTCCTAGTCTGGTGGTAACATGCACAACAAAGATGACGTACTATTCGAACCCCCTTCCACCAAATTTTTTGTAATAATTATAAAGTTAAATAGTTGCTATCATTAAGAGTCAAACCACACAGTGTTGAGGAGTTGTTTTCAAATTAAGATACCGATAAATTACTTAATAGATTTTTTTTTTTTTGTTGGAAGTAATAAGATTCATGGAAAACGAAGAGAATATCAATTATCATATCAAATTTAAATTACACTAGCTTGCAGGTTCTTCTTTAAGGCTGTGTTTGTTACACAAGATTGGATAGGATTGGACAATTTCCAGTCCAGTTCCCCACGTTTGGTGTGTAGACTGGATGGGAAAACAGTCCGGTGGGGACCATCCATTATCCTGTCTCTGCGGGGTTATTTAGTCTCGCCTGAGATGCTGGGACTATTTTAGTCCTAGCCCTTTATATATATATTTTTATTTTTTTTGTGTGGGACCCGCCATTTGTATTTTATATTGTTACTTTTTTGGATGAGACATTGAGACCCATACTTTATTTATTTTATATTATATATTAATATTTAAATCAATTTAAATATTAATTTCATATATATTATTTTATTCTAATACTCTCCAATCCCATTACATACCAAACACAGGATAGCACTATTTTTATTCCAATCTTATGTTGCACCAAACACGGGAAACATTATAATTAATCAAATCCAATCCAATCCAATCCAATCCAATCTAATCTCTTAAAAATAGTCCAATCCTATCCTGCGCACCAAACGCACCCTAAATGTACAACTATAAATGTTAGCGATAGATAATCTAAATTGTTGGAGAAACTTGCAATTCAAAAGAAGAAAATCTCCTTATGAAAATGATGGGCCCAAAAGAACTTGGTCCTATTGCCTGACTGGAAAGGCCTACAGATAAAGTTCAATTAATAAGAATATATCTTGTTAAACATTAACAATTTATTTTTATTTTTTATTTATAAAAAAAAAAACTAAAATATATATTTTTTCAATTAATCAGAATTACGATATTATACAAAGTATGAGGTATATGAAAAATATAAATTGAAAATAATAAATATTGAGAATATTTGAGAAAACAATTGTTAATATTTAGTTAGCATAAAGTTTGTGAATAAACCTGGGAAGAATTATCAGTATTTGTATCTGCCGCATCTGGAATAAATTTTGAAAAACTTAATCGAAAGGAAAATTAATTAAACTTAAATATTACTTATATATAATCAAATTAAAACAGGAAATTAAAGCACCTGAACAGAATGATAAAACCAAAATTATGAATAGAACTGGAATCAATCAAGCAATTGAAGGTGGCCATATATGACTGATAATTTATTACAAAAATTAACTGTCTTATAATCTAAAAAAAAAAAAAAACAATTATATGAGGGTATTTATAGGTGAAAAAAAAATATTAAATATATTCTACAGAAGCAGCTGAGCCAAACCAATTTTACTTGTTCCTCAAAAAAAAAAAAAAAAAAAAAAAAAAAAAAAAAAAAAAAAAAAAAAAACCAATTTTACTGTATATAGCTCCACACAATTTAATGAAACTTAATTTCTAAATATTGCTAGTAAAATTAGAAAAAAAAAAAAATGGGACAATTAAGATATATTAATCTCAAACTAAATATTACCCAAAAAAAATGAGATAAAGAAAAAAAAAATTAATTAAGATCTATATATAGATTTCTTTATTGATGTAGCATTTTATTTTTTTCCCCTTCAAGGGTGCAATATCTAGAGAACAATCATGTCATTGGTTTCAAGCATTATCTTCTCCTACTAAGTTTGTTTTTTAATTGATTTTTGAATAGTTAAGAATTGAGTTCACTACCCAGGTTTAACAATTAGGAATCCAAACGAGGGAAAATAGACAGTAATTTCGGATTCCGAATCAAGTTACGTGAACCTCACGCATAAATCATGAATTAAGTTTTTGCCGAAAAGAGAACTTGATTCCCCCTCCACCTAGATAATTAAGGGTTGTTTGGTGTGCGGGATTAAATTGGATATGATTGAACTATCTTTATGATATTGGATTGGACTGAATAGAATTGAACTAACATGAGATTGGATAAAAAAAAAAATTGAAAATAATTGTCTTTTGTGAGAGGTCAGTAGTCATTATAAAATTATATTAAATTAATTTTTAAATAAATAAAATTATTTTAATTCAATTCAAAGAAAAGAAAAATAAAATTGTTTTAAATTAAATTTGGTTACAAAAAAATGTTTAGATTATTTTTTAAAAATATATATTTTTTATAAATAAATAAAATTAACAATAATTATATAAATGTAGGTTCTTTGACTTCTTTCAACCTGAATCTGCTAAGTGTCCATATTTAATGCTTATTATATTAATATATTTATATCACATTACAAAATATTAATTTTCAGAATAAAAAAATATTTAATTGAAGTAAAATGAAATGACATTTTATGAATACATTGAACTCCTTCGAATTAATGATCCAACTTGTTATCTTTTATTGTCAAACTTGGCCAACGGTTAAGTTTGACCAAGTTTAACTAAAGACAAAGGAGATGAATGTCAATTTTTAATTAATTAATTTATTTCCGTATGTAAATAGTAAAAGAGCAAATCTCAAGGAAGTGTAATTTGCTCCATTTTTGATATAGATTAATTTCATGTATATCAAATCTATACTATTTAGATTTTTCTATTTGACTCTTTTTTTTCCTTTCAATATCAACTACTATTCCCTTCTCTTTCATTACCTATTTATACAACTCAATTGCAACATTCTATAAAAAAATAAAAAAAAATTAAAAAAAAATCTCAAAACAATATTGCATAATCATATAAACAAGAACATTCTTTGAAATAATACTAGGAATGGTCAAACACTCAAACCATTCCCTAATAAGATGTATCATTACAAGAATATATGCTTCTTTTTTTCCACTAATTTTAACTAAAGTCGAAAGGCAAGTGTGTGATAGTCCAGCAAATTCAATGCCACACGTTACACCAAAACTTGTAGCTGTTAATTATTGTCACTACTTGTTGTGACCCCCCCAACCCAAAGAAAAAAGAGCTTAATTATTTTCTAATTTGTACTGATTATTATTCTTATAAATAATAATAATAATAATAATAATAATAATATAACTTTGAGCCTATGAGGAATTTGCATGGTTGGCACCACCACTGCATTGGACAATCTATTTATGCTTGAGCATGTTATAGCCAGACTGTAAAGATCAATTGCCCATCTGTACATTGTCATTCATTTCAAAAGTACAAGATTTTAGATTTCATATATAAATAGATAAAAAATAAAAAAAATAAAAAAATAAAAAAACCTAATGTTTTGTCAAAATTGGAAAAATAACCCTACGATTCTAGAATTAGCTAAAAACACCCTTGTCGTTAGCCAAAAACATCGGAGTATTTCGAAATTCCATACATTTTTACATACAGAGAGATAGTAACAAACTCCATTTCAAACAAACTCCATTTGTTTGAATTATATAATCCAACTTCACAAATCACAAAAAAAACTAGCCTAAAAAAAAAAAAATCTACAATAGAGCTAGTTTTTTTTCCTACACAAATTCATGCATGAGATCGTGAGATGCCAAGAACAGTTCTTAAACAGTAAGTTGTTGTTGGTGGGTGGATTGATCATCTTCAGTATTGAAGCAAAAATGGTGCTGCTTCACTACTGTACTAATTCTTCCCAAATTGCCCTTGAGAGGGTCTCCCAAATGATGATGAAGAGGTGCTGATTGTAGAAACATTTCTCTTTGGAGATGAGAGCAATAAGTGTTGTAAGTGGTGGGTGTTACATTTAATTGGAATCCCAATCCAAATAAGAAGTCCACTTCAAGAAGGTTCATTTCTGCTGTACTGATTCCTCCAACTTTTCCATAGAAGGCATTGTTGTAATATCTGAAAAATTAATTAGCTAATTACATTTCAAAATTGTATAACAGTAAGAACAAATAGAAACTTTCTTAATTTTTCTATATATTGTTATAATTTTCCAAAATTTCATTACAAATCTTCCCTAAAAAGGGTCTAATGTATCTAGAATAAACGACGATAGATGTGTAAAAAAATATAAAAAAATACAGTTTATTCCATATCCATCCAATCCAACTAGTCTTTCCTCAATTCTTAAGGAAGTTTACCAAAAATAATAAAAAATTATATTAATTAATAAATTAAATATATTGCTTACTAATAAAGTAAATTTATAGTTGACATTATGAAAAATGGACAGTCAAACCACCATTTACCACTACCAGCAGCACCATGTTTGTGCACAATAAAGCATGCAAAGCAAAAGTTGTGAAGGAGAGATAGACAATCATTTTAAAACACAGAAAACAATTAAGTGGGATGGGTTGCATATTTGTTTTCAACAAAAAAGCATATGGGTCATGGTATGTCGATCATTGCAGCTGTCCACTAATAATAATTATTATGACTACTTAAACATTAATTGTTTTTTTTTTTTTTTTTTTTTTTTTTTGCTTAATTAATTTTACTAAAACACTTTGATGGGATTTTAAATATTTTGGCAAATTTCATAATAGATGGAGACAAGACCATCTATCACTTCTCTGAGGAAACGACGGAGATTTTCACATGCCTGTCTATGTCTTCTTCTACTTGGTTGTCAAAAAAACATCTCAATTTCTAATTATTAACTCATAAATTATATTTTTACTAATTCTAGAAAAAGAAGATTCTGTTAGGTTTATAAAAAAGAGATAGAAAGTGACAAGAGAGACAGAAAAAGAAATAAAGAATAGCCCAGAAACTCATTGACATAACTAAAATAACATTGAAATGTAAATACATTCATCAACTTAATTATTGAACCAAAAAATCATTTTTCAATTTTTATATTTTTTTATATTTTTTTTATATTTTTTAAAGATAGAAAAAACAAAGACAAGAGTCTTGAATTCAATCACTGGAAACTCTGAGATAAATAAATTAAAAACTAAGAATTCCAAGAATCAAGATTGAGAAAAAAAAATAAAAAAAATACTTACATGTCGTCCATGAACTTAGCAGAGACCAAAACACTGGTGATGAGGAGACGGTGGACATTGAAGGAGTTGATAGGCAGCGAAGGCTGGCGCTGCGCGAAGCGATCAAGGTAGACGTAAGCGACGACGTAACACGACGAGCTGCAGTTAGCGTACTTGAAGATCCTTTCAAGATAGCTCTCGACGGTGATGGTGGGTCTGGTGAGACCGTGGAAGGCAGAGATTCTCTGGGGTTGGAACCGGCGCGTGAGGTCATTAGACTCTGCCACGCGCTGCAGAAGGGAGGAGAGCACGTTTATGACTCTCGGCATCATCTCTTCGTCTAGATGGTGGCTTGTGGCCACCGTCGCCGCCTCTAGCTCCGCCATGCGTGGTGGTTTGTTTGTTTGTTGAAATATAAAGTTCAGTTTGAAACGACACTGCTTCCCTTTGCGTTTCTTGAAAATCAAATAGAGAGAAGAAAAAAAATGAAAAAAAAGTTGTTCGTTAATTTGTGAGAGGCGCGATTGGCAAGTATTTATGGGTCTTAACTTCTTTGATAATGACATATATGTCCTTCCCTTTGTAATTTTCTGTTTTTATCTATTTTTAAAGACGAATAATTTACGTGTGAGGTGGTGTATCTTTTTTATTTTTTTATTTTTTTATTTTTGAGTTTGGCACCGAATTGATAGGTAGATTTATCAGAATCTACCGAGATCAACCACTATAATTACATTTCGGTATGCAACTCCCATATATGAGACTCGAGAGTGGTCTTTTCCACACTTTATGATTTTATGTAGATGAAATGTGAAATTTGAACTCTTATCACAGATGTAATGGGGAGGACGGGAAGTGTATAATTATCGTGTATTGTTATATATTTATTTTTATATTCATTTTATTGACTTCTTGTAGAATATAATTTACTTGACCCATAATGTTTTTGAAATTCGGCTCGAATTTAGCTACTTAAAATCTCTTTAAAACTCATAATCAGCAACTTTATATAAAGTTGTCGAGAAAATGTCTTTAAAAAAAATATTTGTAAAAAATAAACTAATATGTATATATATCACAAAACTTTATTCAGTTATTTTTTTTATTAAAGAAATATACAAAATGAAATATGTAATTTAGTTTAGGGGTTGTGGAGGTTGCTGAGCCATAATGAGATGTTTGTCCCAAAAGGTTAATTTAGGTACTCGGTGACCCAAAAGTTCAAGTGGGGGTTTATTAGTGGAATATCGACTTAACTTCTAAAAGAAGAAAACAAATGCTACAATATTCAAGTAATTGTTAATTTTTCATAGATATAACTTTTGGAGATAAACAAATTTGAGTCACCTTTAGAATCATTTCATTTCATGTGTCTTTAATACAATTATAGGGAAAAACTTGGAGCATATATGAACATGGGTATATATACCAAATAAGATAAATTATTAAGAGAATCGTTGATAATATCCGTCGTTAATTGATAAGTAGTCTTCGATTGAGGGATCACTCTGTTAAGGTGACCAACATGGGATGTTGATAATCACTTTCCGATGCTTAAATCAATACTCCAGATCAATGCCATACCCTAAAAAATGTTAGTAAGATTTAAACACAATCACTAAATTGTGGATTGGATCTGAATTGTGGATGCATTAAACATATATGAGTTGGAATATTATACCCAAAAATATCTTTTTGGGTTATTAAAAATTAAGATGAGAAGGTCCCAGAAACCAGCTAGCAGATGTGATCTAGAATTATATATCTACTTATTTGACCTCTTTTAACTAATTAATGAAGTAAAGATGATGACAGTCTGGTAATTAATTACTTCAAGTGAATATTAATGAATTAGTATTGAAAATTATTGATGTGGTTGGCTTAATTTCAGGGACTATAAGCTATAGAGAGTACTGAGTGCAATCATATAAACTGACAGCTTTCCATCAATAATTTAATTAATTCAAATTCATGAATTACTTAAAGTGACCCCATTACTCAACACATTCGTGTGCTTTATAATTATATTTTCTTTGGTGTGTGCCGTGCGACTTTAGTAATCTCTACCTTCCACATTTTGTTTATTTGTGTTTATATATGATTAATTATCCAAGTTACTCTTTGTTCATTTCCTACAATTGCAATTCAATTCTCAACAACTAGTATTTTTTTTTTTCTTGGAATTTTGTTTAGTGGAAATGATTTTGTTTATAGCTAGAAACAATGGTTTTCATTTCAAATTACCAAACTGAAAAAGTTATTTCACCTGAAAAAGTTATTTCATCTTAAGATAAATAATGAATATAATCATCATTTATAAAATTTGCACTGTTTATATACAACTTGAGATATTTTAAAATATGATTCAACTTATATTTAAATATAATTTCCATGATATAACTGCTAAGTTAAGCACTTGACGTTTACTAATTAAAAAAAAATTGCTCTTATATTAATTTAGAAGGCCAAATTGCTGATTTTTAATATGTTCAAAGTCATTCATTTAGGTACACGAACCGTAGAACCAATCTTATTATTTATCTAAATTATAACTTTCAAAAGTAAGAAAACAAATTAAATAGACAAGATGAGTTTGATTCGATGTAAATCTTTCACACCTATATCTATGAGATTAAGGGTTCGAGTCATATCTGGGGAGAATATCCATATATGTTTTTCAATTAGTAATATATCCACGTTTATCAACATGTATGGGGAATTTTCTTCTCGTATTTTCAGTGGTAATTAACTCATCACACCCACAGGCCACAGGTTAAGGTTAATTATGATTCAATTAGTATGTTGTCCTTCTTTCCAAATCTCAAATTTGTACTAAAAAAATACAACAACAAAAAAGTGATTACTGAAATAACTACTAATTTCAATTTGCTGGTTATAAATATAATTAACAAAATAAAAACGAGAAAGCTTTCACTTTCTTTGGCTAAGTAAAGAAGTTGATTACAATTTACAACCATGATAATGATGGTTACTGTTTAAGTGGATAAATTAAAGTTAGTTTTGTTTAGCAAATAAATTGGTTAACCACCACACACTAATTATTTGCAACATTTCTTGCTTTCTTGCACACTTTGCCAACTATAAATGATAACATCATCACCTCGTTCAAGATTTTAGAAGGGTATTATGGTAAAACACAATTGAGGCATATTAAAATAAAAATTGATAAATTAAATTAACCAAAGATTTCCAGGGCAAAAAGGTCAATCAGTTTCTTGTTTCCCTTCAAATGTTGGCAACTCACTGATTTTGGTCAATCGGCCAACTAATTTGAAGTAAATTTATATATTAACCATTGTTGATCGAATGAATTGCTACGATATGTTTAAATAAGAATATTCTACATAAAATTAAAAGGGTAATATTGCACAACCAAAAAATTAACCTGGCAAATGATTTGTCTAAAATTAATATCAAATTGAATCCACCCAATTGAATGTGTAAGAATAAATGACTGTGAAAATCATCTAAACTAATTTTTTTTTTTTTTTTTTTTTTTTTTTTAAGTCTGCCAACGAATCGAGAGATATCTACACCTACAACATTGGAGAGAAAACTCCTCACACACCTTTGTAAAATGTGCATGGTGGAACTCGAACTCCCATTATAAATATGGAAGAAGAGATACACACAACTTGAACTTAGACAGAATGTACAACCTATATTTAATAATAATTATCTCTCTTAGTTTTTATTGGATAAAAAATGAAATAAATAAGGAAATGGTTTGCCACTAAATTTAATGGTAAAGGAGTGGTCACGTTGTACATATATTTACATGATAGTGAGTGGTAATGTGGTATGTCTCTTTAACTTCAACTTCAAAGTAGGACATGAATATATTTGAGTATCAAATCCCTCCATTAGCGTTATGCCACCACATTGCCATTTTCATTTTCATGGACTTCACGTTGTCACAAACTCATACCATTTTTTGTTATTTATCTTTTCATTATATATATATATATATATATATATATATATATATATATATATATAATAAACTCCCCTTTTGAAAAGTCAAGTTTGAAGAAAAAATGTGTATTTTCATACATTTAACATTAGTCTATCAGACTACATATATACAGGTCTTACAAGAACTAATGTTCACAAATCAAGATCCTAAATCAAAGGAAAGTAAATGAAACCTTATACTAATTCCCATATTCAAAGGGATTACAAATCACCTAAATATACGATACAAGGAGAGAATTTCTCTTAATAAAAGATTGACTCTCAGTTACTCAAATTAAGCTAAATCAAATCTTAACACTACCCCTCAAGTTGGAGCATGTATATCAAACATGTTCAACTTGGATGTTAGCTTTCTGAACACATTTCCTCCGAGAGCTTTTGTGAAGACGTCTGCCAGCTGCAAATGAGATGGGACAAATTTTGTGACGATTTGCCCAACTTGTATCTTTTCCCTTACAACATGACAGTCAAGTTCTATGTGTTTGGTGCGTTCATGGTATACTGGATTTGCTGCTATGTGGAGAGCAGCTTGATTATCACATAGCAGCTTTGCTGGTCTTATATTGACTTGCATATCATTGAGCAAAAATCTGAGCCAAGTTAGCTCGCAGGTTGCAGCTACCATGGACCTGCATTCAGCTTCTGAGGATGATCTTGAAACAGTTTTCTGCTTCTTTGCTTTCCAAGAAATCAATGAATCTCCCAAGAATACACAGTAGCCTGTTGTTGATCTTCTTGTCATAGGACAGTTTGCCCAATTAGCATCACAATAAGCTTTTTAAGTAAATGAGTTGCTGGAGGAGAACAACAGACCTAAACCAGGACTTCTTTTCAGATATTTTATAATACGAAGAGCAGCATCCCAGTGAGGCTTTCTCGTAGCATGCATAAATTGACTTAGAATGTTAACTGAGTATGTAATGTCCGGTCTTGTAATTGTGAGATAGATTAGTCGTCCAACTAATCTCCTGTAGCGAGCTGGATCACATAGCAGATCACCTTGGTGGTTTGTGAGCTTCAGATTCGTCTCCATAAGAAAATTTGATGGTTGGGCACCCAAGTAACCTACATCATCAATGATCTCTAAAGTGTATTTTCGTTGAGAGATAACAATACATGTTTTGGACCTTGCAACTTCTAATCCAAGAAAGTACTTAAGAAGACCAAGATCTTTGATGTGAAATTGCTGGTGAAGAAATTGCTTGAGGTTGTGTATTGCTTCAGCATCGTTTCCAGTGATCACCATGTCATCTACATAGATAAGGACCATAGTTGTAGACAAGCCCTTTGTTTTCACAAACAATGAATAATCTGAATGTGATTGAATAAAACCAGCCTTCTTGATAGCATGTGAAAATTTTGCAAACCAATTTCGAGGTGCTTGTTTAAGCCCATAAAGGGACTTATGCAGTCGACATACTAACTTCTCTCCCTATCGACAAAGTCCCGGTGGAGGAGTCATGTAAACTTCTTCTTCTAAATCGCCATGGAGAAATGCATTGGTCACATCCATTTGATATAAGGGCCAGTGTCTTGCAGCAGCAACAGCAAGTAGACATCTAACAGTTGTTAATTTGGCTACAGGGGCAAATGTTTCAGTGTAATCCAAGCCTTCTTGTTGAGAAAATCCTTTGGCGACCAATCTGGCTTTGTAGCGTTCAATTGTGCCATTTGAATTGTATTTGATACGACAGACCCATTTGCTACCAATGGGGCGATGACTAGCAGGCAAAGGGACCAAGGACCAGGTTCTCTGTGCAGTGAGAGCATCAAATTCATGTTGCATTGCTTCTCTCCATTTTGGATCTAAAACAGCCTGAGCATAGGAGGTTGGTTCTAGAGCACTTGAAATGGTATTAACGAAGTGTTTATGAATAGAAGACAGAGAATCATAGGAAATATAGTTACTTAGAGGATATCGAGTACTTGACTTAGTCGAAGATGTCTGGTTTGAAGTTGCAGTTGATGGCATCGTACTAACCTGTTCACAATGAAAGTCATGAAGAAGGATGGATGGCTGCCTGACACGTTCACTTCGGCGAATAGAGAGTGTAGGAGATGGTAGAGAAGGAAAAGATGACGGTGACTGTGTGTTGGTCTCTGGTGGTAAAGGAGCAGGGTTAGGAACATATTGATTTGGTTCATAGTTATAATCTGGTATCACAGGTGGTGGTGGTGTGCTATCTGATAATTTTTCAGAAGCAAGAAAAGGAAGAACGGATTCATGAAAGACAACATCACGGCTAGAAAAGAATTGATGAGTGTGTAGGTCATATAAGCGATAAGCTTTTTGGCTTACAGGATAACCGACAAAGATGCATTTTCTAGCTCGAGAATCAAATTTGTTGAACGGGTGGAGATTTGTTGCATAACAAAGACATCCAAAAACTCTTAAGCAAGAGTAGTTAGGTGGTTTGTTATACAACAATTCATATGGAGATTTATGTTTTAACACATGAGTGGGGAGACGATTAACAAGATAAGTTGCTGTGAGTAAACTTTCCCCCCAAAATTGTAAAGGAAGATTGGCATCAAATCTCAAAGCCCTACCAACGTTCAAGAGGTGTCGATGTTTTCGTTCAACTACACCATTTTGTTGAGGTGTAGATGGACATGAGCTTTGAAATAAAATGCCTAAATTTGATAGATAAGATTTCATGGAAATAAATTCTGAGCCATTATCACTTCTAATACATTTAACTTGACAATTAAACTGAGTATTTACGAAAGAGATGAATGTTTTAAGCAATCCTTGTGTTTCTGATTTGAATTTCACTAAAAAAATCCAAGTAAAGCGAGTGAAATCATCAACTATAGTCAAGAAGTAATGTGCCCCAGTGTGAGTTGCAGTGCGAAAAGGTCCCCAAATATCACAATGAATAAGATCAAATGAATGCAAAGTTTGAATAGAACTTGAAGAAAACGGTAAACAAGTTTGCTTTGCCAAAGGGCAAGTTTCACAAGAATGTTGAGAATCAAATACAAATGAGGGAATAATATTACTTAAAAATTTGGAAGGTGCTTCAGAGGGGTGTCCTAATCGCTTGTGCCAGATAATACTTGTAGCAGAATCAACATGATAGGTGGTTGGAAGAGAAGTTGGTGTCGACTTCACTTGAGGAACAAAGTAGTACAAGCCATTAAGCTGCTTCCCCAAACCAATCATCTTCTTCGAAGTTAGGTCCTGCAATATACAAAAAGTAGGAAAAAGCTGGATTGAACAATTCATGGCAGCTGTAAGTTGACTCACTGATAGTAAATTAACATGAAAAGATGGTGCACACAATATATCCTTAACATGTAACTGGTTTGAGAGTTGGGTTGAACCAATTCCAGTTATCTTAGAATAGGAACCATTGGGCAAAGTTACTTGTGAAGACAAAGGAGTGATATTGGTTATGGAAGTTGCTATGTGATTTGTTGCACTGCTATCAATAATCCAGTGATTCAAGTCTATCTTTTGTGTGCTAAAGGATGAGCAAAAAGGTGTAGGAATACTTGTGTAGTTTGCACGAGTAGGATTTTTACCATTTCTAAAGAAAGCTTTTATTTGGACAAGCTCTTCAGAAGTAAATTGGGGAGACTGTTCAGTTGGTGTCTTTACTGTGTTCTGATGTGTCTCAACACTGGTTTGATGTGCAACAGGTTTTCTGCTTCGATTTGGAGGTTGGACATCTTTTCCATGGAGCTTGTGACCAACTAGGAAACCATTCAAGTAGTAACAACGATCCATCGTGTGATTTGTGCCCTCACAGTATGAGCATAAAAGAGATCTGCTGGTTCCTTGTGGCTTGGAATGAGAGGATGCCCACTGTCTAGTTTGTCGTTGAGCATCTGACTGCAGTTCCCTAGAATTGTCATGTGTTGTGATACTCATGGCATGAATGTGATCAATCCCCTTGGCCTCAGTAAGTCCTCGCTGCTTTTCTTCCTCACAGAGAAGTGAGTATGCCTTTTTGACAATTGGTAAAGGATGCATTAACATGATTTGCCCTCGCACAGCAGAATATGTTTCATTCAATCCCATAAGAAATTGCCCCAACCTAATCTTTTCTTCTTTTTCTTTCAAGTCCTTTTTTCCTTCACAAGTGCATGTGATTGTAGGACTGCAAGTAGTTAGCTCATCCCACAACATTTTCATCTTTGTATAATAAGAAAAAATTGAATCTTGATTTTGCTTCAATTCAACAATGGATCGTTGAGTTTGATAATGATGAGAAAAATCACCTTGAGAGAAACGCTCTTGAAGATCTATCCAAATTTCTAATGGTGTCTCTATATAGAGTACACTGTTTGCTAGATCTTGACTTAGAGAGTTGAAGATCCAAGAGAGGACCATGTCCCGACAGCGCTGCCATAAATTATATTTTGGATCTTTTTCATCCGGTGTTTGAATGGTTCCTTTGATGAACCCCAGTTTGTTTTTGGCACCTAGACTCACCAACATGGATCTCCTCCACATAGAATAATTAGTTCCATGACTTCCATCTAAGACTTTTGGAACAAGAATCATGCTTGGATGGTCAGAAGCATGAAGAAAAAGAGGATCAGAGGGATTCAGAGATTTTTTTTTTTTTTTTTTGGTGAATGATTGTTACTACTATCACTATTGATACCAATATAAAAAAATTGCGGAAGTGTGTTTACAGAGCCAATAAGATCATTGTTCTGATACCATGAAAAGTCAAGTTTGAAGAAAAAATGAGTATTTTCATATATTTAACATTAGTCTATCAGACTACATATATATAGGTCTTACAAGAACTAATGTTCACAAATCAAGATCCTAAATCAAAGGAAAGTAAATGAAACCTTATACTAATTTCCATATTCAAAGGGATTACAAATCACCTAAATATACGATACAAGGAGAGAATTTCTCTTAATAAAAGATTGACTCTCAGTTACTCAAATTAAGCTAAATCAAATCTTAACACCTTTGATAAGTTTAGATCCTTCATATCTTTTAGATCCTTCTCCTGTTTAGTTGCACCCTTGTATAGGAGTATAAGTTTAAGTTTTAAAGTACAATGGTTATTAACATAGTATCAGAATTATGAGGTCTCGATTCGACCCACATCTCCCCCTTCTATCTGAATTTTTATTTATCTGCACATGTCCATAGTATTCACTATTTATCTCCATGTTACGTGTGATGAGCTGATAGACGTCTTAACGTATCATAAATCTCATTATCTTTAAGCTTAAACGTTTAGACATTCCAATGATTTTTCTCTTTGTTTCAAGTTTTTATTTATTTATTTATTTATTTTTTTTATTGTGGACTTGAAGGTATATTCGAAAAGAATGTATGCAAAAATACAAGAGTATTTGTTCTAATTTTGTATCGTGGTCAAAAGTTTGTGATGATGCGAATTGAATAGATCAGAACTAAATTGTGCAAGAGTCTTCTAATCTCTGTTAACTGATGGATAAAATTATATTAATTAGAAATTGTAATATACTTTTACATTTTAATATTCAAATATTTATTTTTTTATAAGATTAAAATCCGTAAACTACTTGACATCTTAAAAAATAAATATAATTTTTTTTTTTTCACGTCACCTTTTAGTAGAGATGGTAGTGCTTCTCCTTTCCATATTTGTAATAAGGAGTTCGAGTCCCACCATACACATTTTACAAACATGTACGAAAAGTTTTCTCTCAATTTATGGGAATAAATATCCGAACCAAATGTATTAGTATAATGTGTTATTTACAATTTGAACAAATTTGTTTACATCATTCTTTATAGATAAACATAATACCATCTCAATCCATTCCAATCGATCTGTATCCAGGTAAAACCTAGGTACAATTCGGGTATGGATACCCGATTACCCAGCCGAGTATTTTCGGGTTGGGTACCTGGATTGCAAAATCCTGGTTTTTTTTTCGGGTGAATACCTGGAGAGTCAAAATCTGGGTATCCAGCCGGGTATACCTAGACCTGACCTGGGTTTTTGCCATCTAAGCATCTCCTTTCCATATTTGTGGTGAGAAGTTCGAGTCCCACCGTACGCATTTTACATGGTGAAAATTGTCAAAATTGACCACATATATTATGGGAAATTTGTTTTTAACCACAAACGAAATTTTATTTATTAATAACCATGTTTTATAAAATTACTTGAATGCCCCCATATAAAAACATCCCAAATCATCTCTCTCTCTCTCTGTTTCTCTTTTTTTCTTTCTCTCTCCTCTGCTCTCTCTCCACAATCTGCCTCTCTCTCTCTCCCCGATTTGCCTCTCTCTCTCTCTCTCTCTCTCTCTCTCTCTCTCCTCGATCTGCCTCTCGCCAGCGTTGCCGAGCTTCGGCAAGCTTCTGGGCGTCGTGGCAGTCCTTCACGCCCAACTGGTTCGCTGCTTCGTCGGTTCGCTGCAGCTTTGCTGCTTCGCCGACGACGGGATGGCGATGGCGAGCATCAGCGATCGTTCGCTGGTTCATCGGCGATCGATCGCCCCTCCGTGGTCTGCAACAAAAAAGAAAAAAAAAAAAAAAAAAAACCCTAAACATAAAGAAGAAGAGGAAGAAGAAGGGGAAATTTTCAATTTAGTCCAGATTTCAAGTTTTGGATATTTCAATTTATGCATGATTTCAAGTTTGAACATTTCAATTTAGTCATGATTTCAAGTTTGGACATTTCAATTTAGTTATGATTTCAAGTTTGCTTTGAGGTTTAAAAAAACACTATTTCCAGGGGTACTCTGGTAATTTATGGACATACACTGAATTTTTTTTAAAAAAAGTGGTTATTAATAATTAAAGTTTCAAAAATGGTTATTAACAAAAGTTTAATGTTTCAAGTGGTTAGTTTTGAATTTCTCTCTTTTACATGTGTGAGAAGTTTTTTCCCGATTCATGGGACAATTTTTTTTACATTATTCTTTGAAGATAAACATAACACCATCTTAATCCATTTCAATCTCTCTCTCTCCCCTTGTAGAATAGCCAGCTTGTGCATGCGCCAGTGCGCCACTCGTAAAGGAACCGCAACCCATTCACTGCCCATTTGACAGCAAGTGTTCAACAACTCTCAACACCTGTTCTCACTTTTGGCTCTACTCTCTATGTCTCTCTAGATTACTAAAGAAAACCATAGTGGGTGGGTCTTCAGTTCTTCAAGCTCAAGCAACGAAGTAATCAAGCAAAGAAAAGATAGAAATGGCACTCAACAAGGCCAAAGAGATTGTCTCTTCCTTTCCTGTTGTTATTTTCAGGTACTCTGTTTCTTTCTACTATTTATCATCTTCATCACTTCCATATTTGAAGCTTATAATAAGATTAACTTCAAACTTTTTTTGGTCTTAATTGCAGCAAAACCTACTGTGGTTACTGCAGAAAGGCCAAGGAATTGCTCACACAGCTTGGAGCAAGTTTCAAGGTCATTGAACTGGATGAGGAAAGTAAGATATCATTATATAGAGAGACTATGAATACTAGTATTGCAATAAAATTCTAAGGAAATTAATTATCTTTGTTTTTGAAGAGGATGGAGATGAAATTCAATCAGCTTTGACACAGTGGACTGGGCAGAGGACTGTACCCAATGTGTTCATTGGAGTAAAACACATTGGTGGATGTGATGGTAAGGCCATCCCACCTGTTCCTATTTGACATATAGTCCCACAAATTATGTAAGTATGACAGTTTTGTTTCTTTTTCTGGGTATTTTCAGCTGTCTTGGAGACACACCAAGAAGGCAAG
Organism: Acer saccharum; assembly: GCA_030490815.1. NCBI lineage: Eukaryota > Viridiplantae > Streptophyta > Magnoliopsida > Sapindales > Sapindaceae > Acer > Acer saccharum. The sequence goes on from CM059866.1 coordinate 56,486,871, forward strand.
TTGGTGCCTCTTCTAATTGATGCTGGTGCTATTGCTAATACATATGCTCAGATGTGACTGTCATCAATGTCGTCGAAACTACGAGAAGTTCCTGTGTACATGAAGATGAAGAAGCAAAGAAATATACCACTTCCAATGTAAACCGGACTGTAGTAATAATAAATAATGTTGGTAGTTATAATATAATATAATACTAGTTCTAAAAAAGAAAAGGAATAATTTAAGGATATAGAGTTTGCACTACTTTTCCTCTAAATATTAGAGCATCTCCATGAAAGAGTGGCTGGTGAAAAAAAAAAAGATATCACGTAGGATTAATAGATATCACGTATGATTAATAGATATTCTGTTAATAAATCTTTCTCCAATGCAGCCGTGCATTCAATCTCAAGCTGACGTGGTAAAAGAAAAATTAGACATTATCAATATACTGTCTACTTTCAGACGATCTATTGAATAACTATTTTTTCGATTGACTCAGTAAGTATTTAAAATTGACATTAATTTTTCATCTATTTTTAGTAAGGAAATAAAATAGAAAAAAAAAAAAAAATGAACATGTCATTAAAAAAAGAATTGTGTTTTAGACATCAAAATACATCAAAATTTAACTTGATTGTCTATCGAGTCTATTTTTATACTATATATGAAGCAAGTAAGTCTCTTAACATTGTTACTATATTAACAATTATTAGTATGCAAATCACTTTTGCATTAGAGATGCTCTAAAGATGACAACAACGTGCTAGTTGTGACAGAAATGAACTAGCATTAACCATCCTAAATGCCACTAAATTTTGCTTATCTGGTACTTGTTCTAAGCCACATCAAATTTCTATTTGATATATATATATATATATATATGCGATCAAATTGCAGGACTGAACCTTAACACAAACAATTGAAACACACTACTAGTGAAGATAAAATGGCTAAAATACGAAGACTAATTACATATCTCAGTACAGAAACTAAGTATATCAGACATTCTTACGATAGCAAGTATTAGAATATGAGATTATTAACAGACAAAAGCACAAAAGCAAACCATACAGAACAGCGATAATGTTCAATCATGCTGAAGATTTGCTTGTTAAGCAGGGGAGAAAACTTAGCCGTAGCATCTGATAGGATCATTGCAGCCTTTTTCAGTAGATTGCTTGAATCCAAAACGGCCCCCTTTCTCAAGGTATTGCTGGTGGTACTCCTCAGCCCGGTAGAACTTCTTGGCAGGCAGAATCTCAGTGACGATTTTCCTATTCAGGATTTTCTGCTGTTTTTCCAAAGACTCCTGGGCCGCCTTCTCTTGCTCAGGAGTGTAAAAGTATATCCCGGATCTGTACTGTGTTCCCACATCATTACCCTGCCATGGAGGATCAACAAGCTATTAAAATGTTCAAAAAAGTAGGGCTTTTGGTGACATGATGAAATATTGAAGACTAAACACCATATATATACATATCTCTCATATTAGGATTGGTATTAATGTGAAAATTGCATCATTCTTTTCATAGGCAAGACTTGAGTGTCAAAGTTTTCGTGTTAGGAGGAGTCTGCAGGATCAAACCCAGCGATTACATTCAATAATCACAAAGGAACTAGGATCCTATAATAGAAGTGGAAGCTAAGGCCCCACTTCACTACATCTTAACTCATTTCAAAGCCCAATTGGAACACAAGTCCTACATCATTTGTTATCCTTAGCTCGGTTGTATAATTGTATCCAATCTAGACTTATCTATTTCATGAACCAGGAAAAACTAACACAGAACAATAAACTCAATTGATCTTAACTTGTGACATGATTACAAAAAACCCAATTAATAGTTTGAGTTCCCAATTACATACTCCTCATATGTACTGCCTAAAAAACTGAAGGTTCGGTTCTGTGTCACGTTGCATATATGGGAACAACCTTGATCTAAAAAATCAACTAACAAGCCACAAAGCTGAGCAGTTTCATGTAATCGGAACTGACAAAAAAGGACAGTCTCATACTCATTACATGTTCATCCAGATGACTAATAAACAAAATACAAAATGCAAATGAAACGTAACTATCGTAATCAAAGACATACATGAATGATACCTATACCCTTGAATCCAGCCTACAAATTTAGCAATTCTAACCAAATGAATTCAACGCTTAACAATCAAAACTTCCCACCACATCATCCATCATTTCTCTAATGACATGACTAGAAGAAGAAGTCTCTACCAACAAAATCATTTTTCTTTCTTTTGATAATCCACTCTCGAAGCCTAGTTTAAAAGCCGACAAACATGTAAATCTTTTTCATACTTAAATAAAATCACCATCCAATTAATCTATAAACAGTGCAATTAAACTAAAAACTGCACAACATTTTTCATTTTTATATTGTCGAAAACCCCTAAAAATTAACTAATTGCCAAACAATAAAAATCGAACCAGAAAAACCAATCAAAACCCACATGAAATCAAGCATAAAATTCAAAAACCCACTTGAGCAATTGAGCAATTGAGCAACAAAACGAAAACCCACCTGACGATTAAGCGTGGTAGGATCGTGTCTAGACCAGAAAACATCAAGCAAAGACTCGAAACTACAGTCTTTAGGATCGTATTGAACCCTCACGACCTCGTTGTGTTTGGTGGTGCCAGTACAAACATCCTCGTAACTCGGGTTGTGCATGAACCCTTGACTGTACCCGACCTCTGTCCTGGTGACACCTGGCACTCTCTGGAGAGCCAATTCGACGCCCCAGAAGCAACCCGCACCTAACTGGACGAACTGCTGACCCGGGGCGGGCACGTCGTCATCTGGGCCCTGTGCGATGGAGGAATTCTCCGTGGAAGACTGGTCCGGCGTGGACTTGAACCCGAATCCTAACTTGTTGAGTATGTTCATGGGGGGTGTGTAGAAGGAGATGAGTCTTTTTGCAGATGAGTTGAGAGAGAGAGTGGTGGGGTTGGGTCTAGAGAGAGAAAGAGGGAGTTTGCGTGCAGAGAGAGAAGAGGAGACGAGGAGGAGAGGCGATGTGGTGGAGGCGGAGATGGAGATGGCTCTGGTGGTGGTTATGGCTACACACTTATTTACAACCATGTTTTGTTAGTTTTTGTGTTTGGAGACGTGTTGGGTTTAGTCACAAACTGCACTGGATTGGACAAGTTACTATAACTACTTTTTTTTTTCTTTATTATTATTATTATTATTATTTTTGTCCAAAAAGGATAGTGGTTGGATTCTCGTTTACTCGAAATGACAAGGATACTTTGAAATGCAACTCTCGTAGTCTCGTGTGAAATATTCTCACGCAAATTTGTTAGAGATTAATCGGTACAAGCTCGATTCGGAATGTAACTCCTTTATAGACCCGAATAAGCAGATGTAGAACTAGGTGATATTAACCAATAACCATTATAAATATGATCTGAAATGGACAAGATGAGACTGATTCAATGATAAATCATTCACATTTACATCCAAGAGGTTGTAGGTTCAAATTATGCTCATTTCCCTAATCCACAAAAAAAAAAAAAAAAAAAAAAAAAAAACCTTGAAATGCAACTCTCACGATAAAAGTTTATTTACATTCTACCCTAATTTCATTTTATTATTTACATTTTTCTATTAAAATTTAATAGTTTTTTAAATTACCCCTCTCACCAGATTTCTGGAGTTGGCTTCACCTCTGTTTGAGCCACGACTTGATCATGGAATATCCCGATAGACTTTGGCTCGTTTGATGTAAAATTAAACAAGAAAAAAAAGAAGAAAAAAAAAAGGTTTTAAATCCCGGAGAGTAACTTGCACACTTTGACCATGCAACTCATGTAAAGATTGTGATAATTACCTTTTATTGTTTATATATTTTCTTCATGAAGAAGGCAATATAGAAACGGAAAATATAAGATTTATTTTGTAATTCTATTTGTTTATAAATTTTGTTTTTTATGGTCAGAAATCACAATGAAATAAATTACTTGGAAGTTGCGGAAGTAACTTGTTGGATTGGTATTGGAAATTTGGAATGATCTAGAATGGGACCAGTGACGATTTTTTTTTGTTTTTTTTTGTTTTTTTGTGTCAGTGGTCTACTGGCCTCCGTGTCGATTCCAGGAACTTTCAAATTGTAATAAAATTTCATGACTTGCTTGTCACATGCTAACATATATACTGTTACGAGTCCTTTCCATTCCATTAATGTTGGCATTAGCAAATAAGAATGTGGGTCATAAAACTAGTTTCTAGATTGCAGTAGAAGTTTCAAATGGGCCAGGTGGCCTGAGATTGATTCTCAAGCTGTGGGCCAAACCTGCATTCAAGCCTTATGGTTGGGTGAATCGGGTTTGATTTTCAAAACCCATGAGCCTTGATGCCCGTATTTGAAACTTGAAAGCAGGATCGAGCTTCCGGGGGGGGGGGTGGGTGGGGTTGGGGCTGGGGCGCGGGCGGTGGCTAGGGTTTGTGGATTATCATTTTGATCCCTATATATGTATTATATATATATATTTAACTATCTTTCCCTTTTTAGTTCCCATGGTCCCTATGTTTTCAAACACCCATTAATTTGGTCCATCAGTTCGACGGTTTCAAGGGTAATTTTGTCTTTAAACCAAGAAAATGCCACGTGTCAACACCAAACAATTGGTTTTTTTATCGGTTAGACGATTTCAAGGGTAATTTTGTCTTTAAACCAAGAACATGTCACATGTCAACACGAAACAATTGATTTTTTTTTAAAAAAATATTTATATAATACAAAAAAAAAAAAAAAAAACAAGTTTTAAATCTCCACCATCTAAATCTTAGATGGATGGTGGAGATTTATTTATTTTTAAAAAAATAGGTAGATTGAACTCCACCATCCATCTCAGATATGGATGGTGGTGATCAAATTCAAATAAAAAAATAAAAAAAAGAAGGAAAAATCGTTAGAAAATGAACTGTTTTCAGATCATAAGATTATTATTCTAGATGGATAGATTAATTAACTGTTTTTGGTTTAGTTTACATACTAAGATCATAAGAAAATGAAGAAACTACAATTACTATATGCATACAGTTTATCAAAATTTGTTAAAAGAAGAAGTGGAAACTAATTAAAGAGATTTCTACAAAAGAACAAATGTGATTTTTACCCCAATATTATTTTTGCAATATGGGGTGACTTTTGTGATTGTGAGAATAATTATAGATCAAATTTTCCTAAAATGTTCAAAGATTTTGAAAAGTTCATTGAACAAAGATGGGCTAGCTGTTCAGAGCAGGTCATAATTAATTCATTCACTTTTGCAATTTAAGACACAATATACATGAGTGATGTGTCACAACAATTTTATGTATTGCAGTCAGAGCACAGATTGGGTGTTGATCAAATTTACTTATATTAGAAATTAACTGTCCTATTAAATTCTTATATACACCTTAAAAAAAAAAAAAAAAAAACTATTTCCACTAATTTTATCTTAAACTAGTTAAATGTAATAACGGTCGAGACTGAGACTATAATATTAATGCAACATTGATGATAACCTGCAATGCGACTATGAAATGTAATGTGATTATAACAATGTGTAACATAACCTAAATAACGGGCAATGTTACAATCCCGGAACAAATTTAATACATTTCAAATATTAAAAAAAATGAGAAATTAACAAGCTTGTTATTATACAAACACTAATGCTAGACTATCCAAAAATTTAGCCCAAATTTCAACCCAAATGATATGACAATTGGTTTTTTCATTAACCATATCATCCCATGTTGTGTGTGGTGATGATAACTCACTTGCCACATCATTTGGGTTAAAATTTGGGTTAAGTATTTGGGTCGTATAGCATTACTCTTGTACAAAATACAGAACCTTACACTACCCAGAAAACAGTAGACATGAAACAAAGAAAAGCTAAAACAACAGAATTATCCCTTCCTGAAATAGAAGAAGAAGTGGGAACAAGATCTGCAGGATTGTTGCTCTTCGAAGATGGTCGAGGAAGACTGGAATTAGGCTGTGTTTGAGGAGTTGGAGAGGCTTGATCATCTCCTTCTACATTCACTTGAAGCTTCATTCCTCCAAAGCAATGTAGCTTGTTGCCACAGACAAAGTATCTGGCACCTGATTTTGTTAATGGCACTGTTGTGTTTCCATTTGAATATGTGTTGATAACATTGGTTGTGTTGCAGCTGTCAAAATTTTGTTTGGTTACTTCACTCAAACTGTGGGATGATGAGTACAGGAAAACTGCAAAAACAACAATAATTAACCAAGATAATGGATTAATGTCGAGGGTTTGCTGGGAACTGTCAAGACTCGATCAAGATCAGCTACTATAAACATGAATCGAAATGCAAGTGTACTCCTATGGATTGGAGAGGGGTCTCCTCAGATTTTACGATTTAATGGGCAAAACTGAGACTCGAATCCCTACACAAAATTGTAGGGGAAGCTAGTGCCCAACTACTTATTACTGCTAAGATTGATTGTGCATATTCAATATTCATATGTATTTAAAGTGTCCGAAAAATAGACTTTATGGTCCGAAAACTGTAAATTTCATTAACATTTTTAAGGTTTAGCTAAATAGAATAAGTAGAGACAAATGAAAAATAATTGTACTTTTTATTGACAACTTAATTTCTCTACTGATAAATTTTGAGAATATATCTAACAAATTATGAAGTTCAAGAATTTAATATATATTTCGATTGAATTTTTGAGATCAAAAGAAGTCTCTGATGAAATTTGCAACCATCCCAATTCAAAGAAATTCAAGTGAAAAAAAAAATGATAGAAGAGACACGTACCTAAAGCATCACCAACTTGGAATTTTTTATCACTTGCCCAAGTATTAAGATTTGTGCTGATATCCCAACCAGAATTATCACCCACCGTGTAAGTTGTAGCAGCATTGCTTGTCAATGCCATGCCAAGAATAGAAAGAACAGAAACCAGAAAGAGATTTGCCATGATAAGAAATGGAATGGAATTATAATTATCTGAGAGGAAGAATAAGTACTTGGTTGTAATATATATGTGATGATTTGATAATATTCATTGTAATTAGATGACCTAACTTCAACTCTGGGAATGACTTGTGTTTTTGGTTTATATATACTTTTTTGCTATTATTTATTATTCTTTTTTTAGACTAAATTTTACTGCAGGAATATGATATTGTATAGAATCTTGAATTTACAGTAAAAAAAAAACAAACAAACACCATTAATGAAAATGAATATATTGTAATTAATTTACTTTATTTTGATTGCTTGTGTATTGGAGCTCCAGTTTTGAAGCAACCAAATTGTTTTGCTCAGTAAAATGTTTGAACTTTGAACTGATCAGATGTATCTAACCTCTGACTTTCTCTTAATTGACCAAGTGGTATAGGTCTATTCTACAATGTTTTACAAAATTAATTATATTGTTTGTTTTAGGGAAACTGTACGTTTTATTAATTTTGGATTTTCATAATTTGATCGGTATAAGAGAAAATATATCTTCAATGCACCTGGTGCGTGCATCTATCTAATGATATCATGTCACGTGACATGAATAACTAATAAAATGTGTTTTCTCGTATCATATAGTATGATTTTAACGATCAGGTTGAAAATTTTATCCTTAACAAACAATTTTAAAAAAATTATAATGGGTGTAAACACATTGATAATAATAATAATAATAATAATAATAATAATAATGTCTTAGAAGAGTTGTTTTGAAATGCAATTAGATGCTAAACAAATGTTGTACCTCTACACTCTACATGTTTCTTGTAGAAGAGGATTGTGGAATAAAAGTCAATAAGAGAGATTTGGGAATGGGAAGGTGTTTAACTCCCATACCAATAAAACTTTACATTCATTCACCCACCTCCACCAACTGACCAACTTCAATCTAATAAAGTCTATCTTCAATGGAGTTTTTTGTTCTGTAAAGAATAAATTAGGTTATACTAGTAACAATTAAATATTCAATGGAGGTTTTATTCTATAAACAATGGTTGATCACTCACATAACTTCTCAAATCCATGTATCACTATTCAAAACTAACAAAAGTACAAAACACAAACACTCTAACTAAATTAGGTTAGTAACAATAACCTCACACATGGTCCCTTGCCATAGTGGTGGGCCTTTCTTTGGGAACCCCTCACCACCAAGGTTCAAGACCTAGTGTATGCATAGAATTATGCAAATTTTCCTTGGCCCATTTAAAAACATGGGTGTTGTCCCACTTTGTGTGGGTAGTTATCCCTCCTTTGTGTGGGTTCTCTCTCCCCGTCCGTGGGAGCTCCAGTTTGGGTTGTGTTTGGAAGTCGATTCTCGATGGGTCCCAGTTGTTGTAATCATGTCCTGGATCTGTAATCCAGTTGTTGTAATAAAAAAACAATAACCTCCTGATACAGATGTGAGGGGTATAAAAAATGTTGTAATTAATCTCTACGAAGATATATAGCTACGAATTAATCTAGTAATGTGTATGCCTTGATAAACATGCCACATATTGTGGGTGTGCACCCTGCATGGTTGCTCGACCACCATTAATCCCGGTAGTGAAACAAATAAAAAAGCAACGCCAGTATATTATTATTATTATTATTATTATATCATTTTCAACAAAATTATCCAAATAAAAATCATTTTGGAGTGTAGAATTAGTCATAGATGTCCACTTCATTTTCTTTGTACTTGTTATCCAGTTAAAAAGAAATATTCATTACAAGAAAATTGATTATACGTCATAAAAATGTTTGTTGACACAAGGATTTCTCCTAATTTTTTTTATTTTTTTTAATAATTGTATAAAAAAAGGTTTATGAAATTGAAAAATTATCTTTATATTTTAATTTTTTTCATTTTGGCCCCCGAATTTTTTTGTTTTATATTTATGGCTCCACCACGGACATACGTGGGCCGAAAGACCATAGTTTCCAAATTTTCAAAGATTATAAAGTTCAGCGGGACATCCAATTTAAAACTCAGATTCACTAAGCGGGTTTAGGGACATCAAGATTATAAAAATAATATAAAAAATGTCAATATCTTCTGATAAAATCATGTAATGTATATATTGAAGCTCTGTTTGCACCTATTTATCTGGAACACTATAATATTGTCAAAGGCGGCCTTTATTTACAGCGACATGTAATGCAAAGACTTCTTTCCCCTATCATCTCTAGTGTGGGAGAAGAACTTGGGTGCATCCGATGCACCATGCATCCCCCACCCAGATGTTGACATGTCAACAAAATAAAAAACGTGTCAACATCTGGGTGGGTGGGGGATGCATGGTGCATCGGATGCACCCAAGATTTAGTCCTAGTGTGGTGATCTGATGACTTCAAATCTTATTAAATATGAACATACATATTAACAAATTAATTAACATAACAATCACTCTTTATCACTAATTTCTTTGTTTGGATATGTTTTTGTATTTTCAATATTTCAGAGAAAATATGGGAAAATATTATGCACAAGTGAGGAAACTGTCCTTGGAGCTAATGGGAGCCTTGGACTTGGACCAATATATATATATAGCCATCTAGGCAACAAAATAGATCAGTTAATTGCTACACCATGCCCAAATCCAGAGATGGCACTAGGTTTGCCACCGCATACGGATTATTCCTGTTTAACTATATATATATATAGTCTTTCTATTATCAGTTCGAACTGACAAAAGTTATATCAATTCCTTGTATGTGGGCCACTGCATTTAAATACTTTGACTGACAAGTCCAAACAGCCAAGTCAAAGTATTTAAATCCAGTGACCCACATGTAAGGAACTGATATAACTTTTGTCAGTTCGAACTGATAATAGAATTTCTGTATATATATATATACACTTCTTATGAGCTCACTTGGCCTGGAAATCCTGAACATTTGAGATGGCTCCTGGAAATTGGTCCCGGACATCGCACTACTACAGAAAAAACTTGATAGAGATTATTTTTTCAATGATCGGAAAGTATGTAAAGATCACTTTTAAAAGCGATCTTTATTATGTTGATCTTAAAATAAAAAATAAAAAAAAAATACCAATTCTAATCACTTATAAAATGATCAAGTAAAACTCAATAAAGATCACTTTTTAATTCAATAGTGACCTCTAATTAAGAAATTAATTATAATATTTTAAATTAAAAAAGTGATCTCTTATGCAAACATAAAAATCACTTCCCTTAATAAAAAAAAATCTGATTTAACAGATTATTTTAATTAATTTTAAATCATAATTATTCTCTAATTTAATAGCGTTAATATCACTACATGATACTCTATTTTGAATTTATTACAAACAAAAATTATCAATCAATACAAAAAAAAAAAAAAAAAAAAAAAAAAAAAAAGAATACAAAGTGTCATTCTTTTCAACAATTTTATTCATCCAAACTCAAAATTAATAACCAAATTATAAAAAATAAAATAAAATCTCAAATCTATTATACATAAGAATCTCAAAACCAAAAACAAACTACAAAATTTAGTTTATAATATTCATCAAAGTTCAACACTAGAATAATTATCGACGTTGGATCTTCATATGTAGTCCCACTCCCCATACTTCAATTCATATGTAGTCCCACTCCCCATAATCAATCCTTTCACCTCTTGTATATATGTATGAAATCTTTCCCTTCAAACTGCACAACATTACCAACAACAAAACTACAAAAGTTTATATAAATAAAAGCTTTTGAAAAGATCAAAGTAAATAAATATATAAATACACCAATTCTAAATAATTTGAAATTCCTATTTTAAAAATGATATCTCTCAGTCAATTATCTACGCTCTACAATTTTACAAAACTTTTGCACACTATCAATACTATCAATGATAATATTAATAAATAATTGGGTTGTGTTGTTGACATATTGGTTTCCTTTGTACCACTACAACATCTAATGAGATTTGGTCAAAACCACTCTAAATTCTTTTGAATATCTTCAAAAACAAAGAAAAAGAATAAGAAAAAGAAAAATTACCTGATAAGCCTATAAGAGTACAATAATACCTGTAACAAACAGATATAATGTATAAATTATAATCAAACGATATCACATAACCCAAAACACAAATCCCCTCACAAGTTTGTAAACGTAAAAATGAACAAAGAAAAAAAATAAAATTCATATATAAGATCAATAAATCCAAAATATTATTCCATAAAATCTTTTTTTTCTTTTAATTAACGCATATGTTTACTTAAATCACAGCCCAAAGAATATCTTATAGAAAGTAACTAGAGAAAAAAAAAACAAAAAAAGGAGAGAGAGAGACTCACCTTCTCCACACCATGACTTGAAGCTTGGTGATTGAACAAGTGTTTTTTTTTTATAAAAAAAAAACTAGAAATTCATTAAGAAAACAAGACACTTGAACAAGTTTTGTAGGAAGAGCAGAAGCAATAGCCTTAATTAAGACACATCTACCAGAAAAAGATAGTGCATCAATTTTCCATGAAGCAAGTCTCTTTTGAGTTTTGAGACTTTTCAAGAATATAATTATAAGTACTCTTGGTAATACGACTATGGATATGAGGGAAACCAAGGTAATTGTCCAAGTTCTTAGTAATTGGGGAGCCACACAAATCAGTGAATCATAAAGTGATCCTTTTTAGATAAATATCACTTTTTCATAAAACGATCTATTTTAGGTGATCATTTCGTTAAAAAGATCATTTTTTTCATAAAGTGATATCTTTTACTCTTTTTGTAGTAGTAACATGGAACTGTTACCGGTTCACTTAGGAGACCATCTTGAGGTCCTGAGCAATAGTTGTACATATAGAGCCATCTTGAATTCCCATAGGACTAGACAAAGAGAGTAGCTTCTATGATTTCCTGAATTTTCTCTCAAAAAATGACATTTCACAAGGGAAAAACCTTCCTTGACACACTCAACAGTCAACATCAAGAAATAGCTATATAGATAGAGCTGTTTACTCTCTTTAATCTGTTATCTTTTATTATTATTATTATTATTATTAATTCAAAATCTCAGTCAAAATATGTATTTGCTTTTATTTTGAAGTTTGATTTTGTTTGTATAAAAAATTATGGCATCTTAGGTCAAGTTTGTTTTTGTTAGTAAATCAAAGTATATAGTTGATTTACTTTATATCTTATTTTATAATCTATATTATAAGTTTCCATTGTTTGTTTGTTACTATTCTTTCTTCTTTTTGATCAAGTTTTCAATAGTAGTAATGATCAATAAATTAATTGATGTTAAATCTTATTTCACATCGTCATGTCACAAATAATAAATTAAAATCAATAATAATCATGAAAAATATGCAAGTATCAAATTAGTTGCCACATCAATTAGTATATGAGTAATGTTAGACGTTTCAATTTTTTTTTTTCAAATTTTGTCCTAAATGATGTGGCACATGAGGTGTCAACATCTTATAAATCATGAGATTATATGGTAACTGATATGATGTTGACACCTCACGTGCCACATCATTTGGGACAAAATTTGGGAAAAAAATTTGGGACGTCTAGCATTACTCTTAGTGTATATATATATATATATATATCCATTTTAGTTAAAGTATTTCTTTCAGGCAATACAGTAAAATCCCCATAAATTAATCTTCTTTAAATTAATAACCCCTCTAAATTAATAAAAAATTCCAATCCCGATTCGGGCTAATGTAAAAAATTAATAAACCCCTCTATCGTAATAATTAATAATTTCTTTTTGAAACCTAGTTTAAAATTTTGATCCCTATTGCCGTGTAAATTAATAATCTCATAAAAGTACAAAATATATTATATAAGGATTGTCTAGTAGCCATTGAGCAAGATGTTTTTAAGTAAATGTAGGATTGCCCTTCTTCATCTAGCAAAGTTCTTTGCAAATGCTATCCGTCATAGTAACATAAATATTAGACATCTTAGACAGAGAAGCGATAACAAAGAAAATAGAAAGAGAATATTTATGAGCTTTTACGAATAGAATTTTTAGATGTATTTTGAGATCTCTCTTGGTATATACAACCAAAGAATAAGCCTGATATGAACGCTTGCTTGGTGGATTGGGTCGTTGGTTGGTTAGTTAGGACTGCCAGGTGCACGCACAATACCAAGTCACCAGTATTTGTGTTGCTTTTGATTTAGTCAATTGAATAAGTTGTTGTTTATTTGATAGTGGCTGAAAGACCTCCATATCTTTAGCACCACTAGGCATGAATCCCTGATATTAGGCGATTCTCAGTTGTTACCAATTTAAAGGCCTATTTAAGGTCTCATTTACATTGAATAAAGGCATCCAAATATTAAACAAACACTTTCCAACCTCTGTTCTCTCATTTCTACTTCTCCCTCAAAATTCTTCTTACTAAGTGGTATCAGAGCCATTCCGATTCATGGATACATGTTCGAAATCAAATGCTGAGTTTCGAACTGAAGTCAATGACGTCTTAGCCCGTCACGAGACCAGCTTTGACGAGACGAAACACGACTTGAACGAGATGAAACAAAATTTTTCCCAGGTCACTTCTACCTTGCAAGGAGTCATGGCCGAACTACAAGCACTTCGACTCAGCTGTCAAGATCTTCCAATGGAAAGAGAACTCAATCCATTTGATAGAGGAGAAGTGTTAGGCAGCAGTCCTACCACCCACATGCGCTCTCATTTTGACAGAAATCATAGTGGTTTTGATAGGATTCAGAGTCACACGATGGACATAACTCAGAATCATACTCAACTGAAATTGAATTTTCCAACTTACAGTGGTAAAGATCCAACCGGGTGGATATTTAAAGCAGAGCAATACTTTGAGTTCAAGGGAATTGCACCCGCTCATCAAGTGCAGTTGGCGTCGTTCCATTTAGAAAAGGGAGCTTTACAATGGTATCGCTGGTTCACGAAGGATCGAGCTCCATTGCATTGGGGGGAATTCACCAAAGCTATTCTAAACCGCTTTGGGCCCTCTGACTACGATGATCCATCAGAGGCATTGTCTAGGCTCAAACAAACTACCACTGTTATTGCTTACCAAGAAGTCTTCGAGCGGCTCTCACATAAGGTAGACGGCTTACCTGAAATTTTTTTAGTGGGATGTTTTATTGCAGGTTTGAAGGATGATATTCAGATAGATGTACGGGTCAAACAACCGAAGACACTCTCAGAGACAATCAGTGTTGCCCACCTAATTGAGGAAAGAAATATGCTCCAGCGGAAATCAGGTACTCATTTTCGTCCAGCAGTACCGAACTACCATAACAAGACACAGCCGAGCTCAACAATGGGACTCCTTGGGCCGCCGCCGTCGCAACATGCGAACCAAATTACAGGAACAAAATCCCAAGGCCCTGTTCGCCGCATCACTGGTCAAGAAGTAAGGGAAATACATAAGAGGGGTTTATGTTTCTATTGTGATGAGAAATTCACGCCCGGCCATCGGTGCACTCGACCACAATTGTTCATGATGGAAGACATGCAAAACGAAGAGGGAACTGCCGATGTGGACACGGATATTGAGACATCCTTGGAGGAAGCCATACCTAAAATTTTGTTCCACGCCTTGGCTGGAACGAACCATCCACAAACATTCCGAGTCACTAGCAGAATAGGAAACAAGGACTGGATAATGCTAATTGACAGTGGAAGCGCCTACAACTTCATTGATCAAACCGTAGTGACGAAATTGGGATTACAAGTAATACGAGATAAGATATTTCAGGTTACAGTGGGAAACAAGGAAACTATAGAGTGTACAGGGAGATGTATGGGGTTAACGCTTATTATCCAAGGCTTGACGGTGCAAGCCGATTTTTATGTCCTTCCCGTGGCCGCTTGCCAAGCTATCTTGGGGGTGTAGTGGCTACAAACTTTGGGACCAATCGAGACGGATTACCAGAAGCTTAGCATGTCATTCACACAAGCTGGTCGAACACACACATTTTAAGGGTTACGCAATACCGAAATAGCACCAATAAGCAACAAGGAATTAACCCATCTATCAGGTAACGAATTTTTCCTACATATGATAACTTCATCTCTTCCACTGGCGACACAGGACAAGATTCACACAGACCTTCTTGCCATCTTGGCCGAATTTTCTAGCATTTTTGAAGAGCCCAGTAAGTTACCACCAGTGCGCCACCATGATCATCGGATACCTCTCATTCCGGACTAGCCGCCTGTGAGTACCAGACCCTATAGGTATCCACATTACCAAAAAAATGAGATTGAAAGGTTAGTCTGTGAATTCCTCAAATCCGGTATCATCCGTCCGAGTCATAGTCATTTATCATCACTAGTTTTGTTAATAAAAAAATCAGACAGATCTTGACGTTTTTGTGTGGATTACCGTGCCGTGAATGACATTACGGTAAAAGATAAGATTCCGATACCTGTGATTGATGAACTACTCGATGAGTTGCACGAAGCGAAATATTTTTTTAAGCTTGATTTACGGTCTGGTTATCACCAAATCTGAGTGCGAGATGAGGACATCCAAAAAACAGCTTTCTGAACCCATGACGGTCACTATGAGTTCATAGTGATGCCGTTCAGATTGACAAATGCCCCGGTAACTTTTCAGAACCTCATGAATGACATATTCCGTCCCTTTTTGAGAAAGTTTATTTTGGTTTTTTTTTTGATGATATATTAATATATAGCAGGTCATGGCATGATCATCTTCAGCACGTACGACGGGTTTTACAACTCTTGGCAGACCACCAACTGTTCGTCAAACACTCAAAGTGCCAATTTGGGGTGCTCTTGGTGGACTATCTTGGCCACCGAATTTCTTTAGAGGGAGTTGCGGTTGACCCAAACAAAATCCAATCCGTGCAGAGTTGGCCAGTACCAAATTCAGCAAAGGGGGTGTGAAGTTTCCTTGGGCTTGCCAGGTACTACTGAAAATTCGTCCGTAATTTTGGGGAGATTGCAGCTCCGTTGACTCAACTTTTGTCAAAAGATGGCTTTAAGTGGACACCAAAAGCACAGACTGCCTTCAAGGATTTGAAGGAGGCACTTGTTTCTCCTCCTGTATTGCGCCTACCCAATTTTTCGAAACAATTCGTCGTTGAATGCGACGCAAGTGGGGCAGGTTTAGGTTCCATTCTGTCACAAGAGAATCAACCAATCGCATATTTTAGCGAGGCCTTGAAAGGTACAACTAAATCCTTATCTACTTACGATAAAGAAATGTTAGAAGTTGTGAAAGCCGTACGAAAGTGGTAACCGTACCTCTTGGGACAGTCGTTTCTCATCAGAACAGATCACAAGAGCTTGAAATACCTACTCAAGCAGCGGATAACAACCCCTTCTCAGGCTCGTTGGTTGCCCAAACTTATGGGTTATGACTACTCGATTGAATATAAACGAGGCAAAGAAAATCATGGTACTGATGCTTTCTCCCGGGTCACCTTTCAGTTTCTTGCCTTAACTCTGCCTGTTACTGATTAGTTAAAGACATTGCAGCAGGAAGTGGCTGCTGACCCTTACTATAAAACCTTGCTTCGTCCAAGTTGCCATAAATTTGTTACCAAGAATGGCATTTGGTTGCAAAATGACAGAATACATTTGAGTCCCATGTCTTCACTATTGCCAACCGTTTTCACAGAGGCACATTCTTCTCCTGCCGGTGGACACTTTAGTTTCCTCAAGACACTTGGCCGTGTGTCTTCCAGCTTCACTTGGTCGGGACTTCGCACAGTTGTGAAGGATTTTATTCGTTGCTGTGATGTGTGTCAAAGATGCAAGTATGAGACCCTCAGACCAGCAGGTTTGCTCCAGCCACTTCCAATTCCACATTGTATTTGGACCGAAATATCTATGGATTTTGTCGAAGGATTGCCGACCTCGCAGGGGTATGATGTGGTAATGGTGGTAATTGATAGGCTGTCCAAGTATGCGCATTTTGTTCCTTTGAAGCACCCTTTTTTTGCTGTGACAGTGGCGAAAGCATTCATCAGTAATATTGTGCGCTTGCACGGAATGCCACTCTCTATTGTTAGCGATCGGGATTGAATCTTCCTCAGTTCCTTTTGGAAGTCTCTCTTCAAATTACATGGTATGTCTCTTTGCTTCAGCTCTAGTTACCACCCACAGACCGATGGACAAACCGAAGTCGTTAATCGCGTCCTCGAGCAATATTTACATTGCTATACCTATGATTAACCGAGGAGGTGGATGGACTGGCTATCTTGGGTGGAATACGGGTATAATACTGCAATCCATTCATCTACCAAAATGTCACCTTTTGAAGCCGTGTATGGGATTACTCCTCCCTTAATGTTGTCCTACATTCCGGGAACGACCAAGGTCCAAGCGGTTGATGATCTCTTGCAAACCAAGGAATCCATACTTCGAGAGCTCAAGCGGAATTTGGTCGCAGCCCAAGTCCGCATGAAGAACATTTCTGACCAGCATCTTAGGGATGTTTCATTTGAGGTTGGTGATTTTGTGTATTTAAGGTTGCAACCGTACCGACAAAAATCGGTTGCTTTCCAGAGTTCATTAAAATTGGCACCTCGATTCTTCGATCCCTTCAAAGTTCTTGCTCGAATTGGGTTAGTAGCATATAAACTGGAACTACCAGCAGGTTCACAGATTCACGATGTGTTTCACGTCAGTATGCTTAAAAAGAAATAGGGGCCAATGGAAACTATAGAGTCTAATCTTCCTCCGTTGACTGATGACGCTACTGTTTTACATGAGCCTGAATTGGTCTTGGATCGTCGTGTTATACAGAAGGGGAAGTATCGATCGAAAACTGAGATTTTGGTAAAGTGGAAGGGAGCTCCTTTGGAGGATGCTTCTTGGGAAAACTTGTGGTGATTCTCTAGGACCTATCCGAATTTTGACCTTGCGGACAAGGTCACTCTAAGTAGGGAGGAATGATATGAACGCTTGCTTGGTGGATTGGGTCGTTGGTTGGTTAGTTCGGACTGCCAGGTGCACGCACAAGACCAAGTCACCAGTATTTGTGTTGCTTTGATTTAGTCATTGAATAAGTAGTTGTTTATTTGATAGTGGCTGAAAGACCTCCATATCTTCAGCACCATTAGGCATGAATCCCTGATATTAGGCGATTCTCAGTTGTAACCAATTTAAAGGCCTATTTAAGGTCTCGTTTACATTGAATAAAGGCATCCAAATATTAAACAAACACTTTCCAACCTCTGTTCTCTCATTTATACTTCTCCCTCAAAATTCTTCTTACCAAAGCCTCACTATTTATAGGGTGAGTATCCTTGGTCTCTAAGTAATCACATTCCCAAAAGGAATTAGAAATTTTCTTAACAAATCTTTCCTAAATAAGAAATCTTGAAAAAAAAAAAAAAAAAAAAACCGACTAAATAAGGAATCCCGAAAAGAACCTTCCATAAACAAGAAAACCGACTTTCACACGTTTTATAAGACAAAATAACACTTTATAAGGTAAAACCCTTGAAATTAATAACCCCTCTAAATTAATACTCAAGGGTTGGTCATAAGAATATTAATTTAGAGGGTTTTTATTGTATAAGAATCCATTACATTAGAAAAAAATTATTGCCTAAAAAATATATATATATTGCCTAAAAAAAAATCCCATTAAAGAAATACGTGTGTTTTAATATATTCTCATATTTATCTCTATTTTTAATTAAGAATATTGGATTTTATTTTTTTTGTCATCATAATAATTCTTTTTTTTTTCCAAAAATGAAAAAGAGAAAATAAATGATTTTTCTTTTTCTACTCCAAAAAATCAAGATCAAATAAAATACTCAAATTAATGAAAAAAAGAGAGGACAAAGTCGAAACTTGTAAGAATTAAGAATCCAAAAGATTAGGCTTGAAATTCGGCAGTAAAGACAAGTTCACATTGAAGCGGTATCAAAGCAGCTTTTGCTCCTTCTCTCAAGTTAAACACACAACACATTCAACTTTCGATTTCACTTTTCACCTGTAATTTTTGTTTATTCTTGGTCAGTGATACATTAAAAATGTATAGATCAGCGAGCTGGAGCCGAGTCTCCGATGCCTACTCCATGCACTCATCGCCGAAAGTGGGTTCGGGGCCAAGAATGTCGTCGTCGTCCTCCGTGGACGGCAGTGAGCTGCCTGTGTATGATCCTACAATGGATTTGACTAAGAAAGAGAAATCACGAGCCAAGTTCTCTGAAAATGCTGTGCATCTTATTCCTTTTGTGCTTCTTTTATGTGCCTTGGTTTTATGGTTCTTTTCTAATCCAGGTAATTTCTTGAACCATGTCAAATTTCTCATCTTTTATTTATTGCTGCCATTTTCACAAACTGTTTCTCATTATGTTTTCAGAAAGAAATAAGCAACCAATACAATATAATTTACAATATATTTGTAGTAATTTTCATGTGCAAGATCATCGGATTTCCTTATTCTCTTTCCTTCTCATTGGGCCATTGGGGGCATAACAAGCTCTTTCGATATTGAAGGGAAAAAAAAAAAAAAAAAAAAAAAAAAACTTTCAAATGTTAGATCTTCATCTAATTTACAAAGAAGTCTTGAATTTTTAGAATCTGGATTCTCTCAACTCAGAAAAATTAAATACATAAATACATATCTCTCAATTCAGGATATTAAAATTACCTATTGATCTGGGGACTCGTGGGGACTAGCCCCGCTAGGGGTGGGTTTAGTGTCTACAATTTATACTATGGTATGGGGCCGGTATTTTTTTCATTACCCCATTTAATTTCGAGACATTTATGGGATTTTAAGTCCCCATACTCGTTATCATGTATATATACCAAAGCCTCCACCTTTTTTTTTTTTTTTTTTTTTTTGTCAAAATGAGACTCTTCATCTCTTGTATTATTTTCATATTATTCAATAATTTTGATATGATTTCTATAAAAAAAAATCATTAAAAAATATATATTAATAGGATAGGAATGGTATGAGGCAATGAACCAATCCCTTAATAGGGAATCCCCATACCTGCACCGTTTATTTTAAGGTGGATATTCACTAGGGATGGTATTTCTCATACAAATTGGGATTAGAGATGGTAATGGAAAACCTACCCCTGATCTGTACCATTGACATCCCTGTGTGTATCTTTTTTCTATTTCTATAAAACACAATTTCACTGTTTATATTGTTTAAAAAATAAAAAGTTTACAAAGTAATGCAACAGTACAGTTAGAGGTGTCAAATGAGTTGGGCGGTCCAAACCCAGCCTGCCTTAAATTAAGGGTCTAGCCCATGCCCAAGCCCTATACTTGGCTATTGAATATTGATAAACAAATGACAAATTCACTTCCAAAATCTCTCAAGCAAGCCTGCTCTGGGTAGGGCTTATAGGTAGTAGGATCAGGCCAGGCCTAACAAAACGTTGAAGCCCTCAAACCCAATTGAGTTCAAATGCGAACCTTTGAATTGGACCAATCCAACCCCTCTGCGAATAGCAAGTTTTTTACACGGAATAATGTTTGGGTGTTGACCGGTTAGTATCCAAAATATTGACCTCACCAATGGAAGTGTAGCACGTGGCCTAATTTGTGAGATAAATGTAAAAAGTAAAAGAAAAAATGGTCACGTGCTACACTCCCATTGGTGGGGTTAGTATTTTACGTATTGACTGGTCAGTACTCAAGCATTATTCTTTTACATGAATCAAAAAATGAATCTAATTGGTTATCATTGTGGATTCGTGAAATGGACAGAAACACTATAACAAGAAATGATAATGTAAATTTTCTTGTGTTATGATTAATTTGAAATTCTTTGAAGCTTTAATATTACCATGCATGGATGTGTATTATTATATGAGCAGACGTAGACGTGGGAGGTAAAGTAGCAGATTCAGTAGCGGCGAGAATTGAAGGATTGACAATCGAAGGAGATATCGACACTGACAGCGACGGTACTCAGACCAGCGCTTTGCCTGTCAAGAATGTGGAAGTTGACATGCATAAACCTATTAAACAACGAAAACATCATCGAAGAGATCGTAACAAAGGTTTCAAGAGTTTGATCAACAGGTCATTCAATTGACCATTATCAACATCAATCAAAGATTATCATTCACATTCTGTTTTTGATTTTGATTTTGATTTTGATTTTGATTTTGATTTTGGAAACCCTGTTTTCTTTATTCCTATTTGGTACTATCATCACTCAATTTCGATTATGTAGAAAATTTAATATGCCTTTAGACATGTTATTCGGGTGTTTTAATGAACTTTCGAAAGCTATAGTTTGATAGTAATCATACAACTCAACAAAACTTGTAAAAGTCTAAGGGGTCGTTTGTTTTTTTGTTTGAAGACTGAACGGTCCTGAATTTTTCTAAAGACTGAATAGAGACTGAAATTTGAACTTAAATGACATTTTTTTTTCTCACATCTGAATGTATTGTCAACACGTTTATTTTTTAAAAGTAAAATTGACTGAAAATAAATAATTTTACATTTATACCCATGTTAAACAATTATACATATAATATGAAATAAAAACAATCCAAAAATAATAATTATATAAAACACATATGATTATGATCTTCTTATTTGATTACAAACAAACTTCATTTTTACTAAGAAAAGAAAAAGTTTTTTTTTTTTTGTCTTTTCAAAAAATAAAAGGGGCAGCAGTAAAACTCACACAAAACACTCTTATATATATATTATATATATCACCCTAGTATACCCTAATATCATAATAAATTATTGATATTAAACACCAATATGAGAAGTGATCAGGGTTCTTTTTTATTTTAAAATCTGTTTAAAATAATTAATATGTTAAAATAAATATTTCCATACCATATATAATTATGATGAAATTGGAAAATATATTATATATGGGGGATGATATCGGAAGAAAAGATTTTAGATTACATTTAATGCAATTCAGTGATTTGCTATTAAGCGAAAAGTTAGTATTTTTTACTTTTTATTTTAAGTTATTTTTGGTATTTTTAAGTTGTTTGACCATTTAAAAAACCAAACAAAACAACTTAATAATTATGATTCAGATCCATTAAGTTTTAAGTGGAAAAAACAAACGACCCTAATATTTATAATATGTAAATAAATAAATAAATAAATAAATAATGGCTTACACATAGTTGTGCACTCGTGCTAATATTACATTATCGAATCCCAAAGACTATTGACCCGCTTGATGTTAGTTTTAACTTTTAAATAATAATAATAATAAATTAAAAATAAAAATTTGGAAAGGGAAAGTTGTCTTGACTCCTTTGTACATATGGAAATTGCACTTTTCAGCAATTAATCTATTAATTACATGAATACCCCTATATTAGGGGTCGTTAGTCACACTAATTACATCAATTGGTGTGACTAACGATCTAGGGTAAAAACGTATTTTCACACCTCAAAAAATAATTAAAACCAAATATAATTCTAAGAACTACCACAAATATTTTCATAATTACAAATATATAAGATAAAAATTACAGAACCGACTCATAAGTTTTTCAAAATAAATAATAAAAAATATAATAGAAAACTCCACCGTTGATAGTGTCTCCTCAAGTTTTTAAAGAAGTTTATTGAAAAGTGGATTTCATTGAATTTAATATAAAGGAAAAAAAAAATCAAATCAAAATTTTCCGACTTAACATATAAAAGTTCATCGTTATTGTTTATATATCTTTACTATTAAAATTTGGGATTGGGGATAAAAACATGAATCAATCAACTTCCATAACATAGGGTGTGAAGAATTTAATCATTTACTACTGTATCAAATATCAAATTATCAATTTCATCTTGTATTTTATATTCTAAATTTTATTTTTTATACTAAGAAGAGATGTGAAAATTGTCCAATACAAATATGTTTATTTTTTATATTAAAAAATATTTAATCAACAAACAAATTATTTTCAATCATGAATAAATGTTTACTGTTTTCTGATTTCGTTGAATTACACAAAACATTAAAATAATATTAACTTGCATCTTGCAATGATGATCACGAAATAAAAATTCATAACATAAAAAAGATGATTAATTATTGTCAAGTTATTAAATAATATTATGCATAAATCCTCCTATTTTAATATATTTCAAATCTGACTCCAAACTTTTCGGGTTCATTTAAATACACTTTCGTTTCGTTTAGTTTTCTCTCTGCGAAAGTTGTCCTTTTCGTCTCTCTCTCTTTCTCTCTCTCTCTTTCTCTCTAGACATCATTTTTATTCTCTCTACAAAAACCCGGTCCAATCTCCTGCTGGACCGGTCTGATCTGTCTGCAACTCCAACAACAACTTTTTGCAGTCATGAATCCTGAATAGTAAGCCCCCCAGATCTTTTTTTTGTGATTCCTTTATCTTTAATTTTAAGTTTTTCGTTTTGTTCTTGAGGGATCTGTGATGGGTATTTGCGTTTTCTGTGGATCTACGATGAAATTGTGCCAATTTTTGTTGGGTGTGTTTTGATTTGTGGGTTTTATTTTATTTTAAAATTTATTATTTGGGTTTTGTTATTGAAGGGTGTAAGATATCAAATTCTGATCTTTGTTCTTAAACAAATTATCAAGCAGCGACTTATATTGTTTGTTTAGATCTTCAATTGTAGGAAAAATGATGGGTGTGTTTCGGTTTGGATCAATTCGACAGTTTTGTTTGTTAATTCCAATTTCTTTTCAAATTTGTGCTTTAATTAGGAACAAATATATCGTAATTTGACTAAATTCAGCAGATTAATTTGTCATTAGTATGTATATTTTTTTTGGATTAGAAGCTAAGGAGCGAAGAAGTGTGAAATTTATTTGATTTTAGGGAAGCTTGATTTGGCTTGCAAAAACCTGATCAAATTTGTTTTCACTGAGAGTTGATCACTTGATTGTTGTCAGTTATTGTGGTGATTTCTCTGATTTATGAAAAATTTACATGTGGACTTGACGAATTTGTTAATTGCATCAAGAAGAATGAGTTGGGGTTGATTTTATTGGGTGTACTGAAGAGACTATGAATTTGTCTTTGTGTAGATGTTGAATTTTCTTGTTCAAATGGTCAAAATTAATATTAAGTTTGACAAAGAATAAATTAGGGTGGAGGAAAACGATGTTAGCCCCTTTGAGACTTGTATTAAATTATGAAAAAAAGTTTGATTCTTTTGATGTTTTGTGCAGTGACTACTTGTTCAAGCTTTTGCTGATTGGAGATTCTGGAGTTGGAAAATCGTGTCTGCTCTTGAGATTTGCTGTAAGCTTATATGATACCAATCACTTTTTATCACATCAACTCCTTCCTAAATTTGCATTGTCTTTTTAAAAGTTCATATTTGTGATTGTTTGTAATATGCTTCTTTCTGTTCAAAGATGCAAAGATATATATCATTGTACCTAGATTGATATTATAGAACATATATGTCTCTTGCTTATCAAATAGGTTTTCTATCTTCTTTGAAAAGAAAAGATAACTAAATGGGCTGCTTGTTGCATTTGTTTTATTTGCTAAATGGGCAACTTAGAAACCAATGATTATTTGTGGATTTGAATTTTTTGTGAGTTTGGTGGATGAAATTGATGTTCCTCTATGAGTTATGAGATGTTTTCTATCGTCGTCTAGGAATCTTAAGTGTTATATAGCTGATAATAGGGGTTATTCATATTTATTTGGTACTGACTATTTTTTCTGTGATTTCTATACAGGACGATTCGTATCTGGACAGTTACATTAGCACAATTGGAGTTGACTTTGTAAGCATCAATAAATTGTGGAAGGATTCAAGCAAATTTATTTCTGCTTAAAGACCCTGATTTCATTTTATTTTCTGTCTTATAGAAAATTCGCACTGTGGAGCAAGATGGAAAGACTGTAAAGCTTCAAATTGTGAGTCTTTCTTTTCTTTTTGTTTTTTCTTGCATTTGTTGATTTATTAGTCAGTTCTCTATGTAATTTCTTGTTATTCGGTTTGTTTTTTTTCCTCATTTTCTGTTTGTGCGTCTTACTTTTTAACCATATCTTTTAACACATGATTGCAGTATTGCACAATTGACCGATGAAAATAATCTTGGTACTTTGGATTTTCATTGTATTGTTATGTCTTTTTCTGCTTGAAATTCCTTAATCATGTTTTCATCTGGCATATTGCTCAACTTTAATATGATTTCTGAGTTAATCCTTGGCTATTTCCATGATATTTATTAGTATGGCATTTGATATTTCTCACTAGCATTTCTTTCTTGCCAATTAATATCTTTGTCTGGAATATGCAGTGGGACACTGCAGGTCAAGAACGATTTAGGACAATCACTAGCAGCTACTATCGTGGGGCACATGGCATTATAGTGAGTTCCATATTTCTTTTCTAGTTTGGCTGCTATTAGTCTCATTGCTATAATGTTTCATTGTATTTATGGCATGTGTGACAGATAGTTTACGATGTCACGGACCAAGAGAGCTTCAACAACGTTAAGCAGTGGCTGAATGAAATCGATCGCTATGCAAGTGAGAATGTGAACAAGCTCCTGGTAGGAAATAAGTGTGATCTCACCGACAAGAAGGTTGTGTCTTATGAAACAGCCAAGGTAAAAAGTGGTTCTCCTATTGATGATACATTTCTACGACGAAACTATTGGTACCTATATTGACTCTTTTCATGTTTTTTCCTTGGGATGACAAAAGGCATTTGCCGATGAAATTGGCATTCCCTTCTTGGAGACCAGTGCAAAGGATGCTACTAATGTGGAGCAGGCATTTATGGCCATGACTGCAGACATTAAGAACAGGTACATCTATATCCCTACACATTCTGATTATCTATTTTCTTCTGTACAATTGTTGGAGAAAGGTGTAAATATGATGCCTATTTTCGAAGTTGAAAACGAAGTTACTTTTATATAATGGATTAATGGGGGATTATGCATTGTAGGAATGATGATATAATTAAATTTGTAAGAATTTAGCAATTGTTATTGTCGTTCATGTTAACGCAATACCAGAATCAGAAAACAGTTAATCTGCGGTTTCTTGTCTCATGATTTACGTTATATTTCACCCCTAACAGGATGGCAAGTCAACCTGCGATGAACAATGCAAGGCCACCGACAGTACAAATTAAAGGACAACCAGTTAACCAGAAATCTGGCTGCTGCTCAACTTAGTTGGTTGTCAGATTTATGTATGAGAGTAGCTTTCTCAATTGCCCACTCTAGGAATTAGAGAAGACTATTCCTACTCCCTAGAACCATATTATAATGATTTGCTTTTTCAGTTGTTCTGTAAGCTATTGTGAAATTTCATTCTTTCAGTTTATATTACTATTATATGGATTTGTACAAACGATGTGTTGCTTGATAGTGCTAAATTTTATTCAATTATTTTTTGTTATTTTCTCGTCTTCCTGTGGCTCAGAATTTTAACTTTGAGAAATTTTGGTAAAAGAGAAGACCGACCGACCAACCCCATCGTTGTATTTTATGTACCCTTTTGATGGTTTTTTTTGTCTCTTTTGAGGGATGACGTCGGGTACAGGCCAGGTTTTTGTCGAGACCGATTTAGATTAAACTATTAGATGAAGAAAACAAAATCTAATAGGTTTTTTAATAAATAAATTAATAAATGAAAATATTTTTCATTTTAAGACTAGTTTTGTTTTTCATGTTTTCTTTGTTTTTTTGAAAACAAATGAGAAAACGAAGCGAATCCAAAATCATTTGGGAAAACAAAAAACATACCTAAAAAGGGCTACCAGATAGCCCCTAAATCTAATACCTGCAAACACGATACTCATACTTTGGAAACTATGTTTTGATCACAAATCAAACATCCCTTAAGGCTATGTTTGATAGGAGGGAGAAAGAGTAGGAGGAATTGATGAATTAAGAGGGAGAGAAAGTAGGAATGGATGGATTGGGGTAGTATAAAATTGGGGGGCATTTTTGTCTTTGCCCTCCATTCATTCTCCCTCCTTTCTCATCCGCCCATCACTAGGCGGATCAAAAATGGTGGGCCCAAAAGGAGAAGCTCCTCTCCTCTCCCCTCTTTTCTCCCTCCAACCAAATAAGGGATTGAAGCTCTCCCTCCCTCCATCTTTCCCTCTTACCAAACATAGCGTAAAGGTTTATCTAATCAATAATCACAAATCCTCTAGACTAATAAATTTTGATTATCCAGACAAGAAAAAATTTAGTAAAGAGAGGACGAAACTAAACTGTAGTTCTTCTGATGTATACCAAAAACAATAACTGTAGTTCTTCAAATGTATGCCAAAAATAATTCCCGAACAAAATTATATCTCAATTATGTCTGATTCTACTCAGTAACCAAGAAAGAAGATTATAGATAGAAAAACAAAGTAATATGAGACACAACATCAAAAAATTTCATAATACACTGACTGCTCCAAAGGCCTGAGATGATATATCTGCCCTTCGCGATGATTGCGGGGGTCCAATTGTGAGCTCGAGGAAGTCCCTCTCAGTTGAATTTGTACGACTTGACTGACAAGCTCCGCGCAAGAGTGACTGTGGAGATGGTATACCGGACGGATGAGGAGTGATGTTAGCACAAGCACTCATGTTTCCGATGTCTCCAGGCATGTAAAAGTACGATGGCGTCGGATAATTCATATTCATCGCCTGAGCATACGACAGAGATGGCATGTTGCTAGTAACCGGGAAGCTCTGGCCATTGCCATACTGTGGAAAACATGACACATTTGAGTGAGTACAAGTGGTATGTACATTATTATAACAACATATCAAATTCAGCTCCTAACCAAATGACAATTTTAGTCAGAATTCGATAAAGATTTTATGAGGCATAGACATTGAATCAAAGATCACCAAGTATCATATGATCATTCCTTGCAAGAAATCAAATCAGTTCTTACCACGTAAGTGACCCTGCGGTAGCTTGGAATAATGTTAGAGTTTGCAACCATTGGGAAGACTGGATCCAAGCAGAGATGAGGGAATCGGTTTTGAGGACGATCTGAAACTTTAGCAGCAGTGTTCACTGAAAAGGGATCTTGAGAAGTTGGAAGCTGTAAAAATCCAAACAACTGAATTATAACACGTCACAAAATATGAACAACAAAAGGGAAAAAAAAACATAAGATAGATAGATTACAGATTCTTGATAAGGCAGGTCAAAGAGGCTTGCTCTCCGGTTCTTCTTATCGGTTGAAGCATGTCTGAGAAAATACTTCTGTGCATGACTGGCAACCTGAGTTGGGGTTCTTGTTGTCACATAATTCTTGGAAATTCCTATCCAATCTCCTTTTCCGAGCCTTTTCAATCCAGTTAAAAAGGTTTGGTGCTCATCCCCAGTCCATGCCTCCCCTGAATACAGCATTCAAAGTTTAAAACTTGACAACCAATACAACATTCAAATTGTAACCCTACAGTGAACACAAATTAATGAAACCTAGAAAACAAAACTGATCATATATGTCTAGATCCAAAACTAATAAAAAAAAAAAAAAACACATACCCTTCTTCCTTTCACGGGAAGCTTTCTTTCTCTGTGAAAGAACCTGTCCATCGGAGAGATATCCACCGTCAACATGAACGACATTAGACTGAAGATTATCCATGCTGATACTCCTCCTTATGGACTGCACTGGTGGATCCATGTTCACATCAATAATAAAACTATTCTTCAAAGCAATGCAGGTCCTCGCGTTGTGGCCATGGTGTCCGCAATGAGAACACTTTCTTACTGCTGCCTCCTTCACCATCTCTTCTTGTAGCCCTTCAAAGGGGGAAGAGATCAAAATATTTATGTTATCTAAATTTTCAATAATATAAACACAAATTTCTTCAATGGTGTTGGGTTTACATATATACAGAGACTATTTTCTTTCCTTAACTTGTCACACGTAGCTTTGGGAAAATCTTATATAGGAAAGATTTACATGTCTTGTGAAATTAATGTCCGATTTGTGCTCCTTTGATGAGCAATTACAGCTTCAATACAATCCATTTTGGCAGCGTCCAACCAAGCAGGATAAATTTCTAAGATTTTGGTCAAATACTATAATCTTAGACTTTTTTTTTAGCTAATTTAATTTCGATAGATAATCTAATTCTAATTAATAGCATAAACAACTCATCAAGAAAAAAATTTATCTATAACTAAATCCTAACCGTTGACAAATCTATCTTGATGTTTGAAGTGTGCATGGAATCTAAACCAAGATAATTATGTGTAAAATATGTAAAACATTTTTTATTTATTTATAATAATATAATAATATGTGTAATTAGTCCCTTGTATTGCGGTAATACAAATTTGAATCTAAGATCTTACTTGGATGTAAAGGAAAGAAAAGGTAGCGTAAAAAAAAGAAGATTAGATTAAATTTAACTTTAATTAATATTCTTTTTAAAATTATTTTTAAGATTTTATGTTCCACTTCAATCAACAGTAATATAAACACAATATCCCGAAAATCCATGAGAGTTAGAAAAAGTTTTTAGAAGATATTATTAATTTATTTTAGGTAATGAATTGGGTGAGAGTTTTCCTTTTCTGTTTATTTACTGTACTTTTTCTTTTTAGTTTGCTAACATTGAAATTAGTAAAATAGACATACTTTTGGAAAGAATTCCTAAAAAATTCAAGTGAATATTATGAATGTGATTTGAATAAATTTTTAGATTCAAGAGAATGAAGAAAAAGGAATATAAATATACCATATGAAAACCTTTTCATAATATCTTATAAACTTTCTTCATATGTAATTATAGCCGGGGGTGAAAATTGGATTGTGAAGTTGGGGGGTCAAATTATAACAACTTTAATGTGGACCATTAAATTTACATACTTTAACTTCAAGTGTATGCACTTGTCTAAACTTCTCCATTATCTATGGTCTATATTCTTCGTCTGTCAAAACTTCTCCATAATCTATGGTCCACATTCTTCGTTCTGGTATATGTTATATCAAGATGAACTGACAGTAGAAAGAATATATATATATATATATATACAAACTATTTTTTTTTTCCGTGGGTTAAGGGGGTCCATGGCCCCCTGGCTTTCACAGGTTTCCGCCACCGATTATAACATGAAATCTTTATTAAATTAGGTCATTTATGGATAATTTTAATATTTTATTTTTCAGCTAAGATTAAATTTGTAATTCAACCCTCTAAAAGGGAAATTTTACTCATTGTTTTTCCTAGATTCAACTAATCTGTCCCTAAATTTGAAAACCCACATAACAATTATCACAATCATCTCAAATATAAATTAATTGGACACATAATATCTCAAAACTTAGAACTAAAGTTCAAGGTTCAATAAGTTTTTGGATTCTATTTTGCTATTTTTTCAGCTAATGGTAAATTTGCAATTTGGCCCCTCTAAAAGGGTAATTTTATTCCTCCAAATTTTTTTTCTAAATCCAACAAATATATCCCTAAAATTGAAAAATCACATAACAATGATCATTTGTCACAATCATGCTCAAACATTAGCAAATTGGACACAATATATCTCAAAACCTAGATCTAAAGGTCAGAGTTCAACAAGTTTTTGGATTCTATTTTAACACAAATTCTTAGCAAAAAAATAATAATAATTAAGCAATATTAGTTCATTTAAATGAATACAAACTAACTTTTTTCAAACTTAAAATTGAAATTGGGAAAGTGAGGGACGAAATCAACTCGATCGTGTACACGTGCAGAGCAACAACTAAGACACGCAATGACCGTCAATTTCTGATGATTTGATGACTGATTTCAAGATGCTTTGGGTTAGGTGGGATTGCGGCGGCTTCGAGATAGTTATGGGTTAGGGAAAGTAATTTGTGAGTTTTCCCTTCGACCCCTTTTATAAGGTTAATTAGGTCATTTATGGACACTTTCACTATTTTTTTAACTGACTATAAATTTACAAATTTGATCCCTCTAAAAGAGCAATATTTCTAAAATGCCTTAAATCAATGATTTATTTGGGACTTTTTATTTTGTTATTTATTAAGTTTGAGCTAAGATTATTTATTTTTTTCTAATATAATAAGTTATTTGTGTTGCTTTTTTCTTAAAAAAAAATAAAATAAAAATCAGTTACTTGTGTTGCTTACTTTCTCAATTTGGAGTGTACCAAATTTAAAAATAATATTAATCTTAATAATGTTTTTTTTTTTTTTGGCTTGCTTTTATATTAGAGATATATAATATATGAAAAAAGATAGGAGAATGGATAAACGATTGTGCTTTATATATACTTGCTTAGCTTAAAGTTCATTTTAAGATATCATAATCATAGAATAAAATATTTTATTCTTTTAGACTTCTAGATTTATCAAAAAAAAAAAAAAAGATGAGATAGGTCCAATGGTATATCCCTTGAATTTAGATCCTCTACTGATATGATCTTTTTCCTGACCTCACTTAATCTCACGACACATAAACATTGTAATGAATTGGTGGTTAAGATGTAATTGGTTTTCACAACTACTTTATTATCCACCAATCACATGCTTTAAAAAGATTAGAAAAAAGATCAAATCAGTAGAGAATCCAAATCCATATCCCTTACACATATATTATGAGGTTGTGGGTTCGAGTCATTCGCCCTCCCAAACCCTGAATTTATATAATATTTCAAAACAAAACAATAAAGAAAATTAAATAATAATAATAAAAACATTTAGAGCAAAAAAAAAAAAAAAAAAAAAAAAAAAAAAAAAAAAAAAAAAAAAAAAAAACCGGTAAAAGAGAGAGAATGATAAAGTAAGGTAACATTACGGATCTGGATCCTCTCCTCACCTTATCCTCACCTCCATAATTTATTGAAATGTGTCTAATATAGTAAATCAATGGTCATGATTATTTCTATTAATTTTTATATCTTTACTCTACTAAATATAGAATTAATCAAGACAATTGATTTAGGTAAGGACAAGACGAGATGAGGAGGGGATCCAAATTTCTAGGCATAACGTGCACAACCCTTCAACTACAAACTAATTTAATTAATTAGTTTTAATTTAATTTAAATTAACAACAAATGCTATGGGTGGATGTGAGTCGGATCGGTTTGGTTTTTGGACAAAATTGTCCATGAATCGCCTATTCTCAGTTTGCATTTTTTTTAATCGGATTGACTCCCCAAAACTTGTTAACTCGATCTGATTTGAACAGGTTTTTCCTAGTTCGATTTGGTGTAATACAATTGTGAGCCTTTTGGGGCCGAAGAACATATTACCAATGTTTTTAACTACATGGTCTTATTAGACCATAAATCGGTTTCCCTATTGGATAAAATATTCACATATTATAACATGTTTATATATAATTCAACAATTCAAAGTATTAAAAAAAAAATTAACTTATGTCAAAAAATATATATTTTAACTTAATAATATAAATAGAAGTCCAAACGGTGCATAATACATTCCATTGTAATTCAAAATATAGATCATAATACACATAATAATAACAATTATAATCGAATGTTGATAATGTAGTCCAAATTGAAGTTCATTTTTGTTCCTTAATTTCCAAAACAAAAGTCATTCTTTCACTTCAACAACAACATAAAATTGGAGTGAAAAAACAAATTCCAAATTGAAGTTCAATTTTGTTTTTTCATTTCCAAACAAAAGTCATTCTTACACTTCAACAACAAAAGACTGGAGAAAAAAGATTCTAAATTGATGTTCATTTTTTTTTTTTGACAATGATATTCATTTTTATTGTTCTATTTCCATCATTTTTATTCTTTCACTTCAACAACATAAAACTTGAGGGAAAAAAAAAGATCAAATGTTAGACTTTAAAATGAAATAACAAGGAAAACACGTTTAACAAGACTTGAATGCTTACCTTCATGTACATGTGTTAGTCCTAAGTTTTTATCCAATGATATACATAAGTTTAATCTCATAAATTAATAAATAAAATAAACATAAGTTTTATGAATCAAAATGCCGCTCTTTAAAATCTAAAAAATCATTTATAATTGAATATATACTCATATTTAATTATTGTAATTGAGAATCAATTGCAACATAAAATATATACATATTCAATAGTACTGTTTAATTGTAAAATTATCTTGTTGATGATATTGAGTTCAACCTTGTATTGCAATGTAACAAGCATTAATATCTTGAACATCTATGTTGCATGTCTCATTAACATGTTGCATTAACAAGCATTAATTCTTTCAATCGAAATTGAAATCGATGTAGAAAGTATTTGGGTATAGTTATAGGCAGCGGGAAATTGAAATCGAAAGCAAACGAATTTGAAATCACTTTCAATTTCGTTGACAAATTTGAAATCGATTGAATTTAAAAACAAAAACTCTCTTTTTAAAATGAAATTTATAGGGTACACAGTAAAACACATATATAAAACATTTTGAAACATATTGATCAAAGCGCAGTTTACTATCATCGATTGAGTCCTTACTTTTGAAACAACGTGTGGTGAGTTTGAATCTGGAAATTGTTTTTATTTTTATCTTATTTTGTTACTCTTTTAAGATTTAATTTAAAAAAAAAAAATGAAATCTTATGATAACAAACTAGCTTGTTGCTTTGTTGGCCAAGCTTTTCATTATCTTTAGGTCATGTGTTCGAGGGTATGGCTACCTTGTTGAGAGATTAAATCCCAATAACGTTATTGAGATTTGATTACAAGATTCCTCTAATACTTGATTGATATGTGGCAGCCAAATGCTTTAAAAATGATAAAGTAACCTATGTTTGAACCATGTCTTTTATACTTTTTTTTTTTTTTTTTTTTTTTTTTTTTTTTTTTGTATTTTAATATACCTAAATATATAGATTTTAAATCCAAACACCTTAAGTGTTCGATTAAATTAACCCACATTATTTATAAAAAATAAAAAATAAAAAAATAAAAATAAAAAACCACTACCGAACTATTTATATCCCACTTTTTAAATTATTTAGTATTCTTTTTTTTTTTCCTTTATCAAATTACGTAAAGAGATATACAATTTTTATTGAAAAAAATCTTGTACAAAATAAAACTAATGAAACCCGACTTTCCTTATTTTAAAACCCTAATGACATAGATTATTTCAAATCACTAAATGTTTACTATTCACTTGGTTTATTTTCTTTCAGATCTTCTAGGCATACTATGATTTGTATAAATTCTTTTGCAGATTTTATTCTGAATATTTCAAAGTAAGTTTAATATTATTTACAAAAAAATAAAATAAATAAATAAATAAACTTGAATGCTTACCTTCATGTTAAACTTAAAAATGAAATAACAAGGAAAACACGTTTAACAAGACTTGAATGCTTACCTTCATGTACATGTGTTAGTCCTAAGTTTTTATCCAATGATATACATAAGTTTAATCTCATAAATTAATAAATAAAATAAACATAAGTTTTATGAACATAAGTTTCATTTTTATTCTTCCATTTCCATCATTTTTATTCTTTCACTTCAACAACATAAAACTCGAGGAAAAAAAAAAAGATCAAATGTTAGGCTTAAAAATGAAATAACAAGGAAAACATGTTTAACAAGACTTGAATGCTTACCTTCATGTATATGTGTTAGTCCTAAGTTTTTATGCAATTCAATGTGAAAGTCTCTGATTCCATTTCCAAACAAAAGTCATTACTACCCTGAGATTGGACATAATTACACACATACAATGATTTTGGACATATTAACACAAACATCACCTGACATTTGAGATATGTTGTACAAACATCCCTTGCCATTTATTTTCCGCCATTAACTCCTAACGACTAGGGGTAATATGGTCTTTTTCACCAAATTAAAAATAAAATTATCAATTAATTTTTATTTTAAAAATATTTTAATTTTAATATATATATATATATTGAAGATGGAGAAATCAATATCGTATACTAGATGATAACCTCACCATTTTGTATGAATTCATATTAGGGAGTTTTTGTTTGCTATTGCAGCTGCACCAGAAGCATATATCAACACTTTGGTTGGACTGCCCCGTTTTTAGATGGCTTTTTGTGAGGGATTATTAGTCTAAGAACTGGATTTAATTTAATAAAATTTAGGGATGTAACGGATTGAGATTTTAATAGACAATTTTGGGAGATAGACGTCTGGTGGTATTGGATTGAGACTTTTTAATAAGTTAGATAAGTTTGGTGGTATTCGATTAGTGGGACTATCTATTTTTAATAATTTATGAAATGAGTGGGACTATATATGCTTAAAAGAAATATATTATTGGACTATATGTTCCAATAATATAACTATAAATTTAGGGTTAATTGCACTAACTTACCCTTAGTTTATTAAATCTAGCAAGACTTCAAAAGGATGTAATAAATTAACATAAAAATCCCTTGCAATCAAGTCAATCCGTTAACTTTAACGGTTGACTAACCTTGACCCTTAAAAAGCCAAATATACCCTTATCACATTATCCTAAATATAAAATATTTTTTAATTAAAAGTTGAAAAATCAAATAAATAAATAAATAATGATAATAATAATAATAATAATAATAATAATAATAATAATAATAATAATAATCTACCGGCGATGGATCTCTACCGTCGAAGGAAACAAGAGATCTTTGATGATTTCCTCCTACTAAAAGAGATCATCGTCAATCTTCTCCAACTAGAGGAAATCAGCCTTTCATAGTTAGCAGAGGAGGCTCCTCCGCAAACTAAGGATGTTTCCGCGAATTAATTATCTTTTTTTTTTTTTTAATTTTGATTTTTCACCTTTTTAATTAAAAAATATTTTATGTTTGGAATGATATGTCAGGGGTATATTTGGTTTTCCACGAGACAAGGTTAGTCAACCGTTAAAGTTAACAGATTGACTTAATGGCAATGTGTGTTTGTGTTAATTTAGGATATCTTTTTAAAATCTTGTTAGATTCAATAAAGTAAGGGTAGGTTAGTGCAATTAACCCATAAATTTACCTATAAGTTAGTCATTCTTTATTTATAAAAATGATCAAAGGTTTTCTACATTTCATAGGTTGTCTCAATAGAATAATATTTTCTGGTCAACTTTTTTTTTTTTTTTTTTTTTTTTTTTTTTTTTTTTTTTGCCTCTTAAAACTTTAAGTGGCTAAAATGTCTTATTAAGATAGCGTTTGTTTTTCTGTCTAAAGTCTAAATAGGTCTGAAGTTGATTGAAGTCTGAATAGTGATCGAAATCTGAAATCCTAATGATATGTTTGTTTTTTATTTATGATGTCTGATTGTCAATGTCTGAAAACCAGTAACATGACAATTATACCCTTATAATTATAAATACATATAATTGATATAATTCTATTGTTAATGTGTCCTATAATATTTTTAGTTTAAATTAATTAAATAAATATTTAAAAGATTCATCCAAATTAAAAGTATAATTCATTTTTTTAATAAAAAATAAATGAATATTTATAAATATAATTGATGATAAGATTTAACATAATATATATATAATTAGACAAGTCTTCACTCTTCATCATTCACTTTATTTTTTATTTTATTTTTTTAATAAATGACAGCACATAACAGCCAAAAAGCCAAAAAGGAAAGCAAAACACAAGGAAAAGAGAAGAAGAAGCAAAAACAGAGCAAAGCAGGACCAAACCCAGATCTCTCTCAACTCTCTTTATTTCTTTCTTCAAGTCTTCAACAACACTACAACAGTGCAACCATAAAACCATTGACCTCCTCCTTCGATGGTAAAGAAAAGTTCGTCTACCTTCTTCGCGAAGGTCACCTGCGAAGGTTGACGACTACTTGACATCAAAGAGGCCGTCGGCCTTCTCTCCTCCAACATCAAGGTTATCGGCAAGCCTCTATGGTCAAATAAGTGACCAAATTTTTGTTTTGAAATAAAAAATCTGAGGTTATTGTAAATTCTTCTTGAGGGCATTTTTGGAAGCAATGTGTTAAAATATATCCAGCTTTCCATTCTTTAGATAAAATTTAGAAATTTGAACTTTTTTTTTTCTCAGAGGTTTTCAATGGTTTTTTAGATCTTATTTCACTTAAAAAACAAACAAAATATCTGAGGAAAAAAAGTAACTTTAAGTCTTCATCCAGAAAATCAAACAGGCCCTAAGACATTCTTGTTTGTTTTTTTAAGTGATTTAAAGTCTAAAAATTGATTAAAAATATCTGAGGAAAAAAAGTTTAAAATTCCAACTTTTGTCTGACGTCTTTTGGACTTCAATTCACTTTACTTTTTTTTTTTTTTTTTTTAACCCAAACTACCCTCTACAAAATAACTTATCTCCCGATGTATCCTTATATATATCTTGTACACTGATATGTGGGCAACCCAGTTGAAGAACTTGAGGTAGCAGAGGAGGTCGGCGCCGTTGCGGTGGTCGTACTTGAGGACCTCGAATACGAAGGACTCGGAAAGGTAGAGGTTGAGGTGGGAAATGGTGGTGTCGACGGCGTTCCTAGTGTCGGTGTCAGTGTCACCGTGTCATTGAAGATCTGAACCTAAAATTCAGCTCCTTGAAACTGCAGCTTCAAGATCTCTCTCGGTCTTACCGGTCTCTCCAAGATTAGAGATTCACATCGTTTCGCAAGTTCCTCTCCCACTGTCTTCCAAAATCATATCTGACAAACTCATTCACAACAGTACAAGCTAAAAGAGATAAAATAAAAATAAAATTAAAAAAAAAAAAAAAAAAAAAAAAAAACCACAAAACATAGAAAATAAACAAGAAGAGAACAAGAGAATCTTACGCAAAGATCCCACTTAAGACTTTTTTTTAGTGGCTTGCATATGTGTGTAGTCGATCGGATCTATAATTAATTTTGTCATCAAGCTAGGCATTGGCAACCTACGAAATAAGAGAAAAGTAGAGCGGTGGTCAAACCACAGTAGGGGGTGTTCTCTTTGGGGGGACTCTTTGACAATCAAGTTAAAATATTGTTCGATAAATAAAGTGAAGGAAATAGAGTCGAAAATGAAAACCCGTATCGCTCGATGTATTGAATCGAGCTATTGTTCGATTTGGTTGGATCGACACTAGGTATCGATGATGTTAATGAGTCGATGCTCTGTGGGTTCTTTGGATCGTTGTGGGTCAATCGAGGATTGGGTCAACGTTAGGTTTCAATAAGTTTGATGGGTCGATGCCCATGTGGGTTCCGTGACTCGACATGGATCGATCGAGGATTGGGTCGATTGATCTTTGAGAACGACTAAGCCGATCTATTTGATCTTGAGACAACAATTAATATAAGGAGTGAATTGTGGAGCTTTACTTAAAGAGCTTTCGCGTATGAGAAAAATTTTAAGAAGCAGGACCCCATTCTCTGAGAAGGGGTCTGATATTTATAGTGAAGGCTTGGAGCCTTCACCACTCAACCTCTTTATGTGAGGGCATAGATCTCGGGCCTTTTATTGCCCGTTTTGATTCGCATTGAATCAAGCAATAAGGGCACTTTATCACCTGTCAGATGTTGGGATCTTTGCAATGTTCGACCA
Organism: Acer saccharum; assembly: GCA_030490815.1. Taxonomy (NCBI): domain Eukaryota; kingdom Viridiplantae; phylum Streptophyta; class Magnoliopsida; order Sapindales; family Sapindaceae; genus Acer; species Acer saccharum. The sequence goes on from CM059866.1 coordinate 56,525,263, forward strand.
TGATTTAAAGAGTATTTAAAGGCCATTTATTATGCATTTGACTACGTTTGAGGTTGGTTCTAATGTTATAATGGGCTAGGTCAGACTATGGGTCTGCCTTAAGTATGCCTTTTTTTATCAGATTAGCAATCTCTTGGATCTTGTTTGGGCCTTTTGACGGTGGGCTAATGGACTTGGGCTATGTTTTAGCCTTTTATTCAATGACGGGCTCGGATATTGGGCTATATGTTGTTTTTTAACCACTACAATGTGAATGAAAATTGTTGTACTGATCGAGACGTTTGGCAGATTGGTATACCACTGAAGCGCAGGACCCGTGAGGCTCGAACCAAACCCCTTGCACATGAAAGCTTCCCTCTGATCTATGGGGATCGCTGCTATAAACATCTGCTGTTTGTATTGGGCGATGTGGTCGTTCGGATCAGTTGTTCCTTCGTATTGCTTTATGTTCAGGAAACTGAATTTCCTTGGCATCTCCACGAGCGTGATCTCATCCACGAATGGAGAGTCAACGAAGCTGTTCACTGTACTTCGTTTGATCGGAGCAGACACTTTTAGGATCTTTTGGATCATAGCCTCCATATCTGTAAACTTGTGTGCAACCTCAAGATCAGAAAATATAGGATTCAATTATACCGTTTCATTGTTTACGAGGTATCGTTGGTTCGAATCTCTTTGCGTTCCAAATGAGGTCAAAAAATTGGCTAGAGTGGCGTTCACGTCCGTCACCATTATTTGTTCATTGAGATCAACAAGTAGATCCTTCTACATCCTTGCGGTTTGATCCTCCTACTGTCTTGTGCTTTGTTCTGGATCTTCATTCAGCTCACGCGATTAGTTGTTGTTGGTGCAGGTTGCACATTGTTGGATAGTAGATCGAGCTTTCCCTGCAACTCTAAGTTCTTAGCTCGAACTTCTTCATTCTCTTTCTCGAGGCTCTACAATCGAGTTGCATCTTCCGTCATTTAAGCTGCAAGAGCCATAAGTCGTGCCTCAATATCTTTGAAATCAGTCATCGTCTTTGATCGAAATCCAGATGTGTATTCAATTAGGAAAATTGCTAAGGCCCCATGGTGGGCGCCAAACTGTAGTCAGTCGGATCTACAATTGATCTGAATCGTCGAGGTGGGCACTGGAAACCTACAAAACGAGGAAAGAATAGAGTGATGGTGAACCATAGGAGAGGGGTGTTCCCTTAGGGGAACTCTCCAACACTCAAGTCAGTATATTGTTTGATGAGTGAATTAAAATTGAATGGAGTTTGGAGTGACAAACCATTGTGCTCGATATATCGAATCGAGTTATTTGCTGGTATGGTTGGATCGATAATGGATATCGATGGATCTTATGGGTCGATGTCCAGAGAGGGGTACCTAGATTCGACGTTGGTCAATCAATGATAAAGTCAATGTTGTATATCGTTGACTTTTGAAGGATCGATGCCCTAAGGGTTCCTTGATTCGATGTGGGTCGATCGGTCTTTGAGAACGATTAGGTCGATCTCTACTAGAATGTGGAACTACAATAAATGAAAGAAGAGAATTGCGAAGCTAAGTTGGCTTTCGCGTATAGAGTTGAGAAAATCAAGACCCTCTTCTCTGAGAAGGGGTCTGGTTTTTATAGTAAAACCATAGAGCCTTCACCACTTGTGCTCTTTATGAGAGCATGGATCTCAGGCCCTTAATTGCCCTTTTTGATTCATTTGAATTTGACAATAAGGGCATTGTCTGACGTTGGGATTTAAGGTGTTTTTGACCACATGTTTTAGTTGGTCAAATGCCTTGTCGGGTCAAGCCTAGTTTTGGGCCTAGACACATGTTGTTTTTATTAGTTTGGCCTCTTTAGTCCTTTTTGTGATGCTCAAATAGGCTCGAGACACGTTTTTATCCTCCATTTAATTGTGGGCATGTCTATTGGGCTGTAGGTCTATTTTTTTACCACCGCAATAGTTAGAAATATATTTTTTCAAGAAGAAAAAAAAAAAAGTCATTAGAATACCAAAATTAGGGATGGCAATGGGGCGGGTTCGGGGTGGGGTGGCCCTCCTCGCACCCCACCCCATTTATTTTTTGAAAACACATCCCCTCATAAAACCCCTTAATAAATAGAGCGGGGCGGGGTATGCTTTCCCCATCCCCACCCAATTTACCCATTTAACCCATTTATCTAAATTATTTATTAAAATCCTGTAAAAAAAAAAAATATTTATCAAAATAATAAATATATATCCTAATGAATATGATATAATACATGAAGTAATTCCAAAAAACTATTAAAAATCATCTCATAAATATAAATCTCAAAACTAAATAAATAAATTCTATCTTTTTAAAATATAAACATTGAACTAAATAATAAAATAAATAAATATTATATTTTAAGAGGAACGGGGCAGGGTGGTGATTATAAAATCCATCCCCGCCCCATATCATTGCGGGTTTTATTATCTATCCCATCCTCACCCCATCCTCACCAAATTGAAACCCATTTCTACCCAATAAGTGGGGGTCCCTGCGGGGCCCCGTCCCCACGGGTTATTTTGTCATCCCTAACGAAAAGAGTAATACTATATAACCCAAAAAAATTAACCCAAAATTCAACCCAAATGATCATTTGAATGGTTTTGGGGCTAAATTTTTGGGTTGACTAGTATTAAGGATACAAAAAATATCAATATATACTTCTCAAATGAGTCACATCATATCTATTAGGTCCTCAGGAAAACGTACGTTACCGTCAAATGCTGTGTAAACTAGGAGAAGAACTTGGGTGCATCTGATGCACCATGCATCCCCCACCCAGATGTTGCTGACGTGGCAACATCTGGGTGAGGGATGCACGGTGCATCCTACTGCACCCAAGATTTAGTCGTAAACTAGAGGTGGAGTGTGGACCTATTCTAGTTGATTTTTTATTCAGAAAAGAAAAAAGTTCACTTCATTGCTCTATATAAATGCAGCTGCTCATCAATCTGTCTCAATACAATTCGTCATTTCGTCTTCAAACCTTTTCACTTTGGTTTCTCTTCTTATAAACATGAATTCTTTTTCTTCGTTTATTTTCTCTACATAATTCGTTTCTTCAGTCATAATCACACCGATTTTCCTGTAATTATCAAGCTCCATTAATAATTATGAACACAGTTCATGAGCCGAAACTATCCATGTTTTTTTTTTTTTACATAATTTTGTCGATCATTTTGGTCTCTATCGTAATCTGTGAAGAATTTGTTGGAAGTTAATGCATTTCCAAAAATATCTGGAATTTAAAATTAATTAAAATATTATGTAGTTTTAGGGTTTTAAAAAAAAAAAGTATTTTATATTTTCTATATATTTGTGTCACTATCTAGACATGTCTAGAAGTGTCCTTTACCAACCACGAATATAAGTCTGTAGAACTCTTTGTATCTAAGAGAAAAATTCAAATATATGAAAGCTTGAGCTCTGCTGTAACAACTCAATTCACAACAAAATCCATTTCCTCTGTTTTTAACAAATTAAATTCCCATGAAAACTCTCTTCTTGCACTCACTAATTAAACTCATAAATTTTCAGATAAAAATCTTTGAAAACCCTAGAAGCTTTTTTAGGTTCAAGTACAATTTGTGTGTTTCTACATATTTAAAGATATAAACTTTTGTTTTCTGTTGAAAAAAAAAAAAAAACGCTTGCAAATGTTGAAAGAAGTAAACAACTTCAATTTCTACAATCTCGGGGAGGTCCCATTAAACGGAGTGAATCTGACCGCAAAGCAGTACTACAACGACGCGATAAACGATGCAATCTACGGCTCCGATGATTTCCGGATGTTCGGGTACAAGATCAAACGGTGCACGAAGCTTCAAGCCCACGACTGGAACGACTGTCCCTACGCTCACCGCGGCGAGAGGGCCCAGCGCCGTGACCCCCGCAAGGTGTCCTACTCCGCCATCCTCTGCCGGTCGTATCGAACCGGGAATTGCCCCAAGGGCAACTCCTGCGAGCACTCTCACGGCCTCTTCGAGTACTGGCTCCACCGTGACCGGTACCGTACACGCCCATGCAATGCGGGCATGTTTTGTCAACGTAAGGTGTGTTTCTTTGCTCACACGGCGGAACAGCTCCGCTCTGAGCCCAGACTCTGGTGTAATTTTGTGTATCCGGGGACAACGAGCGGCGAAGATCGTCAATATCAACAACAATATTATCAATATAATCATGATGTAGTGAGGAGTAGTGGGTCATCGGATGGTGGTCATGGAAAGAGTGTCACTACAGCCACCTCAGGTATAATACCGGCAGAGTCATCGCCCTCTTCGATAGCAACCCGCGGGTGGCCAGAGTACCGTTACGAAGAGGTTGAGGAGGTTTTGAAGAGCTTGAGAGGATTGGAGACCAGTGACATTGGTGGTCATAAGAAGGAACCAGTGAAGACAAATAATATTCGTGGAAGTGGTGGTGGGATTGAGGTTTCGAATCCGGATGCGGATCTGGATTTACCACATTTCGAATGGATTGCGGATTTGGTGCAGTGAATGTGAAACAATACAGAGAGGGTATATTTTATTGATTAAGATCTAATAGAGTAATTGTTTTTTTAGTAATATAGTAGTGTCATATATAAATGTTGTAATTAAATGTGTGAATGTTTGTTTCTTTTGTTCAAGTCTGTTATTGTTATGTTTAAATGTCATGAGTTCATGACATGTACTTCTTGATGTTTCGTGTAGTCATCATCTGTTGTTCTGTATATAATTATATATAAGGTAATCTATGTAAGTTTTATGTCAATCGTGTTGATCACCTAAATTCTCCTAAGCGTCCATTTTCTATTGTGAAACGCACTAGCTTCTAGTAATATTTGACAGTAATCTTGGATTTAGGATTTTACTTACATAATCGGAAGGAGGAAATAGAAGATGCACCAGATGCACCATAATTTTTATATTTGGCCAATTGATTTTATTTATGTTTATGTTTGGTGCTATTGTATTTTCTTTATGACTATGACATATGGGTGTATTTATTTTGAAAATCTATTATGTTTACATCTTGAGCTTATGTCGTTTAATGTTTGAAAATAGTTAGACTTGTAACTTTTTGGACTATAAAGTTTACATTTTGTAGTTATGTTATGTTTTTTTTTTTTATGTTAATTTTAGTTGAGGTAATGTATGAATTAATTATTTGATTTTGGAAATTTTAGGAACACCGTAACTTTTATATATTAAGAACGACTTCATATTAATTCGATTCATTGGATTGAATCAAATTAGATTTAAGTATTTTGCTATAAGATTATATCAAATCATATTGTAAATTCTTTGAATTGAATCGGATCTTGGATCATAGTAAATCCATTGGATCCAATCCACCACACACCCGTAGATTTAGCTACTTTATTGGGTAGTTATGATTTATGAAATGGAGTTATTTACTTGAGATTGAAATTGAATAACGAACAACTTTTTTTTTTTTTTTTGGACAATATCTATTAATCCGGGACCATGTATTTTTTTTGAAAGCTTTCATCATTGGTAGGATTCGAGTTGCATCTGAGAGTCATTTGCCCAAACCCCAAGCTCATCTATCTACCAGCAGATCTACGCCCATCTACCAGTTGAGCTACGCCCCTGTTAGTGAATAACTAACAACTAACCATATAACTATACTGCTGAATCTGTATAGTAGCATTACCCATAAAAGATGAACCTTTAAAATTATGAAAGGGTGTTATTTACTTGAGATTTGGAAGAGAAAATACGATTAGAACCCACAATCTCAACGTTTGGTTACCCATTAAAAAAAATAATAATAAAATAAAAATTGGGCTCATTGAGGTAGAGGATTTTGGTTCAAATAGAACATATACATGGTTTTTGGATTCATATGCCTACGAAAATATGAAAATATAACATTCACAGGATAATACCACTATTCAACTTGAGTATGATGATTAAAAAAAAAAACACCTTTATGTTGACTCACAAATTATTATGTAAAACATATTTTTTTCTCAATTATAACATATTTTAAGATGAATACGCTGAAGCTTACCCAGCTCACTGATCTTTGACTTTTTGTCATTGTTACTCACAACAAATGTTGTAAGCATTTGAAGCTTTTCCAACTTACCGAATTCAGGTGGCATCCATTTTAATGATTTGGTTCCGTTCAAATCAATATAATCTAAATTGATTAATTTCCCCAAGCTTGTAGGCAACTCAATGAGTTCAGCACAATGATGACAACATCAGTATCTCTAAATGGTATAAAACCCATGTTGAGTCCGGCAATATTTTGATTGGATTGTATGGAAAATCCAAATGCTTTAAATGTATGAAGTTGTTATTATTTTTTTTCTTTTTTGAACAGTTATTTATATTATGCCACATAGGGCAAACAAGGCACCAAGGAAGGTGCACAAAACAGAGAACAAGAAACAACAAAGCCAAGCAAACACAACATGCCACAAAGCAGAAAAGAAATAACAACAGAAGTAGAGCACAATAGCAACAAAAGAAAACGACAGAAACAGCAGGGAAAAACAAAGAGCCTGAACAGAAGCAAAGACAAAGCAGAAAACAAAAGACAAAAGCAAAGCTAAGAGCCAAAACCACAACTTCCAGCCGAAAACCAAACACGGCCATAGTGATGTTATAATCATATAATGACAGTACCCGCAATTGCTTGTGTGACTCCAACAAGTCTTTAACAACCCATTCTTCGATGTTTTGTGAACTGGTGGTTGCTGAAAAGCTCATGTGAACTGGTGGTTGCTGAAAAGCTCAATGGAAAAAAGGTCCGTAGACACTTGCTCGTGTTAAATTTATTAGCTATAGAACCAAAGTTATCCATTTCATATGAAAAATGGCGAGTACCCTTATAAATGTCAAGTCACTTGTCAATTCCATACTTGAAACAAGACTCACCGACAGTATACTGTACTAACTCACTATAAAGGTCATACATAACATAACAAAATTTGTTGTCACAGTGTACTTTCTGAAAGAATGACATTGATAGCAATTCTTCAAAATATTCACTGCCAACCTCCTCAGTTGTCTCGTAACTCATTGACAATAAAAATCCCTCCACCCTCCATAGCATAATCAATTTCTCCTTTTCAAATATGTAACCTTTGTGAAAGATAGAACAATAGGAAAAACATCGTTTTAGCGGATGAGGAAGAGAACAGTAGCTCATGCCCAATGATACTAGTAAGTTGTTCTTATCAGCTGGCAATTCCCATATTTTGCTATTCAAGAGTGTCTCCCATTCATAAATGTTCACCTTGGAGTATAACAATCTCCTGAATAATTTTGTAACTAGAGGGAGACATTGACACTTCTTCACTATTTCCTTACCAATGTGCTTCAAGTTTGAATGTTTAAGGTAGTTGCCACCTTCAAATACATGAGTTGCAAATATTGACTAACAATCTTCCTTAGACACTGGATGGAGTGGATGAGAAATAATGGGATGCATGGTTGATATAATTCAAATGCATGAGTTGCTTCAAGTTTGGATGTTCAACCATGCATCCCATTATTTCTCATCCACTCCATCCAGTGTCTAAGGAAGATTGTTGCCTTGTTAGTCAATATTTGCAACTCATGCATTTGAAGGTGGCAACTACCTTGAACATCCAAACTTGAAGCACATTGGTAAAGAAATAATAAAGAAGTGTCAAGGCCTCCCTCTAGCTACAAAATTATCTGGGAGATTATTATACTCCAAGGTGAATGTTTATGAATGGGAAACACTCTTGAATAGCAAAATATGGGAATTGTCGGCTTATAAAAACAACTAATTACTAGCATCAATGGGCATGAGGCGGAGGGATTTTTATTGTCAATGAGTTACCAGACAATTAAGGAGGTTGGCAATGAATATTTTGAAGAATTACTATCAACGTCATTCTTTTAGGAAGGACGCTGTGACGTCAAATTTTGTTATGTTATGGATGACCTTTATAATGAGTTAGCACAGTATACTGCCGGTGAGTTTTGTTTCAAGTGTGAAATTGACAAGCAACTTGACAATTATATGGGTACTCGCCATTTTTCCTATGAAAAGGATAACTTTGGTTCTATAGCTAATAAATTTAACACGGGCAAGTGTTTGCGGACCTTTCTACCATTGAGATTTTCAGTACCCACTGGTTTACAAAACATCGAATAGTGCGTTGTTAAAGATTTGTTTGAGTCACAAAAGCAATTACGGGTAGGGTTGCACATTGGGGAAACGGGGATGGATATAGGTCCCCCCATCCCCATCCCCACTTCCCAGACCCTTCCATCGTCCCCACATATTTCCCCATTTGGGGAAAATGGGATTGGGGAATTTTGGGGGGAGGTATCTCCATCCCCAACCCCAAATGTGGATGGGGTCGTGGGGATTTGGGGATCCGGGAAAATAATGTGCAACTCTAATTGCAGGTACTGTCATTATATGTTTATAATATTACTATGTTGTTAAGTGATTTTAACAACTTGATACATTTAAGACATTTGGATTTTTCATACAATCCAATCAAAATATTGCCAGACTCAATAGGGGTTTTATATTACTTAGAGATATTGATATTGTCACATTGTGCAGAACTCAGGAAATTAATCAATTTAGATTATATTGATTTGAATGGAACCAAATCATTAAAATGGATGCCACCTGAATTCGATAAGTTGGAAAAGCTTCAAACACTTACAAAATTTGTTGTAAGTAACAATGACAAAGGGTCAAAGATCAGTGAGCTGGCTGGGTAAGCTTCAGCGTATTTTTTTTTTTTTCTCAATTATAACACTATTAATCTTTTTTTTTTTTTTTTTTTTTGTTATTTACAGTTTCGTATTAAAATTTTAATAGTTTTTAAAATGGTCAGGGAGCTGCTATCGCCTTTGACTCCTAAGGCCATCTCCAACCCATAAACCCATTTTGGTGCAACTTTTGCACTAAAATAGTGCAACTTTCACACTATTCAACCATTCCATCTTCAACACACTGCACCAAATTTTACACTAAAAAGAATATTCCCTTTCTTTCCCTTTTTTTAATATTTCTCCACAACTAACTTTTCACCTCATAATTAACATAATATTGCAATACGATAACAAATTATGAAATTAATACATTAAAATAAATTTAATTTAATTAGGTAAAATATTGCATTTATTATTAAAATAACTTAAACATTACATTTCATGAAATAAAAAAGAAAAAGCATAAAAATAAAAGTACATATTGATCATCATTTAATTATCTGAATTAGTATATTCATCCCACAAATGATCTATTAATGCATTGCGGAGTGCAATGTGAACCTCTTTATCCTTGATTTTTCTATGTCGAGCTAGGAATTCTTGAAATCGGGTATTTTCATCTACCATCATCTCAACTTCAAAAGTCAGTGCTTCCATATAATCGTCAATTACTACATCAACATCACGCTCATCCTCAATTATCATGTTGTGCATAATTATGTACGCAGTCATATTATATCATGTAAAACATGTTTATGCCAAAAACGTGATGGTCCTGCCACAATTGCAAACCGTGATTGGAGAACTCCAAATGCACATTCTACGTCTTTTCTACATCCTTCTTGTTTTATTGCAAATATATTTTTTTTCCGACTACGTGGATCATGAATAGTTTGTACAAACGTAGACCATTATGGGTATATACCATCAGCTAAATAATAATCCATATTATATTCTTTTCCTTGAATGGCATAATGAGATGGATAAACAATACTTTGAGCGAGGTTGGCAAAAAGATAGGATGCCTCCAACACATTAATATCAATGTTGGTACTCAGTAAATAAAAATAGGCATGCTATATCCACATATCATAATCAGCTACAACCTCTAGAATAATAGTTAGGGATTCACTACGACCTGCATATTGTCCTGCCCAAGCCGTTGGATAATTTTTCCACTTCTAGTGCATACAATCTAAACTACCCAACATTCCTTGAAAACCACAATCTTTACCAATATGGAGTATTCTGGCAACGTCAGTAGCATTAGGTGATCTTAGATACTCCTTAGCAAATTCCTCTACAACAGCACAACAAAATCTCTTCAAACTTTCAATTGTCGTAGACTCTTCTATTTTAATATACTCGTCAGTAGCATCCGCTGGTAGGCCATATGCTAACATCCGAAATACTGCTGTTATTTTTTAAAGAGCGGACAACCCAATTTACCCATACTATCTCTTTGTCACACAAAGTAGTTGTCACGAGCTTCCACAACATTAACAATACGAAGGAATAAACTTCTACCCATTCGAAAGCATCAACGGAACATTTGATCATTATACCATGGGTTCTCGGCAAAATAGTCGTTGAACAAACTAAGATTAGCACTTTCTTGGTTTCGATTGATCAATATATGACCAGGAATTGAGCCTCCATGGGTCACTGAGTTGTTTTGTTAATTGAGATACTAAGCGATGGCCCATTGAATGTTACCATGTTGGGTAATTATCGTTTCTTGTTCTGCAACAATCGCTTCAAGATCTGCCATAAGCTGCGCATCATCATCGTTGGAAGATGAAGATGCGAAATTAGATGGACATCCAATGTTGAAATTCATTTTTTCTTGGAGTTGAATTGAATGAGTTTTAGCAGACTTTGGTGAATGTTATTTATCATTGTGAAAAATACTATTATAGATAAACTATAGAAATATGTACTATTAAATCGTTACCATTGGATGGATTTCAACACTATCAAAACCGTAGGTTTAATTTCGAAAAAAAATATTTTCATTTTTTTCTAGAAATCTTATCTTCACTTTCCCCAAAATCTGAAGATAAGAAATCTAAGCTATTAAATACGAACCATTGGATGGATTGCATCATCATTTGAATCGTAGGTCATCTTTCGATTATAATATCTTTACTTTTCGATTCGAACCGGTTGGTAAGTTTTGACCTGGGTCGCTTATTTACCAAAACAGGGCTCACTTTGTGGGTTCATAACTTCTCCAAATGCCTATTATAATATGTTTTTGAAAATCCCGAGACGAGCTCTTCAATTTTTCAAGGAAACCACATTTTTTGTGACTAGGCCTAGAAAGGGCCCAAAAAAGTGTCATTTAGTGTGTTTTTCGAACCCATTTAGTTTCTTGCGCAACAATTAGGGTTTTTTTTTTTTATCCCAATTTCGTTGAGGTTTTTCAGGAGTCAATGAGATCTCGTTTTCTCTCATCCATAGGTTTATTAGGTTGAAGTTAATCGGTTTTTTAATTAAATAAAATTCACTAGAGTTCTGATCTTCACTTTTCCCAAAATATCAAGACAAGATATCTGAGCTAAAATGCCAACCATTGGATGGATTTCCAGATCATCTGAATCATAGGACACCTCTCTGCAATAATATCTCAACTTTTCCAGAAATTTGATCTTCACTTTTCCCAAAATATCAAGATAAAATATTTGATCAAAAATGCCAACCATTGGAAGGATTTCTAGACCATCTGAACCGTAGGACACCTCTCTGCAATATATCTCATCTTTTCCAGAAATTTGATCTTCACTTTTCCCAAAATATCAAGATAAGAAATCTAAGCTATTAAATGCCAACCATTGGATGGATAGCATCACTATCTGAACCATAGGACATCTCTCCAAAATAATATCTAGACTTTTCCAGAATTCTTATCTTCACCTTTCCCAAAATCTGAAGAAAAGAAATTTGATTTCAAATGCCAACCAATTGATGGATTTCCTCACCATCTGAATCGTAGGATTAAATCTGAAAAAAGTACATCCTAGTTTCTATAAATATCAACCCACACTAAATTAAACATATCCCTTCAATTCTCTTATCCGTTTGAATCACTTATCTCTTCAAATCACTTTTCCCTTCAAATCACTTTTTCCAAAAATGACTTCACATCACCAAAGTTCTTCACACACAAATGAAGAAGACACACACCTTTGTCATGTATATCTTGATATTTCGTAAAACCCGATCATAGGTATAAACCAATCGAATGATATTTTCTAGTCTCGAGTTGAGACTGATTACAGTAACACCAAACCAGAGAACATCTCAACTTCGTGGCAAGAGAAGTTTGCAGTGTCAAATGCAAACTATCCTTACTGCGGTTGGGAGATTGCGGGGATGCCTACGACAGATTGAAAGTCTTAATCCTAATGGTGCTTCTAAAGCTGATATTGTGAGTATTTGTTAAAATTAAAGTTTTAGAAAAATTATATTTAATATTGAATTTTAACAATATATATTTGTATCATTTTGCAGATATTTCGAGCCAAAATATTATTAACACAAAATAAGAAACACAAAAAAGGCTTCAAATTTGATCATGTGTGGCCCATCCTCAAAGATATGCAAAAAATTGTAGATAACGATAGTGCAACATCAGCCTTTCAAAGGCAAAGTGGTAATTTTGTATCATCACAAGAAGACTCTCCAACTCTAGAGTCTCCCACATCGATATCTCCTGGACTATCTTCATTTTCTCTGAATATAACTTATGATGAAATTAATGATGACGTTGGCGGTAGTTCATCTCAGCGGTCCATTGGGGTGAAGAAAGCAAAATAGAAAAGGAGGGCTAATGAAGAAAGTGCAAAAATTATTGACACTATGAAAGGACAACAACAACTCATTGAAGTTTAAAAAAAAAATGCGATGATAGGCAAAGAAATTATGCAATCATGGAGAGAAAATTGGACTTGGAGGAAAACAAATTTGTAATGCTAGATTGGAATACCATAACTGATCCAAACTAGCGCATATTTATGCATGATGAACAATTAAGAATTATGGCAAAACGAGCTCAACAACAAGGCCAAGGATCTCAAAATACATCTGGGTCTTTCGGTGAGTTTTTCAATAATCTCAGAGGATCTGGAAATGGTCTTCCAGACTACTAAATCATTTTTGTAATTTATGTTGTATTTTTCCTTAATTTTAGTGTCTTCCAATTAGTGGTAATTTATTTTATCACTATGAATTTTGTATTTTGTTTTTAATATTTTTATTAATTAATGTATTTTGCTTTAATTTTCGTTGTTTTGAATTAAGTGATTTATTTTTTTTTTAAATGCATTAAAAATTTTGAATTATACACTTCATTTTAGTTTATTATAAATGTTAATATCAATAATAATTAAATCAAAACAAAATCATTAAATAATAAAAAGGACCAAATTGGAATAAATTTAATTAATTAAGGGTAAAACTGTGATTAAACCAAACCTTTAAATAAATGATATATAATAGATTTTAGGGGGGTGCATTGGATTGGGATTTTAATAGATAATTTTGGAGAGTAAGGATTTTATGGATTTTTATGACTTTAAAGACTATTAGGAATATATGGACTAGACTTTCAGGATTCTGAAAAAGTTTGTGGACTTTATTTATAGACTATTAGGATTATCTAGACTTTAATTCAAGACTTTTGAGACATTTTTAAATATGGGCTCTATAAATTTGCTAGCTAACATATATGTCTGAGTTGAGAAACCCAAACTAGCTAGCTAGCTAGCCCGAGTTGAAAAAACCCAAACAAACCCAAACAAGCACATTGTGTCAACAAACCTAAATAGAGAAGTACTTGTCATGACCTCTAAAAAACCGGCCTCTCCCACAAAGGCAACATAGGCAATGGTCCTCTTGTGAGGAACATAAAAGCCACCTTTGGAGTTCTCTTAAATGGGTATCCATTCTTGAATGGCATCATTGAAGCCCTCCAAAAGAGCTCAAAGTTAGACATTCCATGAGTGGCATTGCACTTTGTTGGGTGGATGAACTTTCCAAAGCTCAAACCCCAATTAGCTTGGTCACAAGATGGTTTCTGTTTTCGTTGTTGTACAATGTTACAATTGCTTTGAAGATCATCAATGACAACAGGACAGCTTGTGAAGTGAAATACTGGTGCATGTGTGAACTCTCATAGGCAATGCATCAAACACATAAACAACAATTCTTGCCAATCTTCTTCTTCATAGAAAATAAAAAATTGATTTCGAAACAAAAAAAAAAAAAAGGATTGAATCTTTGCAATAGGGTTTCCTGCAAAATAACAAAAAATTTGATTTTCCAAAATCAAAATTGAATCTTTACTATGTTTACAAAAGGGTTTTCTACAAAATCACAAAAATAAAATTGAATTTGAAACAAAGGAGCTCAAAGTTAGACATTCCATGAGTGGCATTGCACCTTGTTGGGTGGATGAACTTTCCAAAGCTCAAACCCCAATCAGCTTGGTCACGAGATGGTTTCTGTTTTCGTTGTTGTACAATGTTACAATTGCTTTGAAGATCATCAATGACAACAAGACAGCTTGTGAAGTGAAATACTGGTGCATGTGTGAACTCTCATAGGCAATGCATCAAACACATAAACAACAATTCTTGCCAATCTTCTTCTTCATAGAAAATAAAAAATTGATTTCGAAACCAAAAAAAAAAAAAAAAAGATTGAATCTCTGCAATAGGGTTTCCTGCAAAATAACAAAAAAATTTGATTTTCCAAAATCAAAATTGAATATTTACAATGTTTTCAAAAGGGTTTTCTGCAAAATCACAAAATAAAATTGAATTTGAAACAAAAGGAATGATTCTTTACTCTGTTTATAAAAGGGTTTTCTGCACAATCGAAAACAAAGACGGAATTGGTTTTGGATCTCTGGGTAGAGAGAGATTGGTGTTTCTGAAGAAACAATAAAAATGGAAACAACACTGGATCAAGAGAACAAAAAAGGGAACTAATAAAAAATAATCAAATTCGAATGACATAAATTGAAAAGGATTGGCCAATTGGGTATATATGGAGAGAGGGAGAGAGAGAGAGAGTGCGTTGGAGTGGTTGGTGATGGAGATTGATGATGATGGAATTTCTTACTATGAGAATTGCAGAGCAGATTTGAGAAGTCAGAAACGAGTGAAAAGTCTTGAAAGTATTGTGTGAGAGGGAAAGATAATTTTGGGATCTAGCTATTTATCAGTGTTCTAGTTTTTGACCGCCTAGACTGATTAATCGGTCCAATACGGTTAGGCGGCGAAAAACTGAAAAGAATCAGGCAAAATCGGAGCAATTAGGTGTTTTCCGACTAATAGGTGTGGTCGCCGACTAATCGGCTAGGCGGCTGGGCGGAGTCAAAGCCGTTGACTCCGCCTAGCCGGTGAAAAAAAAAAAAAAAAAAAAATTGGGTGAAATGACAATGTTTTAGCAACATTTACACATATGTTTTGTTCAGTTGCTTTTCCTCTTTTGCAAACAAACAAATCCCTAACCTAAAACCACTAAATCATAATACCAAATCGCCACTTCTTGCCGCCTGCCTTTTGTCGTCGAAAAGCTGCCGTCTTCCATCCCCGCCGTCGCCAGTTCGCAGCCGTCACAAGCTCACCAGTTCATCGGTCTGTCAGTTGTCAGTTACCCACTTCTCATTTTTGTTTTCAATTTTTCATCTCTTTTAAGTTTTAATGTGTAATTAACTAATTAATCCTCTCTTCTAGCTTTGGTTTCATGTTTATGGTGGTAAATTGGTAATGTGTTCTAGAATGAAGTGTGTGTGACACTGTGACTGTGTTCTTCGATCAAACAAGTGAAACAAAATAAGGTTCTTGTCGCCTGCCTTCAATTGCCAAAGCTGCCGTCTTCTGTCGCCGGTTCGCACCCGTCTCCAGCTCGCCAATTCGCCGGTCTGTTGTCAGGTACCTCTTCAGTCTTCTCTCTTTTGTTTTTTCGATTGGTGTTGACTGTTGAGTGTTGAGTTCAAACATGTGTATATGCTCAAATTCTTTAACTTTTCATCTGTTCTTGTGAATGTAAATTGGGTCCTAATTTTTTTTTTTCCATTGTGAAGATCCAATATCACCATACCAAGATTTTTCCATCTTGCTGTATTTTCAACTTTTGTTCATGTAATTGGATTGGAGGCCACTTTTTTATAACTCTAGAGTTCCTAAGGCCCTGGCTTTGAAATGGCTAAATTTCAAAGAGGAGAAAAGGGAAAGTCTATTGCAACTCTTCTTAAAAATTTAATAAAAAAAACTGAAGGAGATGATTTCTTTTGGGAAATCCAAATCCCAAAAGAAATCAGACAATTTTTATAATTTTGTGAAATCAGAATAAGAGGCAGAAGAGAACCAGAAATAGCCTAGTAGTTGTTGATAGTGTTGAGGTCAGCGTTGGCTGTTGAGTGGACTAGCGGAGAGTGTTTTGTTTTTGGTTCTCTGGTGGCTTTCTTGGTTGTAGACTTGTAGTGTTTTGCCTCCTGTTTTTCTTCTTGCTATCTTCTTTTGCTGCAGTTTTGTAACTAGTGCAGTGAGCTGATTAATTGTTTAATTTATGCTTCTTGTTTCTTGTTGGGTTTCTTTGGGTTGTGGTGGCATGTTACGCCTCTGTTTGTGCTGCATTGCTGCTTCTTTTGTTTATTGGTTTGCCTTCAATAAAGCTAGTGTTAAATATATATATATATATGGATGGGTGTTTGTGAATTGTGGGTTTAGGATTTTAATTTTTTTAAAAATATTTTAATTTCAGATTTTAGCATGAGTTCAATGCCTAATATTTCTGGTTCCTCTGATGCCAATTCCACGTTGAAACGGAAATCAAATGATGTTGGGTGGGAGTTTGGCCAATTGGTTGATGCAAAAAATTTAGATAAAGTGAAATGCAACCTATGTGGAAAGACGTTTTCAGGGGGGGTATATAGATTGAAAGAACATGTTGGTCACATAAAGGGAAATGTGGCTTCGTGTCCGAGGTCAACAAAGGAGATTATTGATTCATGTAGAAAAGCCATTGAAGATGGCAAAAACAAGAAGAGAAATAAGAGAAAGGAAGAAGAAGAGATAAGATTAGGAGTGAATATCAGTGGCGGAGATGAATGTGAGGAAATTGAAGGGTTAGGGAGAATGAAAGGGTCTAATTTTCTTGGACCTATGGACAAATTTACAAAGTCCATTGACTCTTGTTCCATCGGTGGTAGGTCTTTGAGACAACAAAACATTAATGAATCACTCTTTAAAGAGAGGACATCAACGGTGCAAGAATATGTGGCACAATGGGTGTATGAAGCGAGCATTCCTTTTAATGCCATTGACAATGATAACTTCAAAAGAATGGTTCAAGCAGTTGGTGTATTTGGACCGGGTTTCAAACCTCTAAGTCCATGGCAGTTGAGGGAAACACTATTGAAGAAAATGGTTGAGAAAACCCAAGTTGCCATCAAAAACCAAGAAGAAGAGTGGAAACTTACTGGGTGCTCAATCATGACGGATGCTTGGACGGATAGAAAAAGGAGGAGTATCATGAACTTGTGTGTGAATTGTATGGAAGGAACCACTTTCCTTTCGTCTAAGGAATGCTCTAACGAGGCACACACCGGTGAATTTATTTTTCAGTTTGTAATGAAGGCGATTCATCAAGTTGGGGCCCATAATGTTGTTCAGATAGTCACCGAAAATGCTTCTAGTAATATGGCCGTGGCAAAGTTATTGAAGGATAAGTTGCCACATGTTTTTTGGACCTCGTGTGCCACTCACACCATTAACTTGATGCTTGAAAGTATTGGTAACTACCAAAGTACAAGAAGTCCATCGATTCGGCCAAAGCTTTCACAATCTTCGTTTATGCACATCATAAGACGTTGTCTTTAATGAGGAGTTTTACAAAAAAGAGGGATATAGTGAGGCCGGGAGTCACTAGGTTTGCCTCCTCTTTCTTAAGCTTGGAAAGTTTGATGGAGAAAAAGGATGGTTTGAGACAAATGTTTACTAGTAGCGAATGGGAAAAGTGTAAATGGGCGAACACCGTTAAGGGGAGAGATGCCTACTTAACTATGGTGAGCCTTAGTTTTTGGAATGGTGTGAACTTGTGCTTAAAGGTATTTGGTCCATTGATGAAAGTGCTTCGATTAGTTGATGGGGATCGAAAGCCATCCATGGCCTTTTTATATGGAGAGCTTTTACAAGCAAAGCTTGAGATAAAAGAGGCGTTGAACAATGTTGAACAACATTATCCACCCATCTTTGCAATTATTGATGAGAAATCCAAAGACCGGCTTGATAGTCCATTACATTTGACAACTTATTTGTTAAATCCCTACTACTTCTATAAGGATTTATCCATTTTTGGTGATGAAGTAATTTCTAACGGGTTTACTACATTTGCGGAGATGTACTTTCCTTATAACCTTGATATGCAAGATATTATTGTGAATATTGAGTTCACAAAGTATAGCAGGAAAGAGGGTTCTTTTGGAAAGCCATTGGCGGCAAAAGGATGTCAAAAGAATGACGATAATTACGATCCAGGTTAGAAAACTACCAATGATTATTCAATTCTTTTTATTATTCATATTTATATTAGTATTTATTTTAGAACTTATTTATCTTTTATTCTTTTTATGTAGTTCAATGGTGGAAAATGTGTGGATCTCATACACCTAACTTGCAAAAAGTAGAAATTAGGATCCTTTCCTTAACTAGTAGTTCATCCGGATGCGAAAGGAATTGGAGCACTTTTGAGGGGGTAAGTCATAACTCATATTTATATTTTATATTTTATAATTTATACAATATTTATGTTTTATGTTTTATTATTTATTGATTTATGTAGATACATACGAAAAAAAAAAGGAATAGGCTAGATGTGGGTCGATTAAACAATCTAGTCTACATCAAGTTTAATGCTACATTTTTGAATAGACACAAAAGGTTAAGAGAGAATGGGAAGAAAGTTGAGGTGCTAAAAGCAAGTGATGCTAGTAATGCATATGAATGGGTTGTTGATGAGGAAGATGAAGATGTAGAGCTCGATTTAGAAGCGGATGATGATACGGATGAGGAAATTGAAGTCCAGTTTGAGTCCGATGAAGAGCGTGACGATATCCTTGGAGGAGGAGACGAAGACTAAGAAACTTATATAGTTTCTTCATTTCTTGTTTTATAATTTACATTTATAATGTTGTTAACTTGTTGATGTTTATTTGAACTTAGAACTTGGAATTTGTCTTTTTGATTTGATTGTATCTTTATGTTTGGATTTGGATTGTTTTGTGATTGCATTTGGATTAGTGTTTGGAGATTCTGATTGGTAATTCACTAATTTGGCATTTGTGGATTTGGAAAGAATTTTCTTTGGATTTGATAATTGGGGATTTAGATTGGTTTATGCTTGGATATGGAAAAAATTTGTTGGAAAGAATTTTATTTGGAGTTTTAATTGGAATTTATTTGTAATTGAGTTTTCCGATTAATCCCCGATTAATCGGCCTAGGCGCTAGGCGCTAGGTCTCCGCCCCACTAGCGACTAGCGCCTAGCGCCTAGCGCTTACTAGAACCTTGCTATTTATACATAACATTGGAAAGTCTGAATAATCCATTTTATTATGAAATCCTACAAATCTTGATCTCAATCCAATACCACTAGACAATTTGCTGCCTCTTGAAAGTCTAGATCCAATACCACAAGACATTATAGACTTTTTAAAAAAATCTCAAAATTCTTGATCGAATACCACAAGACTTATCTAACTTATTAAAAAGTCTAAATCCAATACCAATAGACTTTTACTTCTCAAAGTGTCCATTAAAATCTCAATCCAATACACCCCCTTAATAAATAGGGTTAAACTGTAATTTTATAAAAGTTTAGGGTAAAAAAAAAAAGATACCTTTTTTTTTTTTTCGTCAGGTGAACAGTGTTGCGCTAGGTTTTATGCTACACTGTTCACAGGAGAAAAAATGGCTCAATAAAAAGCGATGGGTTGGAGGTTGGTTTTCGCTGGAAAATGGCGTTTTGTTCTAATTTACAGTTGGGTTGAAGATGCCCTGAGACCTATCATAACATCTAGTGAACAAAAATTAGGTGTTACTGTTCATTCATATCCAAAACTTAATTGACTTTGTATTGAGAATTATATTTTTCAAAATACTCGATTGCTAACCTTTTACGGATCTATCTTCTTATAAAATCATCTCTAAAAGACATTCCTTAAGATTTATTCTACAACCAAATAGTTGCGAAGCAATGAATTCCTTTTAATTATTATATTTTATTTAAATTTTTTATATAATGAAAATTTTACTAGTTATCCTCCCAACTTGATTAAATTTAAAATTCTGACTTTGCTGCAAATAGATAGTAAGATTTTGAATAAAAAGATTTTCCATAAAGAATATAATTTGATAAAAAGGCTCCTTAAAAGACTGATATTTTAAATCTTATATAAATCAAACAAAGAAAACTTAAATTTCCAGGTAAAATTATAGGACATATATAAATCAAACAAAGAAAACTTAAATTTCCGTTAAGGATAAAATTATAGGACAAATCTTTCTTCTCACTAAAATATTGACTATTTTATATGGGCAAAATTTCACCTAAGTCCCATTATTTTTTTTGCGATTTGTCACCTTTATAAACGTATTTACCATTTTCATCACTTTAGTCTCTCCTTTATTCAAAATCCATCACTTTGGTCCTTTGATCAAATATTTAACAGTCAACTATAACAGATTATATTAAAGTACAATTTTACCCTTTTTACCATTTACTTTAATTAAAATGGCAGTTTTACTCTGAATTTTTTTAAAAAAAAATTAGAACTTTAGCAATTATATATCATCATTATACAACATTATTTATTATTTTACCAACACATTTTAAATTTTACAACTTTACAATTAAATTAATAGCCCAAAATACCATCATTACACAAAAATATTTACATTTTTACCATTAAATATTTTATTAAAAAAACATTACTCAAACTAAATTTTTATTTTTTATGCCTTTATTTTTTTTTTTTAAACGTGTCATTTTTATTTTTTACACCTTTATTTTTTTAAAACGTGTCATTGTGGATAATATGCCATAGGAATGAAATACCACTGTATAATATGCCATAGGAATGAAATACCACTGTAACTGCTACCTTTGACTAACCATAGACTAACGGAAGAATTAAAGTGATGGATTTTGAATAAAAGAGGGACTAAAGTGATGACAATGATAAAAACATTTATAAAGGTGACAAATTGTAAAAAAAAATGGAACTTAGGTGAAATTCTACCCTATATTATAAAGGTCAATCATGCTTTGATTCAACCCTAGACTTTACTTGTGAATTTCCATTTCATTTCAATTTCAGTGAAATGAACTAGATTTTATACGCTAACGTACGTTTGGATGATGAAATTTTATACGTTTTAAATATTAAAACTATCAAATATATGTTTTACAAAACTAGAGTGGTATATTTCAATAAAGACCTATTGATGGCGGTTTCCTACTGCAGATGGGGAATTGCTAGCCAGAATTAAGGTCTCCTTTTGTTTACCTAATGTAATGTTTCTATTTAAAAATAAAAATAAAAAAATCAATAAATTAAAGACAATAGGTCACACATGTCACACATTGCACGATCATGTGTTGTCCTCATTTCGACACAAAATGGTGCGCGAACCACAACCGACAAGTCTCCTCAGAATCCTTAGATCATGCCACATTGCCACTGTTTTAAAATCAAACCTAGCACCACCAACACCGGCGCCGGCGGTGAAATCCCAAACACAAATGAAAATATGTTGACGCCAACATCCACAAATTAACCGAAAAAGATATATAAAAGTGTTGCAAAATAGAGATAGATAGATAGATAAATTAACAGGAAATGAAATGAAGCAAACAATTCAAAGTACATTTAACACGGGACTTATAACAGACACAACTCAACACCAAATTACCCAAATTATAACAACACTTACATAAAGAAGAAACATGAACAGACAAAAAAGGACTTTGAGACTTATTATTATCATTAACAACGGAACACACAGACAACCAATGACGACGGCCTCGATCTGATCAACTACTACAAACTTGTTGTATCCATAGCCATTCGATCTCCACCCAAATCTTGATGAATGATGATCACCATCAAACGTACGGCAGAGATCAATCACACGGTTGAGCTGTCTTAAGAAGTGTGATGCTGTCCGAAATGTTCAACCCTGTCCTTCATCTCCCGTCCCTTCGCACCCAGCTTCATCCGTGCATGTTCGAGCTGGTCCGAACCAGGTGGGTGCTCCCCGGTAACATACCTAACAGTAACGTTAATTCAGTTTCAAATGCATAAAAAATAGACAAAAAAAAAAAAAAAAAAATGGATTCAGCTACCATACAGTTACCGGTATAGGTACTGAATTCATTATTAGTCATTAGATTTCGTTTAGAAAAATCAAACTTTTAAAAAATTAAAATTAAAAGAAAATAACCTAACTACCTTTGCATAGTAATGTAGGTCTCATATAATAGTTAAATCAGAACAAAAAAGGATTAAAAATAAAAATTACGATGTTTTAGAGGTCGAACCTGTAAATCCAGGACAAAACGGTAATTGCAGCTACACCGAAGCCACCGGAGGTCAAGAAGCCGAGGATCAAAAGAGCCACAGTGATAACGGCAGGGACGAGAACCGGACTGAAAATGACCAAGAGTGGAGTGGCAATGGTGAGTGCAATGACGGTACCAGCAAGAGTCAGACCTGAGAGGAGCAAGAGAGAGCCACCAGCGGTGACGGCAGTGACCGCCTTCACTATCTGGTGGGACCGGGACTCCTGCTGCTGATTCAGCATGTAGTCATGGTAGCTTGATGGTTGAAATTCAGCCGCCATTGATGCAAAAAAGATCGGACGGTGTAGAAACTGATTCGTGTAATGTAAAATAAATAACTATTAATAGAGTGATGATTTTTATTTTTTATGGTATTGGGACTTGGGAGTGTAGCGTTAAATAGAAGGAAGAGAGAATGGGATGGGACCCAGAGAGGGGGGGGGACGTGGTGAGGGAAGGGTGGCACGTGTTGATTAGATTCTCATGCAAGGGTTGCATGTAAACGAAGTGGCATTGTTTAGAGACACGTCATCTTTGTCTGGATATGAGGTTGCATGTTGTTTGAAAAGAAAGAGAGAGATAGCGGTGGAGAAGCTTAGCGAGAAATCGAGGACTCCTGTCATGTCCACACCCAAATTGACCAACTTCATGTTCTTTCGATACACCTTGCATGTCCACCTCCTTGTCCACCTCTAAAATGATAACTAGTGCAAACCGTGAAAAACAATCGAATGTATGTTAATAAACTAAAGTGAATTTATGTATCTTGAAAACTATGGGATTAAATAGAAGATAAGAAAAACGTAGAAAGAATTTTGAGGGAGTGCATGTGATATGTGAAACAAGAACGTGCAATGTTTTCAAGTAGGGTTATTTTGGGACTTTAATGGTGTATAATTTTGATGGTAGCCAGGTATTTTGAATAAATGGGTGTTAAAAGAGAAGTTTTTTTGGTGGCAATATGAAAGAGAATTTGAAGTTACTTGGATAAAGATAAATTTTATAAATAAGTGAGAAAATAACATTTTTATTTATATTATAAATTCAAATATTTAAAATCTCCATTACGGTATTAAGGTATTGGTCAGAAGACCACCCACGCCCCCGCCCCCCCCCCCCCCCCCCCCCCCCCCCCCCCCCCCAAAAAAAAAAAAAAAAAAAAAAAAAAAAAAAAAAAAAAACCTAACAAATAATCATTTATAGTTTCTTCCTATAAAATGATCTTTTAAGTGTATGTATTTAGTAAATTTATTTCAAAATTACTTTGCTTTTTTCAAAAAATAACGTGTTTAATAAAACGTCTAAAATAGAAAATAGATATAGTCATATAAGTGATAAGAGAATAATATATTAAAAAATAATATTTTTTTAGGTAAATATAAAAAAAATTAATCAAATATAAAATAGAATTAAGTAATTTACAAATTTATATATAAACAAAATTGACTCATGGAAGGTGTACGTTAGAGGAGGCGACATGCAACGTACACATCCGATGTGTCGATGGAGAAAATTGACCTCATCCTCTGGAAACATTATCGCCGGATGATTTTTGTCCATCTTTGATAGTGGCCACCATGCCGATCGACGAAAATAAAAATATATATTTTTTAATAAATTAATTTAAAATATATTATTATTGAACCAAAGGGTAATATAGATTGATTTGTTTAAGATAAGAATTCTTCGGTGCTTCAGCTGCATAGTCTAATTTATCGATATCACGACATGTGACGTGAATCACCATTTATACGGGATCATTCAAATTTAATGTAATATTATCATACATTATAGGTGTAATTAAGCTTTTCTAAGACAAGATTTGGCTGCGGATTATATGATTGGAAAACAAAGAATCTAATTTAATATAACGTTATATTTTTGGTTGCAAAGTACCAGATCTATCCATTTTCAAAATTAACTAGACTTGTAAGTTGACAGACTGATCATCAATATCAAATCCCCACTGAAATCAGATCATTGAATTGAATAATTAATAAGGAGGTTAGTGATCATCGTTCATTCAAAAGGAATGATATTCGTGAGACTCTAAGAAAAATGCCCATTGGAAGCCCAGCACACAATATGTGGACCGAACCCTCTAAATTATAATTGATTCTCTCTGAATTGTTTTGTTCATGTTAGTGATTAGTCCCAAAATAGCCCAACCCAATAATTCAAACAAATTATATCATTTTTAAACATTGCATTGGTTATATAGTTACATCTGTGTAAGAAATAAACAAGGTTGCTGTGGTGTAGTGGTTATCACGTTAGTCTTACACACTAAAGGTCTCCAGTTCGATCCTGGGCAGCAACAATATTATTTTTTTGGGACAATTATCAATTAAAATTAGATCCGGCTCAAATAATTTTTTTTTTTTGAAGTATTATAATAATTGAATGGTCCCTCAAATAAAGTTACCCTTTTAAGTTTTCTAAACAAAGAAGTCCTCTCAACAGATTATTTTATAATTTTGACATAAAATGATGTTTGGTAAAACTTACAAAAGTGATTAATTGATAATTTGATAAGTTTTGACACTGATTTTGAAAAGTAGGTAGGGGGTACTTTTTGAAAGTGATTATGGAATAATCTATTTCAGCATTTAATGCATCTTTTAAAATATCATTATTATCCTTATGAAATCAAGTTTAAATCAATTATATACCTCATTTCATCTCAAAATTAAATATTTTATTTAAATATTGATATGATTTATAAAATCTTTTAAAAATAATTTTATTGTTCTTATGGAATTTTTTTTTTCCAATTTAAATATTCTACTTATATATTGATTTAATATATATAATTAATGAAAAAAAAAATTAAATAGGGTCTTAAACTCATGTATATTTTAGTTATTGTAACTAATTTCAGCACTTTTACAATAAAATTACCAAACATATGTATACTGCTTTTGAGCTATATAGTAGTTTTAAAAATACAATTAACCAAACATCTGCTAATTAACTTCACAGCTGATTATTCCTTTAATACAGCTAACAGTGATTATTATAAAAGTTACAGTAATACCAAACTAGGCCTAAGTTTAATAGACTATATAAAGTTGAGTTAGGCATAGAATGAATGTAGAAAAATGGAATGGTTTGTCAAAATTTAGGATCTTACGATGAAAAAAAAAACAAAATGGCAAAGTTGGAAACATTTGAACCATATATTTTGCTAGCTATTTTGCCCGATGTGGCGTTTAAAACATGTTCTCTTTATTATTAGAACAACGTATGACTAGTAAATGCATCAGCTGTTTTTGGTGTTTTGGGTCATGGCGTCAGTGTAGACTTGTCACCATTTGATGAATTTTCGAAACCTAGAGGGAAAATTTTGTCAACCAGTCAGGGGCAATAGCATTTTTAAGTTGTTGACGACTGCATTTAGATTCACACTGAACGGCAACCAGAAGATGATTCCGGCAAACAAAAGACAAAAATACAAACATGAAGAGATCGATCACGTCGGTGCCCTTCATGTTAGTATTTTTATCGTGTGTTTTACCGGAATCAACTTCTAGTTGTTGTCGTGTGAATCCAAATTCAGACGTTGACATAAGTGGGGCAATTTCTGGAAAATTGAAAAGATGAAGAGATCTTTCGTCAGAAATTTTAGGTGTGTGAAACTAAAGATTTTCAACTTTATTCCTTTCATATTTATCTATTTTTCAAGGCATCAAATTCGTACACACTTTTATTTCTTGTACGTTATAGATTGTTGTACAACTCTACTTTCAAATTCCAGTCTCCATTCGTGAACCGAACAAGGACCGAGAAGTGTTTCAAAAGTCTTGATAAATAATGGTGACTGTGATTTGTTACATGAAAGTGATTTTACAAATTAGACAAAGCAATTTTGATTTTGATTTGGATGACAAGACATTCGAACTTTAAACCTCAACTTTATTAAGAGGTCGGTTATCACCTGACTATGAATGTGATCATGTAAAGACTAAAGACACATAATAAGTTTACAAAACGCGAGATTGTAGGTTGGAGTCACCCTCTCCCCAAAACCCTAAATTTATGTAAAACATTATATTTATATTATAAGATATCATCATATCATGAATGGCGGTTTGTTTTTATATTATTTTGTTTTGATGAAATAATTAATAAATAATTTTTTGCTTAAAAAAATAATAAATAATTATTTGTATGTCTTTGATCAACTCCGTCAGATTTAAGTATTCAACTTGATAACAACCATTCGCCCACACTTTTTAATTTTCAATGATATATAAATGCTGAGTTGATCCACGACCCTAAAAATATTGTTGTCCAGAAAATGTAATGTGATATTTTATAACTAATTGAAAAAAAAAATAAAAAAATTGTAATTTGTCAAAGAGTACACATTAAATGTACCTTTCTTTTGACTCTGATGGGTGTCCACCCCCACTAACTTGTAATAGGAAGTTTTAGTAGGTAAATTACTCATGCTATAAATACTTAAAAATAAATAAATAATTACTCATGCTAAACAAATTAACCTGATGCATATATAATCAATGATCGACAAATAAAAATTAATGTTATCAAAATGGCCAATAAATACAGGAGATATGACTATATATTTATTTTTGTATTATTTTTATTTAAACAAATTAAATTCTAACATTGGTCAATGGGTTTGTCGGGATTTTCCAAGATCAAACACTACATGCGAATATTTACTCCCACAGTATAAGGGAAAAAAAACTATTTACATATACTTATAAAATATGTATGGTGAGATTCAAACTCCTGTCATTAACAAAAAAGAAATGCATATCATCCGAGCTAAGAGAGAATGAGCAACAATTGAGTTAATTAATCATTGTCAAAAGCTAAATATACGGAAGGTGAAATTAGATGATAGAGGTACCTTATGTTCTATTGATAACTATATATATATATAATCTTTCTATTGTCGATTTGTCGTTTCGAACTGATATAAAATATATCAGTTCTTTGTATGTGGACCATTGGATTTAAATGCTTTGATTTTACTGCATATTTTTAAATCATCTTTTAAATGACCCACATACATCTTTTAAATCATCTTATCAAAGCATCTTTTAAATCCAATAACTCACATACAAGGAACTGATATATATTATATCAATTCGAACCCACAATAGAAAAACTATAGATATATATATAATATGTTTTGGGAATACTTTTGGTACTAAACTACTAATTATCATTTTGTATTCCTCTAGAAAAAACTGAAGAGACTGGAAAGACAAATAATTTGTTAAACAGGTCAATTTTTGCCTTGTGTATCAATAAAGCAACAAGATTTTGTCTACTTATTATAATTTTTAGGTAATAATTAGGTGGAACTTAACAAAATTCGATCTTCAATTAGCAGGGTAGCTATAGTATAGGCCGGTGATATAAAGAAATTTGACTCTTTTTATTTGTTTTGTTCTTGATATTAATTCGTGAAGTAGCTTTTAAACATGTCAATTTGAATCGACGAAAAACAGAAAGTTTACATTCAAAGGTTTGATAGTATGAGCAGCAAACAATGGTCCATGATTTATTCCTTTCATCAAGTTACAGTAAAATGCAAAACACGAGGCCGACAGTCAAATTTCTATTATTAAGACATTATTATTTATTAGGAATTGACAAGTGCACATAGTACATAGAAAATGTTTAGTCTTTGAAGATAGTTGAACCATAAAATAGAACTCAATTATGGTGATTTCCACGGTTTCAATTTCAAATTGAAATGATCGAATTTGTCGAAACTTGGATTCGGTCAATCAGACTTCGATTAGGTTGTGAAACGAAGATTTTCTCAACAACAGTGGATGGTGCATCAAAGATTTTCTCCTGAAGGTGAATATAACTAATTAAATGCAGTGTCCAATACTAATGATCAGTTTGATGATTTATACCGGATTTGTTAATAATTGAACCATACAATTTCTATAAGTGACAATATATATATATATATATATATATATATATATATATATATATATATATATATAATCATTTTCTGAAATCATCTTTAGTTGATATTGTGTTCCCAAGTGCACATAGTACATACCCGCACACAAGGCTGGCCCTGAGATTTTCGGAGCCCAAGGCGAACTATAGAATATGAGGCCCTCGATACTCTATATATGTTTACTTGATTTTTTTTCTCTAGTAAATACTTGTAAAAATCAATATAATAACTCAAACTCAAGACTATAACATAACAAAATAGTTTTTTTTTTTTTTTTTTTAAATTACCAATTTTTATTATTTATTTATTTATTTATTTATTTTATAATTGCATCAAAGAATATATCATTTAAACCTTACTCGTTTCACATTTTTAGTAACAAAAGTACTAATTAAGCTTACATGTTTTCAAAAAAGGAAAACAAAAAATGAAGTGTATTGATTTAATTACCTTCGAAACAACGACTTCTGAATTTTTGTATAAAGAGAGTATTGAGTTTTTTTTTTTTAGAGATATAAAAAATGATTATATGTGACAAACACGAGTGTTGCTAGGATTCAACCCACCCCTACCATTGATCCAATGTTGTTGTAAGAATGATAAATGAGTTTCTATTGGTAGGCTTTTTAAAAAAATTATATATGTATAGTGGTCCATTTTTAAATTTATTTATGTGACGGGTTTCCATTGGTGGGCCTTTTAAAAAAAATTATATGTGTTTGATGGACCTTTTTTAAAGTCATTTATGGGCCTGTTTTATTTAAAATCTTAGATGGACTATATTATAAAAACATTTTTTTAAAAATATAATTTGGGGGCCCTTTACAATCGGGGGCCCTAGGCGGTTGTCTCACTGGGCTCCCCCTAGCTCCCCCTAGGGCCGGGCCTGCCCGCACAATTAATGTTTAACAAACCACATTGTATTGTACTAAACTATATTGGATATATATATATATATACATACAGTCTTTCTATTATCAGTTCGAACAGACAAAAGTTATATCAGTTCCTTGTATGTAGGCCACTAGATTTAAATACTTTGACTGACAAGTGCATACAGCCAAGTCAAAGTATTTAAATCCAGTGGCCCACATGCAAGGAACTGATATAACTTTTGTCAGTTCGAACTGATAATAGAATTTCTATATATATATATATATATATATATATATATATATATAAATGTTGAAGTCAATATCTACTGATATAACTTCATCAGTGCATTGAATGTGGACCATTAGATTTACATACTTTTACTTAAAGTGTATGCACTTGTTAAATCTTCTCCATAATCAGTGGTCCACATGCATTGGTACTGATATAGTTACATCAGTGTGCACTAATATGAACGAGACCATATATATAATATATAGTGAGTCTCTCATAAGGGATCCTTTATTTTAATTTCGGTAAGGACCTTTTATGAAATTACATCGATTTTTATGAATTTTGATCTGAATTTTTTTTGTAGATGATAAGTTCATTGAAATCTACTTATATAAAAAAAATTGGGAATTTTTCAAGCAATAAAACTATTTTTCTTGAATTTTCTTATATTTCACCTATTTTTTCGATGCCTTCATATTTAACAAAATCGAAATAAATAGTTCTAGTACTTGAAAAAAAATTCAAATTTTATTCGTAGGTAGATTTCATTAAATTTATCATCCACAAAAAATTTCAAATCAAAATTCATAAAAATCGATGTGATTTTATCAAGGTTCTCACCGAAATTAAAATAAAGGTTCCATCATGAGAGACTCAATATATATTTATATAGGTCAAGCTAAATCAACTTAACTTTGTGACTTAAAATTTTGATTTCAGCATCTCAACTACCCATGTGCTATTAATCCAATGATTGAGATTTGAATGTCTTTATATAACTCTTGGATTAAAAGCACATGGGTGGATGAAATGTTGAAGTCAACGAATTTAAGTTGTTATATATATATATATATATATATATCGTAGAAGATTGGGTGATAATACTCTATAATAGACTAATTTTAACATGGTATGTTGTTTGGTATTGAATTGTACAAGTCATGAATTGTCTAATTATGATATTTAAATGTAACTTAATTAAATGTTTTATAAATTTTTTATTATATCTAATTAAAATTTTAATATTTAAAATAATTAAAAATTAATTTCTAAAATGAGATCTACCGTCTTCAACCATCTCCATCACTAGTAACAATTAAATATTGAGTGCCGATATTACCACCTATAAATATGTTTTACATAGTCATATTATAAGTACATTCATATCTAAAATTTAAAAATTAAAACATTACCTTAAACACTTATTTTAATGACAATAGTATTCTTATTGAAATGAATATATTTATTTTAATATATTTTATTTGTAAATCCTATTAAAATATAAATACTACCAAAATTTTAAAAATATATATATTATTTTTCTCAAAAGAAAAAAACTCATGAATAGATCAATCCAGGCCTATCATTTTTTTTTTTTATAAAAAAATCACTTCTAACTTTTGTTTATTGGTATAGTTCATAATTAAACATAAAAGATTGACAAAAAAAATAAAATAAAGAAATAAATACCTTTGTATGGTCTGTGTTTTCTAAAAATTCTTTTCTCATTATATTATTATATGATAATCATATAATGATGGGAATTTTTTATTTTTGATATAGAATTATGGTTTATCATAAGCTCTTTTTTTAAAAAATAATAATAAAGAGATATAGTTGAAGATATGCTAGGTATAATTAATGGGTATACATAGTATTCGGTTTATTTTCCATTAAAGTGATTTTTTCCTTATTGACAAATATGTATCAGGATATTATTTTAACTAAATTTTTTAATAAAAATATGGGTACAATATCGACACCTTTCAATATTGGCCAAATGTATTGCGTTGTAGTGAGGAAGAGGACGCTGCACCTCCTCTTTTCTTAAGAGAGAAAGTCATGACCTCCTCAACGATGGAGGAAGTGGGATCTCCCACTATGGATATGCCTCCTCCATAAAGGATTGCTAGTAAGGTGCTCCGCCTCCATAATGGAGGAGGTAGAGCCTTCTCATTTCTAAAGGATGTGACTATGCTTCTTTTTCTATGATGTCTATGGCCTCCATTCGTGGAGGATATTGGACAGCTTACTTGATTGGTGGTCGATAAAATCTATATCAACAAAGGTATTAACTATACGAAAAGGGGCACGTGTCCTCCGTGATTGAGGCTAATATCCTTACATTTTATCTATTTATTTAAATTATTTTTAAAATTTTATTAAATTATATATATATATTAGTCCAATACAATTGAGGTAGATTTCTCCCAGCCTAACTTGGTATGGCTTGAACGTATAAGAACACTCACAAAGTCGTGTATAAACCTTGCCAAACATTCCACATTCTAATCCAGTACTGTAAAGTCCACTAATCTTTTCCACCATAATGCAACAAACGCACTAGGTTGTCAAACAAATTGTCAAGAGGTCTCAAATTTAGTTACCTAATTAGTTCTTAGAAACCATTAAATCATAGAACTACTTATCCATGTCAGAGGATTGGATTTCCAAAAAAAAAAAAAAAAAAAATTAGCCGCTGACTTAGGAGTCTTTTTCCAAACTTCAAGCTCGTCCATCTACCGGCTTAGCTACAATTAATGTGATATATTAATACACTTTAATATAATAATTTTACCACAAAGATCATGTATAGAGATCCCAATATTAAAAATTAAAAAAAAAATAAAATACACTCGGAAACTCATTTTACGATACCGTTACAATAATTTGCTATATTTACATTTCGAAAGTAAATTAATTAACCAGTAAATGCTCGCCAAGTGGCATTAGCCCCACCCGAAACACATTCAACCCGGCTTCCTGACCCGCCAAGCCTTTCCTCTTCTTCCGCGACTCAACACTATTCAATCCCGACACAGCCGACCGCTTCGTCGTCACTCTCACTGGCTCCGATTCGTTGGACCCAATCCGATCCGGGAAGTTTAAAAGAGCCTTCGAACCACGGATCCTGTAAGCTGCTCGATCATAAATAATCTTAACCCATTAATATGTCTCTCATACTCAAATTAATGATGTTGTGGGTCTAAGACTCTGAGTTGTGTCATCTTCCCCACAAACCCTAAATTGTACAACATCACCAAAAAAAAATAAGGAAATTAAAGTTGACACGAAACTGGCCCTGCTGATATCATACACCACATACCTAAATAGGTCTATATTTAGTATATAAAGTAAGGATTACAAAGGGCAATAAAGCATTAAAAATGAAGAGGGGTTATTTATTTATTTACTTTAGGTGACATAAAAAATATATCTAAATCAACTTGAATAATTCTTAAAATTTCATTATATATATATATCCTAATTTGTGAAAAATAATATATAAATTAAACATCATATAGTCTCTAATACTTGTCGAAAAGGCAACAAGTGTCAAAATTAATGAGATTTAAAAGGCAGCTTGCATCATTGCATGTAGCCATCGAGCATTTGCATCGGACATTCAAATCAACTTGACTACCAGAACCTGCCTTAAAATATCCAGGAGACGATTAGAAAAATGATATCTTGAAATGAAGATACATAAGCACCAGCCTTGACTACAGTTATTAACTTATTGTTTATAGTCAATTTGATTTGTCACCGCATACATCAACATTTACAGATGTACTTAATTTGGTTGAACTCGATGGTTAATCGTCCAGAGATTGGTCGTTTGGGAAATTGCAAAACTAGCCTTATAAAATTATTATTTTTTGTTTATACCATATACAATTTTTTTATGTTTTAATTAGCAAATGAAATTTGCAATGACCAAACTGCCCCATATATATATATATATATATATATATATATATATATATATAACCAAACCCTATTAGCTATTGGTGCATGTTGAAGGCATGAGAGAGAATTGCAGTGTGACCTGGAGAGAGAAAGAGACACCAGCGCCGGAGATCAGAAGACGTGTGATCTAGAGAGAGAAAACGAGAGAGAAGAGAAATAGAAGGAAGAGACTGTCGGAAAAGGGAAGATGCCAATGCCAGAGAAGAAGAGAGGGGGGGAGAGAGAGAGAGAGAGAGAGAGATGAAAGAGGAAAAAAAAAGAAGGCCTATATCACGTTGGACAAAGATAGACCTTATTACACGTTGGGTCAGCCAAGTCACGCCAAATGGATATTAATATAATTATTTAGTTATGGATGAAATTGAATTTTCATATTTGGTTAAAAACATGAGAAATATTGTACATGATTAAAAACAAAAATCAATCATTTTATAGGGTTAATCGTCCAGAGATTGGTCGTTTGGGAAATTGCAAAACTAGCCTTATAAAATTATTATTTTTTGTTTATACCATATACAATTTTTTTATGTTTTAATTAGCAAATGAAATTTGCAATGACCAAACTGCCCCATATATATATATATATATAACCAAACCCTATTAGCTATTGGTGCATGTTGAAGGCATGAGAGAGAATTGCAGTGTGACCTGGAGAGAGAAAGAGACACCAGCGCCGGAGATCAGAAGACGTGTGATCTAGAGAGAGAAAACGAGAGAGAAGAGAAATAGAAGGAAGAGACTGTCGGAAAAGGGAAGATGCCAATGCCAGAGAAGAAGAGAGGGGGGGAGAGAGAGAGAGAGAGAGAGAGAGATGAAAGAGGAAAAAAAAAAGAAGGCCTATATCACGTTGGACAAAGATAGACCTTATTACACGTTGGGTCAGCCAAGTCACGCCAAATGGATATTAATATAATTATTTGGTTATGGATGAAATTGAATTTTCATATTTGGTTAAAAACATGAGAAATATTGTACATGATTAAAAACAAAAATCAATCATTTTATAGGGTTAATATTACAATTTCCTCTTTAGTTCACTCTAATATACTGTTCTTGATCATTGTCGTTGTCTTTTCTTCTTGGAAAATCAAAACCCTTTTTTCAAAAGTAGGAAAAGTCTGTAACACATGTTTGATTAAAATTCGTGTTTCCCATTTCTTGGTCTACTATAAGAAACAAAAACATTTTTCTGTTGCTTTAATCATTTTCAATTTCAACAACATTTCTTTCATCAACTCATAGCCAAGGTAATTTACTAAATAGATGGAATGGTCACTTTCATATATAAACTAAAAAATTTGCAACCTTAAGAAGGAATACTTCTCGGTAGGTTTCAGCAGACTACTGATTCGTTCCGTGTTAGAATATTTTAAAAATAATAATAATAATAAAGAAAGAAAAAAAAATTCTAATATTAATCGTTCTTATAGATATTGTTAGGTTAGTTTGCAAGACAATAATCAGTAATTTCTGCAAAACGGTACCTCCATTTTATAGTTTGCGCCCTCCAAACTTTGATAAACTTGAAATGTTACAAACCTTTATAACATCTGGGTATCCTCATAAGAACTTCACAAATCTCTTTAATTATTTATGGCAACCACACCTTCTTGTTATAGTTCTCTCACTGTCACAGGTCTCTTTGCAAGTTCTCACATTGCGTCCCTCACTTCAAAAAATTAATACAAAAAAAAAAAAGTTAGCTATTTTTAGAAAAGAAAAAAAAAATACATTTCCTTTTATGTAAGAGTAGATTTCATTGAAGATCTAAGACACTCAAAATAGATTCCTATACAAATAAAAATAAAAAAAATAAAAAAAAAATAACTTTTTTTTCCTCACAAAGTTTCTCTAAGACATTATTTTCCAAATTCCAAAGCGTTCAATTTGGAATTTTGATTCACTAGTGTGGCCGGTAGATAAATCTATTTGCTACGAATATCTATTCGATCTACTTTTATTATAGAACTAATTGCACAAACGTCCCCTAAGTTTAGATATAATTGCATGCATATGAAGCTTTTAACCATAATTACACAAATGTCCAGTTGACTTCTGTTAACTCTAACCGTTGACCACAATTTTAACCCACAATGACTAAAGTACCCCTAGTTACCTATTTTATTATTTAAATTAATAATTAAAAAAATGAAACATAAAAGACAAAGAAAAAAAAAAATCAATCATTTTTTTCCTCTTTCATTTTCTCAACCCCCAAACACAATCCAAAAAAACTTAACAAACAAAAACCAAAACTCAATCCCACAAATCAAAACCAAAACTCAAATCCTGAAACAACAACCAAAAATCAAATCCATAAACAAAAACCTAAATCTATCAATTCCACAACAAGTTAACTACATCCATTTAAAAAATAATAATTTTTAAAATTCTAGTCAACGGTTAGAGTTAACGGAAGTCAACTAATGGCAGGGAACGTTCGTGCAATTATGGGTAAAAGTTCCATATGTATGCAATTATATCTAAACTTAGGGGTGTTTGTACAATTAGTAGTAAAATACATTCAAATCCTAAAAATTCAAATTTCAATTTATTTATTTTTTGAAAGTATGTTTTTTTTTTTTTTTTTTTTTTTTTTTTGACAACTCCATAGAGCAATTCAGATAAACAACAGAACCCCAGTAAGGGGAATAAAACACTGGAAAAGGGAACAAAGACATCAGGCCCGGATACAATCATTTCCCCTCGAAAGGGCTTGACGAGCCAGCGTCAGGGCAACCTTGTTCGACCCCTTCCTACCTGCAGAAATTTCCGCCAAACCTAGCTCGTTCATCATAATAAGGACATCACTCACAATATTTCCACACCCTGAGCTAGAATGGTTCCGAAGATTGATCAGATTCACCACAGTTGAAGCATCCGACTTAACACAAAAACAATCCACAATGCTTCCCAAATTGGATCCCTTTAAGAATCGCCACTGCATTAGCAGAAACAAAATCCAAACCTGAATCCATAAAAAGGCTGCAAGAAGACTTCACCATACCATCATGATCACTAATTAAAATCCCTAAACCAGTTCTCTTATAAACAATATCAGAAACAGCTCTACAATTGATCTTAAAAGAACCCAAAAAAGGCGAGGACCAAGAGTAAAACACGGGAGCCAAGGGAGCAAAGGAAGAAGAAGAAGTATTAACAGTACTACTGCTGAAATCATCCAAGAAAGATTTGCTCCAACCCATGGAACAGAGAAAGTCAGGCTGATTGGCATCAAAGAGCAAGGAATTCCTAGCAAACCAAGCTCTCCAGACCATAGTGCAAAGCAAGCAAAAATCCTCACAACTTAACCTCCTAAAGCCATCGAAAATGAAATCCATAAAGGAAACAAAGATACCTGAGAAGCCAGTTTGGTGCTCCTCCCACTCTCTCCGATTATGCCATAACTTCCTAGAGTACCAAAGAGCATGAAGAGTGGTTTCCTCCTCTAGATTACACCTCAGACATATGCCATCTAATTTGATTCCCCTTTCTGCTAAATTTACTCTAGTCGGAATCCAGTTATGCCATGCCTTCCAAATAAAAATCTTTATTTTCAGAGGCAGGATGGAATGCCAAAGATAATTCCACCAATTGGAAGAATCATTGGACTGGGAAGTACTTGGGAAATTGGTCTGGAAAGTACTTGGGACATTAAAATGTTTTATAAATTTTTTATTATATCTAATTAAAATTTTAATATTTAAAATAATTAAAAGTTAATTTCTAAAATGAGATCTACCGTCTTCAACCATCTCCATCACTAGTAACAATTAAATATTGAGTGCTGATATTACCACCTATAAATATGTTTTACACAGTCATATTATAAGTACATTCATGTCTAAAATTTAAAAATTAAAACATTACCTTAAACACTTATTTTAATGACAATAGTATTCTTATTGAAATGAATATATTTATTTTAATATATTTTATTTGTAAATCCTATTAAAATATAAATACTACCAAAATTTTAAAAATATATATATTATTTTTCTCAAAAGAAAAAACCTCATGAATAGATCAATCCAGGCCTATCATTTTTTTTTTTTTTAATAAAAAAAACACTTCTAACTTTTGTTTATTGGTATAGTTCATAATTAAACATAAAAGATTGACAAAAAAAAATAAAATAAAGAAATAAATACCTTTGTATGGTCTGTGTTTTCTAAAAATTCTTTTCTCATTATATTATTATATGATAATCATATAATGATGGGAATTTTTGATTTTTGATATAGAATTATGGTTTATTATAAGCTCTTTTTAAAAAATAATAATAATATAAAGAGATATAGTTGAAGATATGATAGGTATAATTAATGGGTATACATAATATTCGGTTTATTTTCCATTAAAGTGATTTTTTCCTTATTGACAAATTTGTATCAGGATATTATTTTAACTAAATTTTTTAATAAAAATATGGGTACAATATCGACACCTTTCAATATTGGCCAAATGAATTGCGTTGTAGTGAGGAAGAGGAGGCCTCTTTTCTTAAGAGAGAAAGTCATGACCTCCACCACGATGGAGTAAGTGGGTATAATAGAGCCACTATGGATATGCCTCCTCCATAAAGGATTGCTAGTAAGGTGCTCCGCCTCCATATTGGAGGAGGTATAGCCACTATGCTTCTTTTTCTACGATGTCTACGGCCTCCATTCGTGGAGGATGTTGGACGGCTTACTTGATTGGTGGTCGATAAAATCTATATCAACAAAGGTATTAACTATACGAAAAAGGGCACGTGTCCTCCATGATTGAGGCTAATATCCTTACATTTTATCTATTTATTTAAATTATTTTTAAAATTTTATTAAATTATATATATATATTAGTCAAATGCAATTGAGGTACAATTCTCCCAGCCTAATTTGGTATGGTTTGAACGTATAAGAACACTCACAAAGTCGTGTATAAACCTTGCCAAACATTCCACATTCTAATCCAGTACTGTAAAGTCCACTAATCTTTTCCACTATAATGCAACAAACGCACTAGGTTGTCAAACAAATTGTCAAGAGGTCTCAAATTTAGTTACCTAATTAGTTCTTAGAAACCATTAAATCATAGAACTACTTATCCATGTCAAAGGATTGGATTACAAAAAAAAAAAAAAAATTAGCCGCTGACTTAGGAGTCTTTTTCCAAACCTCAAGTCCGTCCATCTACCGGCTTAGCTACAATTAATGTGATTTATTAATATACTTTAATATAATAATTTTACCACAAAGATCATATAGAGATCCCAATATTAAAAATTTAAAAAAATAAAATACACTCAGAAACTCATTTTCCGATACCGTTACAGTAATTTGCTATATTTACATTTCGAAAGTAAATTAATTAACCAGTAAATGCTCGCCAAGTGGCATTAGCCCCACCCGAAACACATTCAACCCGGCTTCCTGACCCGCCAAGCCTTTCCTCTTCTTCCGCGACTCAACACTATTCAATCCCGACGCAGCCGACCGCTTCGTCGTCACTCTCACTGGCTCCGGTTCGTTGGACCCAATCCGATCCGAGAAGTTTAAAAGAGCCTTCGAACCACGGATCCTGTAAGCAGCTCGATCATAAGCCAGAGCCGCCTCCTCGGCCGTCTCGTACGTACCGAGCCACACTCTCGCGCCGTTCTTGGCCGGGTCTCTGATCTCTGCCGCGAACTTCCCCCACGGCCGCTGCCTCACTCCTCTGTAATGCCTCCCTCTCGACGTTTTCTGATTATTCAAACCCACTCTTTCTTCTGGCTCCGGCTCATCTCTCGGCTCCGTCTTGACAGTCTTCGTTGTCGTTGTCATCGTGGTTGAAGCAGTTAAATCTAACGGAGACCAGCCGGAGTTGACGGCGTCACGGAGGGAGTAGTAGATGATCATGTCCTCCGAGTCGTCAACTTTCAACGGCAAGTCTCCCCAGTGCTCCGTCAAGCAAGAACTGAGACTGCTATAGCTCGAACTTCGACGATTTTGATGAAGATGATGAGAATTAGAACCCAACTCCGAATATAAAACTTGGTTCATTTTCTTCGTATAATTTAAGGTTTAGAGAGAGAGAGAGAGAGAGAGAGAAGAGAAAAGATTATTGTGTCGAATTTTTCCAGAGAAATGGTTTGTGAATTGTGAGTTGTTTATATAAGAAGCGTAGAAGAAGATAGATAGGACACAGCAAGATCAATGGGCTTTTTCGTGATTTCAACGAAACCTCAACTCGAGCTAGTGGGCAAATTGGAGAAGAGTAGTTTCTGTCACGTGACGGACACAGTGTGGTTTGTGACGTCATGGAATCATGTCATCTTTACGTCATGACCGTGAGAGGAAAAACAAATGGAAAATGCTACATGTGCCAAAAAATTATCATTAAAAAATGTACAATCCCATGTGTAGAGATGCACGTTTAGGGAATAGGGATGGATATAGCTCCCCCCATCCCCCCACATACACACATTTCCCCATTTTGGGAAAATGGGGATAGGGAATTTTAGGGGGACCTATATTCATCTCTATCTCCAATTCCCCATTTTTCATGTTTTTTCCCTATTTTTCTATTTCCCTATTTCCCTCGTTTCCCCCGTTTCCCAATTTCCCGAAGAAAAATGTACATCTCTACCCATGTTGCTAGTAATATATTATTATGCTTAAAATGTATATTATTATGTTCAAAATGCATGTTCTATTAGTGAAATATTAGGTTTTCAATGCAGACAGATCGACCAATGGAATATTAGGTTTACCGTAACAAATAATACATCGGGAGTGGGAGTGGGACCCAAGAGGAATAAACGGACTGCATGATTTGATCATGATGAAATGGACAATGGGACCCAAGAGAATCGAGAATCCAACGGACACTATTATTTGATCAAAGAAAAGATATATTATTTGATCATATCCATAATGGTTGATGATGTACGTAGGCCCTCTCTCTCTCCATAGAATTATGTTTTCAACTCTTATATAGTTATATGTCTCTTTCAAATAAAAAAATTAAAAAAAAAACTCTTATATTTGTCGGTAGCTCTGGCATCAATCTCAGGCTTGCAAGTTGTTTAAAACTTAATTTTTTTTTTTTTTTTAATGTTTAATTTGATTAAAATCATTTTTTATTTTTAATTAATTATATGACAGAAAAGCATGCATGCATTCGTTTAAGTGTAATTTGTCCTCTTGTATGGTGGGTTTAGTTGGCATTTCCAATGGGGTTTTAGATTAATTGAATCTTGAAAGACAGTAGTTGAGTTGAGGATGACAATATGCTTAACAATTTATAATTTTATTTAACTCCTTAATATTAAAATAAAAAGGGATTAAGGTAAAGTTGATTTATAAACTTTCTAATGCTTTTTTGTCTAATTTGATTAACTTTTCGCACAATTACTTTTTAATTATCTCTAAATCTAGCTAAATTAAGTCACTTGATTCATTAATGACTAAACCTATATGAATTTTCCATGATATATCGATTTCATTGATAGAAGTCTTGATTTATGAATTTTCTACATGTTAGAAATCTTAATTTCTAAAGAGAAAATTTTATGACAAAAACAAATTTCTTACCTAATCATTTATATATTGTTTTTATAAATAATCTTAACCCATTAATATGCCTCTCATACTCAAATTAATGATGTTGTGGGTCTAAGACTCTGAGTTGTGTCATCTTCCCCACAAACCCTAAATTGTACAACATCACCAAAAAAATAAGGAAATTAAAGTTGACACGAAACTGGTCCTGCTGATATCATACACCACGTACATACCTAAATAGGTCTATATTTAGTATATAAAGTAAGGATTACAAAGGGCAATAAAGCATTAAAAATGAAGAGGGGTTATTTATTTATTTACTTTAGGTGACCTAAAAAATATATCTAAATCAACTTGAATAATTCTTAAAATTTCATTCTATATATATATATCCCAATTTGTGAAAAATAATATATAAATTAAACATCATATAGTCTCCAATACTTGTCGAAAAGGCAACAAGTATCAAAATTAACGAGATTTAAAAGGCAGCTTGCATCATTGCATGTAGCTATCGAGCATTTGCATCGGACATTCAAATCAACTTGACTACCAGAACCTGCCTTAAAATATCTAGAAGACAATTAGAAAAACGATATCTTGAAATGAAGATACATAAGCACCAGCCTTGTCTACAGTTATTAACTTATTGTTTATAGTCAATTTGATTTGTCACCGCATACATCAACATTTACAGATGTACTTAATTTGGTGGAACTCGATGGTTAATCGTCCAGAGATTGGTCGGTTTGGGAAATTGCAAAACGAGCCTTATAAAATTATTAATTTTTGTTTATACCGTATACAATTTTTTTATGTTTTAATTAGCAAATGAAATTTGCAATGACCAAACTGCCCCATATATATATATATATATATATATAACCAAACCATATTGGCTATTGGTGCATGTTGAAGGCAAGAGAGAGAATTGCAGTGTGACCTAGAGAGAGAAAGAGACACCAGCGCCAGAGATCAGAAGACGTGTGATCTAGAGAGAGAAAACGAGAGAGAAGAGAAATAGAAGGAAGAGAC
Organism: Acer saccharum; assembly: GCA_030490815.1. Classification (NCBI taxonomy): domain Eukaryota; kingdom Viridiplantae; phylum Streptophyta; class Magnoliopsida; order Sapindales; family Sapindaceae; genus Acer; species Acer saccharum. Next base: position 56,567,015 of record CM059866.1, read on the forward strand.
TGTCGGAAAAGGGAAGATGCCAATGCCGGAGAAGAAGAGAGAGAGAGAGAGAGATATATGAAAGAGGAAAAAAAAAAAGAAGGCCTATATCACGTTGGACAAATATAGACCTTATTACACGTTGGGTCAGCCAAGTCACGCCAAATGGATATTAATATAATTATTTGGTTATGGATGAAATTGAATTTTCATATTTGGTTAAAAACATAAAAAATATTGTACATGATTAAAAACAAAAATCAATAATTTTATAGGGTTAATATCACAATTTCCTCTTTACTTCACTCTAATATACTGTTCTTGATCATTGTCGTTGTCTTTTCTTCTTGGAAAATCAAAACCCTTTTTTCAAAAGTAGAAAAAGTATGTAACACATGTTTGATTAAAAATCGTGTTTCCCATTTCTTGGTCTACTATAAGAAACAAAAACATTTTTCTGTTGCTTTAATAATTTTCAATTTGAACAACATTTCTTTCATCAACTCATAGCCAAGGTAATTTACTAAATATATGGAATGGTCACTTTCATATATAAACTAAAAAAGTTGCAACCTTAAGAAGGAATACTTCTCGGTAGGTTTCAGTGGACTACTGATTCGTTCCGTGTTAGAATATTTTAAAAATAATAATAATAATAAAGAAAGAAAAAAAAAAAAGAAAAAAAAAAAGGAAAATTCTAATATTAATCGTTCTTATAGATATTGTTAGGTTAGTTTGCAAGACAATAATCAGTAATTTCTGCAAAACGGTACCTCCATTTTATAGTTTGCCCCCTCCAAACTTTGATAAACTTGAAATGTTACAAACCTTTATAACATCTGGGTATCCTCATAAGAACTTCACAAATCTCTTTAATTATTTATGGCAACCACACCTTCTTGTTATAGTTCTCTCACTGTCACAGGTCTCTTTGCAAGTTCTCACATTGCGTCCCTCACTTCAAAAAATTAATACAAAAAACAAGTTAGCTATTTTTAGAAAACAAAAAAAAAAAAATACATTTCCTTTTATGTAAGAGTAGATTTCATTGAAGATCTAAGACACTCAAAATAGATTCCTATACAAATAAAAATTAAAAAAATTAAAAAAAATAACTTTTTTTTCCTCACAAAGTTTCTCTAAGACATTATTTTCCAAATTCCAAAACGTTCAATTTGGAATTTTGATTCACTAGTGTGGCCGGTAGATAAATCTATTTACTACGAATATCTATCCGATCTACTTTTATTATAGGACTAATTGCACAAACGACCCCTAAATTTAGATATAATTGTATGCATATGAAACTTTTAACCATAATTACACAAATGTCTAGTTGACTTCTGTTAACTCTAACCGTTGACCACAATTTTAACCCACAATGATTAAAGTACCCCTAGTTACCTATTTTATTATTTAAATTAATAATTAAAAAATGAAACATAAAAGACAAAAAAACAAAAAAACAAAAAAACAAAAAAAACAAAATCAATCATTTTTTTTTCTCTTTCATTTTCTCAACCCCCAAACACAATCCAAAAAAAACTTAACAACCAAAAACCAAAACTCAATCCCACAAATCAAAACCAAAACTCAAATCCTCAAACAACAACCAAAAATCAAATCCATAAATAAAAACCTAAATCTATCAATTCCACAACAAATTAACTACATCCATTTAAAAAATAATAATTTTTAAAATTGTGGTCAACGGTTAGAGTTAACGGAAGTCAACTAATGGCAGGGGACGTTCATGTAATTATGGGTAAAAGTTTCATATGCATGCAATTATATCTAAACTTAGGGGTGTTTGTACAATTAGTAGTAAAATACATTCAAATCCTAAAAATTCAAATTTTAATTTATTTATTTTTTGAAAGTATGTTCAAATTTTGTTAAATCACATTATTCTTACCTAACTTGACAGAAATTATTAATTATTAAATAAACCGATGACATTATGATCATCCATTTTTTTTTTTTTTAATTGAAGATTCTCGAAAACCATCCGCTTTGACCCTTAAAAAAAATACAAATCTCTTTCAAGCTTAGGGCCCATATACCAATGCGAATCCTAAAAAGAGAAAATGAATTTAATTTCGAATTTAATTTCTGATTTATTATTACAATATTTATTAATATTAGTTGGAAAATCAAGTTACAATACAGTCGCAATGTGGCTTAGTAGTAAAAACATGTATTCAGTCTAACAATGTATCAAGCTTGAGTCACTGCAACAACAGAGAAAAAAAAAAAAGGTTACATAGATGATAGACCTCACACAAATCAACCTATTTTTGAATTATTATTTTTTATAGATACTGGATCTTTTTTTCAATGAAACTTAGGTGCCTTTGGGTGTTGTTTTGTAAAAGTGTTTTTTTTTTTAATCACAAAAACTAAGGAAAAAATAAAAAAAAATTTGTAAACACTGGAAACTACTTTTTCCACCGAAGGCATTACAAGTTGGGATTACAGAGAACAACAAATAGATATTTTCATCATTTTACACATGGCCTCTTGCCAATGTGGTGGGTCTTTCCCTTGGAAACCCCCACCACTAAGGTTCAATGTTTAGTGTATGCATGTATATGTGCAAATTTTCCCACCAATTGTGTGGGTGTTGTCCCACAATATGTGGGTGCTCTCTCTCCCCGTCTGTGGGAGCTGCAGTCCGAGCTGTGCTTGTAAAACCCAATCCCGTCGGTCCCCGTAGTTGTTGTATAATAATATAAAAAATAAAAAATAAAAAATTCCATCATTTTGGTTTCCATGGGACCCACCATTAATCATTTTGTTTTTTTGTATACCTTCCTTTTTGTTAATATATTTGAATTTGATTAATCAATTTTTTATATAATATTAAAATGAGATAAAATATAATTTATTTTCTCATTAATATTCAACATTTCAACCACATAACACAATATTAATAATAATCATATTTATTAGTTAATTAATTATTTATTTTTATAAATGAAGAAAAAAAATATTTTTTTAGTATATTATTTAGGAAATAAATTAAAAATTACAAATAAATTTTAATTATTTCAATTAATACTATATATAATTTAACCACCATTCACCAACAATATCATTTTTACTTTAATAATATATTTTTTAAAAGGTTTTACTCATAACATCCTATACTATATATAAAAGTGTGATATGTCGGTTCAATTATAGCGTCCCCCTTTTTTTTTTCTTTTAATTTCTTTGCATGTAAAATTACAATTACAACCCTTAAAGCTTATATAATTACTTAATAGACAAAGTTTAGTAAGATTTTAATTATAGCATCCCTTAGATTTGCATTGAACATCGATTGACAAATACAACCCTTCAAGTTTGTATAATTATTTAATAGACAAAACTTAGTAATAGTAACACAACATGGACTATATAGTAAGGATTTTTTATTATTTTAAATTGTAAAATGGGACTGGGGGATGAAAATATAATTTTCTTTTGTATTTAATGTGTTGAAAAAGAAAAGGGAATTATACAGGGATGGAAATGTAATTTGTGTGAAACTTTATGACTTGTGGATTATACAATTGATGAGTGTAAAGTGAAATGCAGTAAAAAAGTTTTTTAGAAAAAATCCAAGCGGTGGTTTCTGGTCAAATAGAAAAATAATTAAATCATCCACATGAGTTTAAGATTTCCTCAAGGTGTTATATCAATGTAATAACACTTACATGAATTAAAACTGTATGTGTTATATTAGCATTTCTTATTTTTCAAGGATATGTATATTTGCAAATATGAAATTCAAATACTGATTTAAGCACATGCCTTGCATGTGCTTCAAATCCTAGTATAGAAAAATATATTTTCAAAACAATTTCACTAAATACATATTATAATATTTATAAAAAATATATCAAAATACTGTTTTCAATTATTGTCATTAGACATGTTTTCAATGTTTTCGGCTCTTAAAAATATGAAAATCAATTTTTGGTTTTCAAATAAAATATATAAACATGTTTAATTTTTGATTAAAAATTACTAAAAGCACCCGTAAAGAATAAATTGATGAATCTCCTTGCACTGTATCTTATACTCTCTCTCTCTCTCTTTCCTCCTATGCTGCTTTTATACTCTTACTTTTTAATATTAATTTAATTTTAAAATACCATTTATAAAAATATCTTATACTTGGAATATATTTATGAGATTTTGCATGCTCAAGATGATCAATGATGAATATACGAAGTTAATTATTTAATTATTAGCTTCACTGTTTGAGATCAAATGGGTTTTGATAAGAGTAATGCTGGAGGACCCAAAAAAATGACCCAAATTTTAGACTCAAACCTATGTGGCAACATTACATGGGATCTTTAGGAAAAGTGACGTGGGCCCGTGTTGTGTGTGATCTTGCTACATAGATTTGGGTTCAAAATTTAGGTCACTTTTTTAGGTCCTCTAGCATTACTCTTTTGATAATAAGAAAAATAAACTAGTCAATGATATATCGTCAATATTCAACCGTTGATATAGTAGACTTGGTTGGTCCTCGATCAGTGGGACACAAATGTTTGTTGTTAATTTCTCAGACCTAAGTAAATTAAGGGAGATTTCTAAAGACCCCACAAGGTTTGATTTTTTTTTTGGAAACAACCCTTTGGTTTCTGATTTCAATAAGAACCCCATTATCGACTTTTCGTTATCAAACTGTTGTAGTATCTTTTATTTTTCAACAGGTTCTCATTGAAATCAAAAACCAGAGGATTGTTTTCCAGAAAAGGTCAAACCTTATGGGAATTCTGGAAGTCTCCCGCAAATTAGTTAATATTATTAATTATTTGGTGAAATGGCGTGCTGTGACTGTCAAGTAAGTACCTTGAACACAGCAGACTTCTTTTTTAAAAACACAATCAAACGGTCAACAAATACCGCACGATTTCACCTCTTACAGTTCTAGTCAAGAATAATATAAATAAATTATTACTATCAAATATCAACATGACAATTCAAAATTAGATATATAATTTTTTTATCAAAATTCAAAAGGTACTTTATGACTTTAATCTCACGTGGGTAATCTATATATTTTTTTATTATAAAAATGAAATTTATAAGACAAAATTACTTTATACTTTTCTTAATATATTATATTCAATACATTATACATTTAAGTGAATATAACTAATAAAGTTTTTTTTTGTTATCATATACAATAAATTTTGGGTTCAAATTTGGGTCCACTATAATATGAAGGACTTAGGTTTATATTTATTGTAATAATTTTTTTTTAAAAAAAATCAGTCACTTCTTAATCAAACTTTAAATTTCATCATAATATTTTAAAACTATTTTAATTTGGATCGAATTGATAGTCTCTTAATATCAATGGAGGTGTAATGACGAACTGTAAATTTATATATGCTTTGATTTGACTCCCACACGACATTATTAAACTTAAATTTAATTGAAATATACAATTTACTACACAGAAAACACAATAATAAAATAAATCCTAAGAAAAATTTGTGTTGTGGTCATACAATAATTGATTCTTGCAAGTTACAATTAAACCAAGAATAATGAACGTACAATGTATCTTTTGATTGATTTTGGATTAAGACAAAAACATGTGATGAATCAGTTGCCATCTTTTCCTTCTCACTTAGCTTTCAACATTTAATATAATTTATTCAATTGTTTCGTGAGATTTTAAAGAAGAATTTAAAGAATATTATCATTTTTTTCAATCCTGACATTTGAATTATAAAAAGAAGATGCTAGGAATGAAAATGACAATGATTTTGGTTTATGTAGGTAGTGTTTCATTTTGATTGATTCTAATAGATTACAGATTTGTTCGGTGCCGGTTTTTTTTTTATGAATAATAATAATTTTAATAAGAATAATACTAGGTTGTCCAAATTATATGGTATATGAGTTGTCAAGATTATATCACTTACACCATAAATATTTCATGATTTATGGATTTTAATAACTCACATGCCACATCATTTGAGTATGGTTTTGGTCAGTCTAATATTATTCTTTTAATAAAACGTTTAATAATAATCATGTGTGTGCTTGGAATTAGATCTTTTTTTATCCATAGAATTAGATCTTTCTAGTTTCTATGCGACTATTCCCTTATTTAGTGTATGTTAGATTTTATAATAAGTTATAGCTTCTGTTGTGTGTGAAGTTTGATAAGCCGACATGTCATCAAATTGACAAGAGTGTTGGAGAAGCCAGAGATGTATCGAGTCATTGAAAGTCGACCAGTCAAACTCGATAAAAACCGACTAAAAACGCACCAGCTAAGCAAAAACCTCGTCCAACGAATAAGCAGGTAACATGGGATGTGCTTTAAGAAGACTTGCTCGACCAAAAGAGAACCTCACCAAAACAAGATTCTGGTCAGTCAAGATATCTCCCCAGCAAAGATTACTCGCACAAATCAGGATCCAATACGCATCATTAATGCCCGGCAATTAGAAATGCAATCTCACCATGATGCGGAATCAAGAGTTACATTTCAACAAGGAAACAAATTGGTCTCTTTCCCAAAACAACAGAGTACTAAACAATCACACTATTAGCCACATTTAGTGTTGGGGATAATTCTGAACCGATGAATGCGGAAACGCCGTGCCTAATATACGTCCATAGCTCATAGCAATTAATAATGTTAATAAGTAGAAAAATAGATGAGAGAGAATAAACAATCATAACACAAGATATACGTGGAAAACCCAAATAGGATAAAAAACCACGGGCTGTCAGGACGATAGAGAAAGTTCCACTATATGATAAACTGTTACAACAATATACTCTAGGATTAACTCTCTCACCTCAACCTCAAACCCCACTCATAAGATCCTCACCGAGTACCCCCACAATATCCCCTAGGCCTCCCCTAAATATCACCCACAGATCTTTAACTTGATCCACTGATATTCCCTTGGATTCCTCCCGGATATTCCCTTGGTTCTCCCCGGATCTCACCACACTCTTTTTGATGTTACATGGTGTTCTTTTTGCTCCACAGCCTTAAATCTAATAACATAAATATTAGGACTATTTATACTAGTTACAGGGAGTTTAAGATAAAAGGAAATCCTACTCCTAAACGTACAAGATTTACTTGTTTCACATAAATACTATTTCCTTTTATGACAAGTCTTCTGGTAAAGAGTATTTCTTTTCCTTCAAGCACAAGAACTTCCCAAAAGAACACTTTTCTTTTTTGTTGAAGATTTCCCATTCCACGCATGCTTATGATTGACTACGATTTGGGTCACGGTTGCGCACCCGCTTCCTAAACCGTTACAAGTCACCTTAAATTACATTGCTCAGAAAACCATGATCCATACGATGAAACGAACCACTTCTTTAGTTTTCAGGATCTTCAACCTCCCTCAAACCACACCATTCCATCTTCCAAACGTATCCCACGTTTCTAGGAATCTCTACAACAGTTGAGTCTTATTTGGTTCAAATTTGATTCGCTTAGGAATACAAGTCAAAATCTAACATTTAGTACGAGAAAAAACACCAAACCAAGACAATCGCAAAGATCCAAGCATGAAGAATTATAATGAGATTCTACCAGTCAACTACTTGTGCAACACATTTATGGTTACAAATGTATAAATACAACCCATTTTACTGTAAAAACACACATAATAACATGCAAATAGGCATCAAGAGAGATAAGTGAGTTGAGCTTTGTAATCCATTTTCTTACAGTGAAACGTATCCCTCGCCGCCGTCGGCAACCATGGTTTTTTTTCCCTTTCCTAGGGTTTTCCATGTAAAATCGTGCCTCACCTTCACATTATTTCATTTTTCACCATTAATAAACTGCAAATAACATTGTTGACTAACCGATATTTCCTGTAACGAAAAATCAATGTCAACACTTCAAATATGCTTGCTTAATATTTTATCATCTTTTGACAAATGATGATAATATTAAGCCATTTAACAATAAGAATATACAGAGATTATAACTTAATAACCAATAAGTTACCGGTGGCTCAACGGTATGCTCGTCGTCACATCTACACTATTGATGTTGTGATTTGAGGGTTAGAGTCTTTGAGACTTGTTCTCTTCTCTTTAGGGATGACAAAATAACCAACGGGGACAAGACCCCACGGGGACCCGCACTTATTGGGTGGGGATGGGTTTCAATTTGATGGGAATATGGATAGATAATAAAATCCGCAATTGGTATAGGCGGGGATGGGTTTTATAATCCTCGGTCCGCCCCACCCCAACCCACCCCTCTTAAAATATAATATTTATTTATTTTATTATTTAGTTCCATGTTAATGTTTTAAAATGATTGAATTTATTTGTTTAGTTTTGAGATTTATATTTATAAGATGATTTTCAATAGTTTTTTTGGAATTACTTTATATATTATATCATATTCATTGGGATAAATATATTTATTATTTTAATAAATATATTTTTTTTTTTTGACAAGATTTTCATAAATAATTTAAATAAATGGGTTAAATTTGGTGAATTGGATGAGGATGGGGAAAGCATACCCCGCCTTGCCCCACCCTGTCTCGCTCCATCTATTGGGAGGGTTTTATGAGGGGATATGTTTTCAAAAAATAGATGGGGCGGGACACGGGGAGGGCTACACCGCCCTAAACCCACCCCATTGTCATCCTTACTTCTCTCAAATTTTGAATTATTTATAGTGATTCAAAATAATAATATTTAAAAACAAAAAACAAAAAAAAAAAACAATTCATATACACATTTTCCTCCTTTTTTTTGTTTTGTTTTGTTTTGAAATCGACACATTTTTCTACTCAACAAACGACAGATTTTGCATAATTAATTGAGTTCGAAATTAGCTGGCAATACCCTCCATACTAATCCAACAATGAACCAGAACGATAAGGATCTCTCACAATCTCACCGTCAAGTAATTAATTTAGTTTAAAATTGTTACCAATTATGAAATATTTCTGTTCTCTCAATCTCACATTCTCCCTATCTAATAATCAATTTACTTCAAAATATAGCTTGCGTGCGATTATCAAATAGATAGCCTTTTCTAAACTAAAAAAAATCTCGAGATACATAATATCATTATTAGATATGATTTAATTTTATTTTTCATATATATTTTAACTATCAATCATTTATATATATATATATATATATATATATATATATTTTCAAATCATTGCATCCTGATATAACTTCATGAGGATATTGAATGTGAACTGTTAGTTTTACATGCTTTGACTTAAGTATGTATACACTTGTCAAAACTTCTCCATAATGAATGTCTCACATTCAATATCCTGATGAAGTTATATCAAGACGTCATGACCAGATCAGGACTAATATATATATATACTCAAGTAAAGATTATAAAATTATCCATCTATACGGGTATTCGTAAGAATCCGCTTCATTTAAAATGAAGATGTATATTATTATATCGAGGATAATATGTTCTATGGATATCTGCCCCACCCACATCCATTTTTAATTTTATTAATATTTTATAATTATAATAAAGTTATTAATTAATTTTTAACTCTAATTATATAAATTATTTTTTATATTTCTCTCACTAAAAACCTAAAACGCTAATTTATGAAATAAGAATTAATAAAAGGCGCCGACTAACACCCAAACTACCAAGAAAAATATAAAAAAAAATTAACATTTTATTTATCAGATATGGGGATGGATGGAGCGAAGATGACTATCCCTACGACAATTGGTGGATTCCTCAAATCCGCCACACTTACTTAGAAACGAGAATGAATATATGGGGACATAAATTTCAAATGGGTACGGGGATGAAGATTGAGATATTAATCCCCAATCCATTCCGTTGCAATACCAATACTCAACCAAAACAATCAAATTAAAAGATGATATGTGTGCACCTCGCATCTTTTAGCATGTGTGGTAGTGCAACTCCCCTTATGTGTGGGAGGTTTGAGTCTCATAATGAGTATTAAGTATATTTGAGGAGTTTACTCTCTAATTCGGTTAAATAATTAAATATCTCATTATAGAAGTAGATATACATACCGCATATATAATGTTTGATCTCAACAAGTCCTGACAGATCCCTAATCCACAAATTACAAACAAACAATTAATTATAAATCTCCCATCCCAACTTCCATCACTATCACCTAATCAACTTTTTATTTCTTTTCTGTACAAAGCTTTCTAATTTTCTTTGCTTAACAAATCATCTTAGGTCCAATTGATTGTCAATGTCTATAAATATAATATGATAGCGGTCCAAATAAACAACAGTTGTATATGAATAAAAAAGTGACCACATTCATGAATATATATTATTCTATTTCTAGGTTATAGCATGCAAGTTGATGACTCTTGCAACTTGTTATTGTCTGATTGCAGCTGCATAATACCCGGTAGGTTCATACCTGGCAAGTTCGTTTTCAATGGATATAGTTGAATTTTTTTTGCTTTTTTTTTTTTTAAGAGACGCAAAAGTCAAAGTTCAAACACACATGCATGATTGTTGAATTTTTAGTCTTTCAAGTTTCAAGAGTCAAAGACAATATCAGTGTTTTAGTTTTACCAGAGTCTCTTGTCTCTGTTGAATTAATTTAAATTTATTATCCAATAATTGAGTTGTGCTTTTAATAAAATAAAAAAAACTTGTATGTTAATATTTAGAATAAATCTTATGGGAGATTAAAGAAATTATCATTTTAATTGAAGTGTAATTAAAATAATTTAATTTAATTATTTGTATACAAAAGTTAACTTGAGATGAGATGATATTTTCTCTCTTATTTTAGGATATGTAACATCGGAGCTAGATACCTTCAAATTCACGAACAACATCCAAAGTTTTTTATTTTCTTAACAATTGTTTATCGGGATTTACTAAGATCAAACACTACAAGCATGACTCAAATGTCTACTTCCATGATTAATCAAAATAAAGTCAGCTCCTGATATCGGAATCGATCTTCCTTCATTTATTACAATTTTAGAAACAATAGTGAGACAATATATATAATGTGTTCACCATGATGGGTTAATGGAGAGTGTAAATCTCCTGCCAAGTGTCAATGGGTCTTTGGCAACAACATCCGAAGTGATCATCTCATTGACGTAAGTTAGAAACAAAAAATAATTGAGTGCATTAAAGAATAATTTTTGTTTGTTATTTCTGCAGCTATATATTTTAAACAATAATCCTAAACCTCCTACCTAAAAACCCATCTTTTTCATCCTACTACATGTGGCATATGAGGTGTTAAATTGTGAGTGGATACACATTTATCTCACCTACCCCATGTATCCACACACAATTTGACACCTCATATGCCACATGTAGTAGGATAAAAAATGTGGAATTTTACGTAGGATATATAGCATTACTGTGTTTTAAAACATTTTTAGTCGGTTTAGCTTTCTTTTTAATTTATTTCAAATGGGTTAAAATCAAAAAAGAGAGAGAGAGAGAAAAGATTAAAGCAAAAAAAGGAAATGTAGACAGTTTAAACACGTGGTAATTAAACATATATATAAAAAGGTAATGAAATTTTCACTTTGTGGAATTCTTGGAATTGTTTTTAGTCAAAGGATCTTATGCCTACTAGTGGTTACACCAGCTAATAATGAATGCAAGGTCAAATATTTTCTTTATATAATTATATGGTAAGAAATTATATTCAAAATATACATAAATTAGTATAATGATTGAGAAATATATATATATATATATATACACGGTCCCGTTCTGATCAGTGCGAACTGATATAACTACATCAGTACCAATGTATGTGGACCACTGATTATGGAGAAGTTTTGACAAGTGCATACACTTTGAGTCAAAGTATGTAAATCTAATGGTCCACATCCAACGCACTGGTGAAGTTATATCAGTGCACACAGACTTGAACATATATATATATATATATATGTACAATTTTTCTATTATCAGTTCGAACTGATAAAAAATATATCAGTTACTTGCATGTGGACCATTGGATTTAAATACTTTGACTTGGTTGCATGCACTTGTCAAAGCATATTTTAAATCCAATGGCCCACATATAAGGAACTGATATATCTTTTGTCAGTTCGAACTGATAATAGAAAGACTGTATATATGTGTATATATAAATATATAGTATTTATACTATCAGTTCGTCATGATATAAAATATATTAGGACGAAGAATATGGACCATAGAAGTTTTGACAAGTGCATACACTTTAAGTCAAAGTATATAAATTTAATAGTTCACATTCTTCTTCTTGATATAAAATATATCAAGACGAACTAATAATAGAAAAACTATATATATATATGTGTGTATATATATACAGTCTTTCTACTGTCAATTCGTCCTGATATAAAATATATCAGGACAAAGGATGTGAACCATAAATTATGGAGAAGTTTTGACAAATGCATATACTTTAAGTTAATGTATGTAGATCTAATGGTCTACATTATTCATTCTGATATAAAATATATCAGAACGAACTCACAATAAAAAAAATTATATATATATATATATATATACATATTACTCGGAGAGTCGGAGATAGTATTTAGATTTTGTCATGAATTTTATATATATATGAAACAGTCTACGGGGTGCATTTGTGTTAAAATTTTGATTTGTTTGACATGATCACGTGCAATTTAAGTGGATTAACAAAACAAAATTTTAATGGTGTGTATGAATACATAGTATACTAAAGACTATATATATATTAATTTTCCAATGAAACTTTTTACGATACACATTTTAAACACTTTTGATGAATTTGTATGGAATATATAGAATCTTAATTTGATTTTTTTTTTTTTTTTTTTTTTTTTTTATGGATGGTGAAAATATTGAAATACATTTATGCAATAACAAATTTTTGTCGATTTCATTAAAGATAAAACATTTAAAAATAAGGCAATATAAGAAAAAATAGTTTTCAAATCCAAAAAAATTCCAAATTTTTACCAAATGTGTATATTAAATTTTTTTTAAGATGCATATAAAAAATTGCATCAAAAAACATTTGATTACATGTAATTTTATCAAAGGTGCTTAAAGCGTGCATCATAAAAGTCCATATTGAAAAATTTCTCTCTCTCTCTCTCTCTCTCTCTCTCTCTCTCTCTCTCTCTCTATATATATATATATATATATATATATATATAAAATACTTCTTTAATCAAAACCGTCTTTGACTTTATAATTTCAGAACGTTCAACTACAGCCACACATTCACAGTGAGCCCACATCCAGGGGCGGCCCTGGGGTGGGTCAGGGGTGGGCACCCGCCCTGGGCCTATCATGCCTAGGGGCCCTAAATATATGATGTGAGATTTTGTTATGGATTGAGTTGTAAAAAAAAAAATAAAATAACTCAAACAATACAAAAAAAAAAATTTGAACCTGACCCAATTCGTTTTATTTTAATATAAAACCTAAAATTTTTAAATTTTCATACTTTTCTATCACCTATTATCTTTATATTCTCCATTTCTTCTCCACCCACCAAAGACCAAAAAAAAAAGAAAAAGGGCAACTGGAGACATGAAAATCATGAATTTTTTAATTTTGATTTTTATTTTAGGATGAAGTAGGGATGATTTTATTGGTATGGGGCCTATTTTTTAGATTTCGCCTAGGGGCCTCGAAATAGTCAGTACCGGCACTGCCCACATCCCCACATTAACAAATACCCACGCCTAATACAAATGTGTGGCTATAGTTGGACGTTCTTAACTTATAATTTCAGGGTCCTTACTAGAAAACCATATATATATATATATATATATATATAATTGGAGCCAAATGACTCATATACCTGATTAATCGGTCACACCTACATGTTCGAGACTATCTTCAATCCTAAAATCTCAAACTATTGTAATATTTAAAAAAATATAAACACGTGATTAATTATCAGAGCCACAAGTCCAAATTTAATACTTTACTTTTTTTTTTTTTTTTTTTTTTTTTGACGGTAAAATTTAATACTTTACTTAATCTGAGATTAGTGGATGATGAATCGGCTCGAAGTTAGCTGGAAATAGAGGCTGGAAAAAGACAAAGATGGACCCATACACAAAACAAAGCAATTAAAAAAAGAACACAGCAATTTAAGACGCAATTTGGTTATATCAGGATGCTTCCAGTGTCCAACCCAGAAGCCTCACACCGCCTTCTTCCTCCACCAAATTCCTTCCTTTATATACAATTCTCACACACTCTTCTTTTCTACTCAAAATCAAAATCTTCTTTTCTTTTTTCTTCTCTTCTCTTTCTTTGTTTATCAGCCTCCATATTCAAATTCTCTTTCAAAGATTTTTTTAATTATAACATATAATTGAATCTTGGACTAAACAATTCATGGCGTCTCTAGACGAATCTTCAACCCTGGATCTCATCAGCCAGTACCTTCTCACTGACTTCAATTCCATGGACAACTTCATCACCAACCTCAATTTCTGCACTTCCTCTGACAGTTCTCAGAAGGGTATATCAGAAAACAGAACTCAGACCCCGAATCTGCAAAAGTCTTCAAGTACCCTTAGTCAGAGAAAACCGGCTATAAACGTCATGATTCCTCAAGCTTCCACCTTTAAAGTGGCCTCGAAGCCGAACCCAGTTGTGGATTTTACAGAGAAACAAGAGCAAGAGAAGGAGAGGCACTACAGAGGTGTCAGGAGACGTCCATGGGGCAAGTACGCGGCGGAGATCCGTGACCCGAATAGAAAAGGTGCTCGGGTCTGGTTGGGGACTTTCGACACCGCCGTTGAAGCTGCTAGAGCTTACGACAACGCTGCGTTTAAGCTGCGTGGAAGCAAAGCGATCTTGAATTTCCCTCTAGAGGTCGGGAGTTCGAATTCGGGTTCGGATTCGAATTCGGTTGAACCCGAATTGTTACAAGTTAATTGTGGGAAGAAGAGGAAGAGCGAAGAACCAGAGATCAGTACTGTTGAGATGAAGGTCGTGAAGACGGAGGAGGTAACGGAAACAAAGACGGAGACTGTAACGACAGCTGCTGGGGTAGGTGTAGGTCCGTTGACGCCGTCAAGTTGGACCGGGTTCTGGGATGACGGAAACGGAAAGGGTATTTTCAGTGTGCCGCCGTTATCTCCGTTATCTCCTTACCCTTGTATGGGATACTCACGGCTGACGGTTATGTGAGAGAAAACTTAACGGCTGAAGAGAAGATTCAAGTCGTGGATGACGTGGACATTGGAATTAGAGAATATCTCTTGGAGATAGCGAAAAAATAAAAAATAAAAAAAAAATTAGGGTACTGATTTTGTTTAATTAAATTTGTACATACTACTACAAGCAGAGTGCAATTTGTTTGTTTGTAAGATTCCTTCATTTGTTAAGCTTATTAGAAGACTATTATTAATGCCAAACATAAATTTCTATATTTTGATTGATTCTTTTTATTTTACTTTTGTTTAAATTTTTTTTTTATTTATACAATTTTCATCATCACATAATCGTTCAAAAATTTACATAAATTATCTCATCATCAGTTGAAATTCTAAACTATTTAAAAATAAAATAAAAATTAGTGTCTTACATTACTCTTATTCTTATAAGTCTCATTGAGAAGTTTAATATATTTACACACTCAAAATTAGGGATGGGCGTTTCCCCATGCGGCCCCATCTCTAATTTTTGGACTAAATATTTTATTAGTGTCAAATTAAAGATTAGAATGATTAGATTTCAAATTTCAAATTCCAATTTTCGGATATAAAATTGAAAATTTAAAATTGAAATTGAAAAGAAACAGGAGAAATGGGTTTTGAGTGTGGGTTCCGCCTATCCCTACTCAAAATCAAGAAGATGTAGCCAACATGGTGTAGTTTAACCGGTAGATGGACGAGCTTGAGAATTAGACAAATAACTTCCAAGTGAAATACATATCCCCATATAACTACGTTGACAAAAAAAGAGTTTCTAAATTATAATTTAACAAATTTGAAAATAGAACATAAATAATATATGTTAATCCCATAGGACTATATATAATATATATATATTTATATATATATATATATATAGTCCTATAAGAGATCCCTATTAATTTCGGTAATGACCACCATGAAATCACATCAATTTGAATTAATTTTAATATGAATTTTTTTTGTGAATGATAAGTTCATTGAAATCTGCCTATAAATAAAATTTAAGAAATTTTCAAGTACTAAAACTGTTTTTACTGATTTTTTTTTTTAATATGATGGCATCTCAAAAATAGGCGAAATATAGGAAATTCAAGAAAAAATAGTTTTAGTACTTGAAAAATTCTCAAATTTTATTAATAGGTGGATTTTCAATGAACTTTATCATCCACAAAAAAATTCAGATCAAAATTCATTCAAGTCAATATGATTTCATGATGGTCCTTGCCGAAATTAAAATAAGGGATCTCTTATAGGAGTATATATATATAAATTTTGATTATTTTTTTTCATGTTTTCCCATTTTAAAAATATTTTAGTTCCAAATTCAAAAAATTTTGAATTTTTTCTATAAGTATATTTTATTTTTCTTACACCATGCAAAAGATCTTACAAAATATTCATTAAATTTGATTAAAGTGTGGATGGTTTGAACATATTAGGGTAGCACTCATTAAAACCCGAGTTTCAACAGTTTTGACGGATTCAGCTTCAAATCGAATTCATAGAAACTATAAGAGTTTTTATATTATATTTAAGTTTTCTAACCATTTTTTGATTTGATCATTTTTGTTGCTTATATTTACATTAAATTTGTGTTCTTAATCCAATTTATACTCATTGAAACCTGAGTTTTAGCAGTTTCAACGGGATTCGGTTTGAAACCGAATTCCTAGAAAACACAAAAATGAGTTATTATATTATATGTAAGTTTTATGGCCATTTTTCATTTGATCACTTTTTTTATTCTTATATTTACATTAAACTTGTGTTCCAAACATGTTAATTTTGATATATATGATTATCTTAAAATTGGATTAGACCCAATTAAATTATAGTTAGATTATGCTGGAATATGCCTTGCAAATAAAAAATGTCCAATCTATCATTTTATCAAACACGAATTAAATTTATATATATATATTTTAAAAAAAGTAGTTAGATTTGGACCGACAAAGAATGGTTGAGACTTGAGACAGCCGGGACGTGGCTTTTAAATGGTTTCATGGATGATGGATCTGGTCACAAACTCAATATGGATCATTTTTTGGATTTAGAAAATGTTAAAAAGCTTTAAATGTTGATTAGATGTGGAGCCCCCAATACAAGCTAGTTGCACAATCCGATTCTTCATGCATTCAATTTATGTTGTTCTTCGTTAAGGTTTCAAGAAGCCGTCTGAAAATAGTGTTTTAATTTGTGTCTAATCAATCAAATTTGAATATGTATTTATATTTATAGAAGAAATAAAATAAATAAATAAATAAATAAATAAATAAATATAAATATATATTCCAATTTGATTGGTTAGATATAAATTATAACACCGTTTTTGGATAGCTGATTTGAATCTCTTCATTAAATATTAAATATTCTATGTCCAAAAAAAATATATTAAATATTAAATATTCAATAATTAGCTGTTGGCTGCTTCTGCTTATGATGATGACATGATGGATGCAACTTGGAGGGTGCCTCGTCAATTTGCAATTTTATAAGATATATTTATATCATCATTATTACTTTTAAAACTTTTTTTTTTTTTTTTTTTTTTTTTTTGCAAATTTAAAAATAGGGATGAGATGCCTTCATTATTATATCTATCCAAAAAAATAAAATAAAAAAAATGACGTCAAAAAACAAAATACTCGTTCGTCATAAGTGATCAAAGTATTTGACATATTTTACTATTTTAGGAAAATAAAACAAAATGAAGGGTAATATTTATTAATTGCCCTCAAATTAGTGAGGATTTCAAAAATAGCCCTCCAATTAGTGAGAAGTGCAAAAATAGCCCATTAAAAACAAATTTCTTTTTTTTTTTATAGCGAAAATAAGCATTGTGGGAACAAAATACCCTTGAGTAATTATTAGATGTAGGCTTGGGGTTTCGAAACTTTTTTCCAACTTAAGTAAAATTAAAGAGTTTGAAATTTTATCTTAATAAGGATTATCAACAGGGCCGGTCCTGAGATTTTCGGGGCCTAAGGCAAACTATAGAAAATGAGGTTATCAATACTCTATGTATGTTTACTTGATTTTTTTTTTTCCTAATAAATATTTATAAAAATCAATATAATAACTCAAACTTAAGACTATAAGACAACAAAATAGCAAATAAAAAGTTACATAAATAATTTTTTTATAATTGCATCAAAGAATATAAAAGTTACCCTTAAGTAATTATTAGATGTAGGCTTGGGTTTATGACACTTTTTTACAACTTAAGTAAAAAGGTTATTAGCATTAGTCTCCCCTGAACTTTACACGAGTTTACATTTTACCCCTTGAACTTTTGTTTTAGACATTAAACCCCTAAACTCTCATTTATTGGCAAACGGTTTGGTTTATTATCCCTTAAACGTCTTTTTGAGGGGTATCTATAGTCAGGTTTTACCAATAAATGAGAGTTCAAGGGGTTTAATGTCAAAAAAAAAAGTTCACACGATAAAATGCTAACTCGAGTAAAGTTCAATTGGGACTAGTGCCAATAACCCTAAGTAAAATTAAAGGGTTTACAATTTTATCTTAATAAGGATTATCAATACCGATAATTGATCTTAACGTGTATTCTTATGAAGTTCTGTATTAAAAAAGAAAACACAAAAATATCAGAGTACATATTAATCAAGTTGGTGTTTGATTGAGGGGATGAAAAAGGGGTGAAAACCGTGTAAAGAGTCGTATTCAGAAAATGTGAGAAATGAGAATGAATGAGAAGGGCTAAAAGAGCCAACACAAAACAACAATAATTAAATTGCCATCAAGTAGTGAGCTGCTAGATGCCTAGATGTGTGCCTGTGAGCCCCCCCAATCCTCTCTATAAACTCACTTCTTCTTCTTCCTTCGAATTACATCGAATCAAATCAACTAAACATCTCATCATGACTTCCTTTCAAGAATCCTCCTCTCTCGAATTCATCCGTCAATTTCTTCTTGGAGATTTCACAGCTTCCTTTGATGATCATTATCACGACGACCCTTTTTTCGCTTCCTTTCTACAACCTTTCTCCTCCATGTCCCGACCCGATCCTGAACCTGAGCCCGAACCCGAACCCGACTCCCCCACTCCTCTAATTTCCACCTGCTACCACGTGAAACCTGAAGCTATCGACGACTTGGTGTTGGTGACTCCCGACCCGCTCGTTTCTGAACCGGTGTTGGAACGGAAGGTTACGGTGGCGGTGACGGAGACGAAGCATTACAGGGGAGTGAGGAGGAGGCCGTGGGGCAAGTACGCGGCGGAGATTCGGGACCCGGCCCGGAAAGGTAGCCGGGTTTGGCTGGGAACGTTTGATTCTGATGTTGACGCTGCCAAAGCCTATGACTGTGCTGCATTCAAAATGAGGGGTCGGAAGGCCATCTTGAATTTCCCGTTGGAGGCCGGAAAGTCGGGGCCTCCGGCGAATGCGGGCCGAAAGCGGAGGAGAGAGAGGAGAACAGAGATGGAGGAGTCTCGGACCGGAGGAGGAGGAGGAGGAGGAGGACTCACTTGGGAGGCGGAGGACGATGAGGTTGAGGAGGAGGAGGAGGAGAAGCCGTGTAATGGAAAAAGGGTAGTTAAATCCGACTAAGAGGGATATTATAGTAATTTCCTTACGTTATTAAATGTGAATTGAGTGTAATTAGGTGAGATTAGTATTACTAATAGTTATGTTAATTGTACATAAAGTAATTTTCAGGAATAATTATGCATTTATGCCACTATAAATGGATCAATAAATCCTTGATATTTTCATATTGACTTTTTGGTTTAGATATTTTTTTTCAACATTGATCTTATCTTAATATCTGAAGTCTGAACACACCCATATACCAAAAATGTATGATGATTACAAAATCACATAAAATATTTATTTGTGGATTGTGGAATGACTCCAATGCAGGACTTTTTGTTAACACATCATCTTGTTAGGTCAACAGTAACACATTATGATATTGAACTTTCTATAACTATGACGAGTAAAGGATGTAAATTTAATTTAACCATTTTTTTAAAATTATTTTTCTCAAGAAGTTTCTTCACCGATCTTTTTTCGATATACCACGTGTGGTACGACAACTCAAACCTAAGATATTGTCAAGTTGAATGAACGTCATTTACTACCAAATCATATTAGACGGGGGTAACTACTAATCTCACTAATTGTACTTAGATATTTTCTATGGAAGCAATTATCAATTGAGGTAGGGTGTATCTTCCACTAGATATTTTCTATGGAAGCAATAGCAATTGACTTAATGCCCAAGTACAAAAAATTGTATGCATCATTATATGTGGTAGGGTGTATCTTCCACTCTCATTTCGTTACTTGGCGAAAATTTGCCGTATAGTGAAATCAATCAGAATGGAAAATGCACCATGTATCGGGTGCATGGTAGCTTCTCTTCTACTTGTCTATGTCTAATGGGCCTTCAAGTTGAAGTTTGAGATATTCCAAGGTGTTTGGTTTGTGTTTGAGATAATGGCTTGAAAGGGGAACATTTAACATCATATACCCTAGAAGAGACAGTGGATCATATGTGGGGCATGGTCCTAACATAATCAGAGGAACCCAGAAAATTCTAAGTGTCAACATCATAAAGTATGCATACATGAACCTGAATGACTCGACATCCAAGTTGATTCTAATTTCTAACCACCAACTTGACAACTTGACTTAATCGGCAACCCGCCAACTTTTAAAAGAATTAAAGGACTCCCCTATTGATAAATCAACTAATTTGACTATCCAATTCAAACACACTATTAATGGAGGACTTTCCTGTTGATAAATCTCTCCATCTATGTTTTATTCGAATAAATGTCAAATTGGTGATTCATAATCACACAATTTAACCGTAACCATTTATTATGATTTAATTCCATAACATTACGTAATTTCGGTTCTGAAAATTTTTATTCGGGACATCTTAACTGGATAAGAATTCCTGACCTAAATATAAATTTAACAGGCATGTATATCCTTAAATGTACGGCAGCAAGTCGGCAATCTAAGACAAGACATAAGGGAAGAGACCGTACAAATTTTACAGTTTAGCTATCTAAATCAAAGCCTATACAACAAAATTGAATGAACAAGTTGCACGGGGGACCACTGGACCAGTGTTCCATCTAGTTGCATACATTATTTGTCTCCTATGTTTTTTGTCCACCTGTCTATATGCAAGGTGTGCTCCAGCGTCGCAAGGCAACTAGTATAGTCCAGTACATAAACAAGTTGTAAAAAATGATGGACATAGCAAGCAACTTGCAACTTTCAACTTTATAGTTATTGGTTACGACTTACGACAAAAGATATGATCTGTCTCGTTCTCATCACCGTCACCACCTATTATCTACTTTACATCATCATACTACCGACGTGGATTCTTGGATTTGGTTGGGTTTGCAGTACATGTGTGAGTGATGGAAAATGGAAATAATATTTTTAGGGTTTTATAGCTGTATTAGAATACGATTTCATTGCTTTATTATGATTAGATTTTATAATATTTTGGATGTCGATTATTATGGAGATTGGTTTCCTATTGTTGTAGGGTTTTTTTTTTTTTTTTTTTACATCATTGTGGGTCAAGGGTCTATCGGAACTTGATGAGATTAGACTATACAGGTATAGTCCAGAACGTAACTCTCACTCAAGGAGAGTTTTACGGTTTAATGGGCAAATGTGAACATATATTTACAATACTGGGATTTAAGAAGTACCTCGGTTGGCTTAGATTGTGATTGGTTTACCACACAACATGACATGATTGGGTGAGCCCAACTGAAATTCTTTAATGGCAAGCTGAGGCGGGATTTAAGAAGTACCTCAGTTGGCTTAGATTGTGATTGGTTGGCCACACAACATGACATGATTGGGTGAGCCCAACTGAAATTCTTTAATGGCGAGCTGAGGTATATCCCTTCAAATGAATGAACCGTAAAACTCCAACCATCAAGACAATGGACCCTTATGTTTTAGGACTTTATTGGTTTCATAGTTTGTGTGATATTGAATTCTCCTCGCTTATTTTCTCCCCTTTCTATATTTTCTCCCATGTCCTCTATCTTCCAAACCCTAAATCTTTATCTATCTACTTTCCTGGTATTGGTTTTACATCAGTTAAGAAAATTGAAGAAAATAGGATGTGACGATTAAAAACAACAGAAAATTTATTGGAATGGTTTCAAGAGTAGTTCACATCCATTAGAGAGTACTTCTGTGTCAAACATATATATTATCCACTACATACTCCTCCAAGATACTAGTGACAGTCACCCTCACGCCACGATGTGGCATAGGCCCAGATTGCGATTGGTTGGCCACACTACATGACATGATTGGGTGTGAGCCCTACTAAAATTCTTTAATGGCATGATGTTGTATAACTATTATTTCTTCAAATGAATGACCCAAAAAAAATAAAAATAAAAAAATCAAATAATCTGCCTAAACTATCATCATTTTATAACACCTAAATATGAATAATTCTTAAAACTAGCTAGTTAGTTCAATTGCCAAGGTCTCTTACAGTCGTGTAAGAGATCCTTCAAGTCTCGGTCACATTTCGGGGTTGGGGTGAGGTGCAAGTCAAAAGATAAATAAGTTTTGACATATTTTCATGAAAGAGATATCATGATTCATGCACAAAGATCAATTCTTGCAAATAAGTATTATAACCTAAAGCTGAAAATTCTTGCAATATATAACGTGTAGTCAACAAATTGATCACAATGATAAAAGCTAACCAGAAAGTAACATATTTTCTAAATACGAGGCATTGTAGCATGCACTTGTCAAATGTGGACAAGAGAGCTTTTGGCATAATCAAAAGATGAAAAAAATGCACTAACCTGAATGGATTTGAAAGCAAATCCATAAAAAAAATAATCTAAATGGAATTTGTGTTCATACTGTTGATTGCTCCAGTAATGTCTTTTTGCGAAACATCGCTGCAGTTCAAGAAACTAGGTTGATTTGTTGATGCAAGAAGCCTGGCCCACATCCTGTCCGTTAGCTTAACTGTGTTTGTCGCTTCAGTCACACGCTGTAACATCATTGCATGTTATTCAAAGTTAGTTCTAAACAATAAATTCTTATCTTAGTTTCCTCATCTTTTCTTCCTCCCAAATTACAAAACAATTCAATGAAACATTTAGTTGAAAAGGTCTGACTTACCACTACTCTTACAAACTTTGAGACAGGTACTAAGTCTACCATTATATGACATAAGATCATTCTAAAACAATTCAGCTTTTCAATATAAATGTAATCAAAACCCAGTTTTGATTCATTTAAGACAATGGTAAATAAGTAAATGAGTATAATATTCTCAAGTCATACATCACAAACATAGATGGAGGAGTTGTAGTTCTTACAGCTATTGGGATATAAGCATGTCTGCTGTTTACAGGTCCAACTGTGAAGCCTGTATACCCAGCCATGGCCCCATGAACTGCACTTTGGGCAAGAAGAGTGCAGTATATATTGTCTGATGCATTACTCGGAATAGCTCGTATCATATATGTTGGATCTGTAGATAAATGATACAAATAAAAGTTTAAAATATAAACTTTCAACCATCAATTAAATTTTCTGCAAAGGAAAAAAGATACGGAACTGGTCCACAAACTTTCATATAACTACAAAGTTCCTGAATTTTCCCAAATATCCAAAAACAGATCCTTAAATATATTTTCCTGTCATTTGTCAGTCATTTCCTAAGTAGACATATTGAAGGTCAGCAGACATGGAAAAAAAAAAAAAAAAAAAACTTGCAGTAAAGCACATTACAGATAATGTCCCAATAATGCAGAGATTGTGAAGTTACCTATGTATTTCATATATACTGTCATCTTACGAACTTTAGAAAAATGATCCTGTGACATGAAGCATGTAAATAAGTTAAAGAGAAACAACAATAGTATAAACCAGACTGCTTACAGTTCATGAAAAAGAAAAAGTATCCGACCTTAATCTTTTGAGTTAACCATAGACCAATATCATGGAGTAGTCTGTTTCCTGATGCATCTTTCTCATCAACTCCGGGCATGTTTTGAGCAACATATTCCTGCCCTGCTCCTTCTGCTACCACAATAATCATATGACCATTTTCTTTAAGCCGCTGTTCAATAAAATCAAAAAGCCCTCCCCGACCTTCCAGGTAGAATGGAGACTCTGGAATCAAGCAACAGTCCTGTATCATTTAAACACAATCGACAGATCATGAAGTAGCAAAGTCATTATCATACCTGATGAATTATTACAACATAAAACTTTATCTTGGGCCATGATGTTATAATTACTCTTTAAGGAACATAAAAATTTCATAAATCATTTCAAAGCTAAAGGTTACAGAAGTTGTGAACAAACCACCCACTATAAAAAAAAGCAAAAAGAAACACGAACAAGAACCCTCAAGACAGTAAACCATCAAACAAACTATAAAACTACAGAATCTACATTAGAAGGAATCCATACATCCAAGATTCATTATATTTGGACAAAGAATTACTTTCACTCAAACACCTGTCTTCTTGAACAATCTTTGGATACTAGACAAATCATGCAACACTTTATTCTATTTCGATTGCTTAAACTTGTATAAAGAACAGCTGATCTTCAAAGTCAGTAAATTACCAGATTTTTGACCAAACAATCTATTATTTTTACATGCATTCCACGCAAAATACTGGTTAATTTTACCAGTCAAACATATATAAACCAAAATGAAAGCATCCATTGGAAGACACATGGCCAAGACAAATAGCAGCCGAAATACTTTAAAAAGGCACCCCTAGGAAATTCCTCACTTAAGTCGATACAATAGTGATGGCAATTACATTATATCCTAATACAAACCAATACTTAAATCTCAAATTTGTGGGTTGCTCCAAGTTGGCTCAATAGTCTATGGTTGGTTTTTTCAGGCAGGGGAATAGTGTCTTACCACATCTCGACTTGCCAGAGTTGCAAACATAGCAATGAAACCTGCAGAGATGAAAAGCACAGTAGCAGGAATATGAGAATAATAGCAAACAAACAATGACTAAATTTATAACAACACATCACATCTATCAAAACCTACCACTGTATCTGCCCATAAGTTTGACAATTCCAACTCCATTTTCCACACTTTCGGCCTCCACATGTGCAGCATTAATGGCTCTTTGAGCTTCTTCAACAGCAGTATCGAAACCAAAAGATTTGTCTATCACCTGAAACCACAAAAGCATAGAGAAAATCAACTAAAACAAATATTACTATTTTTTATTTATTAAAGCATTTTATAGTATTATGATGAAGAACTGAAATTTCAAGTGAATTTCTATGAAGAAAATAATTGCGTTTGTTCTTCTCTTTCGTGCTGATGCATCAATTTTTAGTTTAAAGCATAACCAGTTTTTCAACCTTTACCAAACAATCAAATTACTTCATTATGTTGGCTGGTGTAAGTTACATTAGCTTTTACCAACATTGTAGATTGTGGTCAACAAACTTACAGCAATATCATTATCGATTGTCTTGGGGATGCCGGCAACTGCTATTGGAAGACCACGTTTCTCAACTTCCTTAAAAGCATGCCAGTCAGACAACAGAAGGAATGGAAACATAAAATTGTATAAATGTTACATCACAATAGATTGATTGATATAGTTGAATGATAGGAACGTATATATGTCAGGAATTAATCACCTTGTAAATTAGAGCTGCTCCTCTCTGAGTACCATCACCTCCAATTATGTATACCTGAAACACAGATAATTTTTGTCCTCTCATTTATATTTCTTTTTCTGGATAAAATAATTACGATTCATCTTCATCTTAAACACCACAATAGTACTTAAAAGAAAACAGATATCTACCTGATTTATTCCCCTGTCCTGAATATTGTCAACTATCTTGTTCGTGTCATGACCTCCACGTGAAGTGCAAAGAAAGGTACCACCACGTTTATGAATATCATTCACAACTTTAGGAGTCAATGTCGTGGTGTTTCTAGAGTAAAAGCCCTTGTATCCTCCCTGAAAATTCGAACAAAATGATGGTATTGCAAACAACTTTGGAGTCTCAACCCAAGAGACTGTCAATCAACAAAGCAACAGTGGAAGTAATATATGAAAATGGTATCCAGAAAACCAGAAGCCTTGCTTTACCCTCTTTTCCTTTTGTTCCTAAACCAAATGACTACGATATTGCAACCTTTAACAACCATAGTTCCATTAAATATTGGATTCATTAAGAGAGAGCCTTAATAAAAAATAAAAATAAAAAGTATGGGCAAGCTTACTCAATTCATTTTTGTTTCCAAAAAAAATAAATATTACTCAATTTTCCGTCCCACAGCCCAAATGCTACCTTTTTTGTCTGGGAATTGTCAATAAAGGCACAAATATGTAACAGTTCACACATTTAAAAGAATATTTACCATTCTAATAAGCACTAATAACACATATTCTGCACCACTAAATTTCAATTTTCAATCACCAAAAACAAAATGAATAAAAGAAAAGAAGAAGAAAAAGTTACCATGAATTAGGACACTAGGTATGGAATGAAAATCTTTACGAAAAATATATATAGGAAGTTGGAAGATAAATTGTAAAAATATTTTAAAAGAAAAACCCTGCGAGTGAAGGAAGTTAAATACAGTTTGAACTCACCTCAATGCCAAGTATATTATCAACTCCATACATGTAATTCAAACCGCATACTATCTCTCGGATGACTGTATTTATCCCTGGGCATAAACCTCCACAAGTAACTATGCAAGCACGCACTTCATCCGACTTGAAATAGACCTACCATCAGAAGAATATTAATCAGGTTTTGCCATTCGTTTTCAAGAGAAATATCAAGGGTTCTAAATAAGAATAAATAAATAAAATAATAAACCTTTTCTCGAGGCCCTGCACGTCGAAAATGTACTCCTCTAGGAGTATCTTTCTGTACCACTATCTGAAGAAAATGAAACATAAACAAATAAGCAAGAGAGAATTATCGCATATCAAAAAATTCAATTAAATTGTTTCTACTTACATTTTGGGCAACTGCATCTTCTGAGCTAACAAATGTTTTCCTGGAAACATAAAAATAGTTGTACAGAGCATTAACTACCACGGACTGAGACTCTCAAGGACAGAAGGATCATGTCCACAAATACTTGGCAACGTCATAGACTTGAAATAAAACATTATGAAATAAGTAAAAGGACTTACTTGACAATAGCATATGCTTGGCTCTTTTGCAATGGATTTGGATATGACTGAAAGAAAAGAACAAGAAAGTTATGAGTTACCAACACATCAAGTAGTTGGAAAAGCACAAGCATGTCAAATCTAAAAGCCCAACATGAGTAAGGCATGCTGGTTAATAATTCGTCAAGGTAATAAAGAATTATGCTCATCATATAAGTCATAACCCAACTTAACAAAGCCTTAGTCCTGACTACTAAGGACCAGTCGCGTAATTTCTTTCTTCCTCACCATTACTTGTGCCCTTAAACCTTCCATTTACCCATTTCTTCTGTTTAACTTAAATTCCACTGATAATCAAGACAAAAGGAAATGTTAGAATCTTTATAAGTTTGATCTGGAAAGGCTCTTCTCACTATTAAAAGCAGACCATGCAAAGCACCTATTGTACTTGACAAAATCGACAATACTAACATCTCCGGTAGTCCATTCTTTCTCTGTAAAACTAAAAGAATTGGTTCAAATTGTCCAGGAATTAACTATCCACCCACCAAATCAATTTGCACTTAAAAAATCCTTTGACATAAGAGTACCATAACCTATATTATTTCCAATATTATACAAACATCTAATACCATAAATAGAAGGACATAACAACATCTCATAAGACATCTAAGTTTCCGAAAATTCAATTCCAATGATCCAAAAAACACTTGTGTTCAATAGCATGAAATTAAGCCGAAAAAAGCCTCCTAATTTTCCTGAAGAAAACCACCTCCAACTCCATCCAATTTCTATCCACATTGAATTCCATTCCTTCAAAATTCAATTGCAGCATTAATTTACTTCAAAAAAAAAAAACCTCTGTTTCCTACTCGCTTGTTTGTGACTAAAACTTCGGTTTTACAAATTAGCTTCTATCAATATCAGTCAATTTCAAGCCAAACACATTTTACATACTAACTATGTATGATCAACATCAAACGAAAATAAATTAACCGAGATCATATGAAATGTAATTATAGAAACATTAAACAAAAGACGATTAAAAAAAAGGCGAGAATTACCGGCAAATCGGGGAGAAAATTAGTCAAGTGAGGAACATCCTCGAGGACGAAACCATCATCGTTAACGATTTGATCGGAAACCTGAGCTCTGATACGTTGATTTTGGCGCGAAACAAGCAGCTTTCTTTGGAAGTTTCTGGAATCGAAATTCAAGCTGTGAAAAACCGGATTCAGTGTGGTATTTTTGGAGTTGAATGGAAATGGAGAAAGTGAAGGAGAGGATCTCAAGAGCGGAGAGTGAATCGAGAGATCCATTTACAAATAGAACAAAATTTTTTTTAAAATAAAATAAAATAATTTGAATATATAATAGAAACTGTTGATGAATAGAGAGAGAGAGAACAAAATTGTTCAGGTTTGACGAGTAATGGTGAGATGGTCAAAAGGACATACGTGGACTTTAGCGTCTAATAAGGATCAGTGGGACAAGCAACTGCAGATTGCAGATTATCAAAATCGTTTCCAAATTTACTACCAAGAGTTAGGGGTGTGTACAAAAAACCGTAACCAAATTCAACCGAACTAAGTCGAGCCGAAAAAAGGTGTTTAGTTCGGTTCATAGCTTCTATTCGGTTCAAAATTTAAAAACCGAATAAACTAAAATGTTTTAATGAATTATTTTGTAAAGTTTAAGTTTATTATGGACTATTTGTTGATGATGTTTTATTTTGGACTACATTTAGAGATGACAGTATTCCCCGTGGAACTGGGGCCCCACCCCGAACGGGACGGGGATAGGGGATAATATTTAGGGATGGGGGAAGCACTCCCCGCCCCATCCCCGCCCCGATATATATATATATTTATAATATAATATCAAGAATTCATAATGCACACCCAATGAGTCCACACTATTTAAATACAAGCGTAAATACTGTATATATGATGTATATGGACTATTGAATTGTAATTTTACCTTGAAAGCCTTCCCAGAATTGCACCGTTAAGAAAAAAAATATATTTATAATATAATATATAATATTCAGATGTTTAAAATCATTTAACATTAATTCTTTAAATATAAATAGTTTTTTTTTAATTTTTTTTTAATTTTTTATTTTTTTTAAACTAAACTTTAGAAGCTGGTTTGTTTTATAGAATCTTTGATTTTAGGCTAAAAATATGAATTTATACTTTTTTTTATACTTTTTTTCTTTGTTTTAAATTGTAAATTTTAAATAGTTATATTAGACGGGGAATGAGGCGGGTATGAGGAAGGCCCCTCCACTAGGGAATCCTCACACCCGGCCCCGCTTCTCTTAATGCAGGGATGGGGACGGGGACGGGGATGAGGATGGTTTTGGGGGGCGGGGATGGGGATGGAAAAGCATTCCCCGACCCCGACCCGCCCCGTTGCCATCCCTAACTACATTATGTATTGCATTTTTGGAATTCTATTTTATAGAAATTATAAATATTTTATATTTTGATTGGGTATGTAGACTGAATATGATTGAAATTTTAAATTTTGATTGAAAATTGGGTTGTTTTTTGTTTAAATTATTTTGTTTACGGATTATGTTTTCTTAAAAAAATTTAAGCCTAAATGCCAAAAAAGCAACTTAAAGTCCCAAAATATTAAGAACATATAAAAAAACCTTCGAAACTTAATAGGCCCAAAAACAAATTGAATCGAACCAAATCGAACCGAGATAAAGGTGTTCGGTTCAATTCGGTTTTTAGGTTTAAAACGGTTCAAACCGGTTCACATTTTTTAAAAACCAAAAATATGTTGGTTCAATACGGTTTTAGCCAAAACCGAACCGAACCGATCCATGCCCACCCCTACCAAGAGTAACATTGACTTGGTTGACTTGGTGAATATTGACACATGGTATATATTTTCAAGTTATCATCGACTATATAACCGCAATAAGTGATGGGGAGATCTCTCCCGGTGTTAGAGTTGTCCGATTATGTAAATAGACGACCGTGCTGTGCTCTCATTATGGACTTTTTTTGTTTTTGTTTTTTTGAAATGCAGTCAAATGGATCTAAAAACACTATCATATATCATATCGTTATGGACATGATAGTAGCATAATCTCAATTTAAAGATTTCAACTCTTAGCACATCCACTCTTAAATTCAAGTGTTGTCAACCTCCCATTCACGTCTGAGCAAGGGTTCGTATTTATCCGCATGTAGTTAAAAATTCATTTAATATTGTATATTTTGTATAATATAATTCTTTCTTCTTCTATTTTTCAAAGAAAATTCTATTAAAATACTAAAGCAATAAAATAACCTTGAAATAAATTATATTAAAATAATAAACCGATAAAAATTAATTTGAATATTTTTTTTTATTAAAATAATAAAGTGATAAAAATTAATATGAAATAAAAGAATCTATTAAAATAATAAAGTGATGAAAATGAATCTGAAATAAAAAAATATTAGTATAATAAAAGGGATGAAAATTAATCTAAAATAAAATATTATATTAAATTAATAAAGAGATAAATTTTAACCTAAAATAATAATAAAAATTCATTAAAATAATAAAGCAATTTCAATTAAAATAATAAAGTAATAGAATTAATTTGAAAAAAATATATTAAAATAATAAGTAGAAAGTAAAAATAAAAATTATAGAGTTTATCCAGATAATTTGAAATTCTGTCTTCGTCACCATCACCGATAATGTGGTTAAGCCAAGCCATTATCTTGCTGCATATATAATTCGAAAACGACTAAGACAAATTATATAAATCAAAGATCGAATCCGGAAGTACTGCAGGAGACCAGAAAGTTATTAAAATCAACGTTACAGCTAAGATCCATGTCTTTCCTTTTTCCATCCAAATTGTATTGCTATACAACCCAAACAGATTAATTTTTATTTTACCATATAAGTCATGAGTTGAGACGGCGACCGATGAACGATACAGATAGAACACTATAACTATGGTCGAGAAGGAAAAAAGATAAAATCCACTTAACTTGCATAATTGAGCTTTTCTACAAAACCTCAAGAGCATGAACAACATCTTACTGCTCGATCACACGCTTTGCACCATCCAAGGTATTTCTGAGTAGCATCGCAACTGTCATTGGGCCAACGCCACCAGGAACAGGAGTTACCCATCCAGCTACTTTACATGCTTCCTTAAAATGTACATCTCCAACTAACCTATAACCAGACTTCTTCGTTGGGTCATCGACTGCATTTGTCCCAACATCAATAACTGCAGCACCAGGTTTGATCCAACTGCCTTTTATCTGAAAGTTAAGAAATTTAATTTATTAAAAAAAAAAAAAATCGCCCCACCAAAGCCACTTAAATAGTTCCAATCAACTGGGAACTGTGTGATAACAAATATTATGTTCATTCAGTAAGTGGATGAGTTGATAGAAATTAAATAATAATGCTGCCTATTGAACAATTATATATTACACCATGTTAACCTATATATACAAGTATAGAACCACTGAACCACATATACAAAAGGATGCTACTTTAGGCTTAAAAAAAAAGTATAAAGATCGAACACAAATATGACAAAATATTGTTTAAAAATGAAAAAATAAAATGGAAGTGGAATATGGCATCGACACAATTTGTATCCTTAGCAAGTGCAAGTAAAATCTTCACTATTTTTATAAATGTCTGAAAAAAAAAAAAACTTCGTTAAATTTCAATACGATATATTCAGATTATTTGATTGGGTTTATGGATTTTCAAGCACATGAAACTGTCAACACTAGAATAAATTTATTCTGCATTATTGTAGTATGTATAAACTAAAGTGCTAGACTGTATAAGAAGAGCCAAACGAGGATTGGAAAAATGAAGTCATCAGAACAAAATGTTGAAAATAAGAACCAAGAAAATACAAATATAAGAATTGTCCCCATTTACCATCTGTGCTTGTCCTGCAGCTGCAATAATGATGTCAGCTTCACGAATGACACTTTCAGGATCAGGCGAATGTGAATGGACTACGGTAACTGTTGCATCCGCTTTCAGCAGTAGCAGTGAAACTGGCAGCCCAACTATGTTACTACGACCCACAACAACTGCCTTTTTTCCCTTTACACTTATACCACTTCGTGATAAAAGTTCAAGACATCCCTGTATATAAAAAAACTAATCTCAGAAAACGCAATAAATACCACAAAGAGAATTGCCACTTAAGCTAAAAGCTAACAAAAATCTACATATCAAAGTTACAAATTTAAGGACAGAGTATATGATTGCCTTGGGGGTGCAAGGAAGGAAAAGAGGCTCTCTGCCTTTCATAGCAAGCTTGCCGATGTTCAAAGGATGAAAGCCATCTACATCCTTCTCGATGCTGATTTCAGTTAAAACTTTCTCCTCATTTATATGCTTTGGCAGCGGAAGTTGGACTAAAATACCTGTCAATGTAGCAAAATGTTTCTTTAAAATAAACACAAGAAGCAGTTTCACAACCCAACACTAAACACAATTAAACTGTGAACGAAATTAAACTTTTTACACTTTTCTTATCTAAGCAAACAAAACAGTACTTTACTTTTAGACATGTAAGAAAACAAGAACTAGTCTTAAAGAACTATGAGAGTATGAGTTGCCAGTTGCTACTGTTTCCATGACTAAAAAATTGATGCAAAACTATTACAGTTATCTTTAATTTCAATAGTTGCATATATAATTACAACTAACCAACCGTGCACATCATGCATTGCATTGAGCTCATGAACCTTGCTGATCAGATGAGCTTCAGACACTTGTTCGGGGAGGTCAATGTCGAAAGACTTAATCCCAACTTCAGCACAAGCCTTTCTCTTCATATTCACATAGCTCTGAGAATCCTTCCTGCTTCCCACAATTACAACGGCCAGTCCTGGAACCTGTTCAAAATTAATCACCGAAAGACAATTCACAATCTTACTTTACAAACACCACATTGTCACTAGACTATAATTTCTAATTAGAAACTTGATCATCCTTGTGGTTTGAATTAAAATTAACGAGGAAACAATAACATAAAAGCGTGAGATTAGAGTACCTTGTCATATTTCTGGGAGAGGAGGCGAACTTCGTCGGCAATTTCAGATCGGATTGTCTGAGCAATTGCTTTGCCATCGATTATGGTGGCCTTTTGATCGGACGGTGACGCCATTCTCCAAAAGATAGGGTCGATGAACTTCTATGTGACTGACTACCAACCGCACTAACATTAAACATATTCACTCACTTCTATGAACTTCTAATATTCCAATCAAAGTATCGACATTCAAACAAAAATCAAAAGCAAATCAAACTATCAACATATCAAGTATCAAGGATAAAGTATAAACCATGTTAGAAAATAAGACGAATATCAACCACTGTATAGTGTTTATTACAATAATATTATACTAAATAGTAAATAGATAATATGAATATATGATTTAATCTGAAAAACAAAAATACGATACTAAATAGATATAACTAATAATATAATAATTAAAAATTCATATGATAAAATTAAACCAAACATATATGATCTTTCTACATGTAATTCGTATAGTGATAGGAACAATTATAAGATTAAAGACACAAATATCAATTAGTATTAGTATCACAATTCAACATATCAACAATTCGATTATTAGTATCACAAAGACACAAATATCAACCATTTGTCCATTTGAGAGTTGAGACAGAGAGAATGAGAGAGAGAGAGAGAAAGCAGGTTGTACCAGGCCTGACGGCGGCGAGTCGGCGACGAGAGGTAGCTGTGGTCGACGACGAGATATCGGCGAGGCAGAGATTGGCTGTGGTATTTGGTCTAGGGCTGTGAATTGATTCAATTGAATCACGATTTTGGGCGTTTTTGAAAATCCAATATTATGCTCGAGTAAAATTACTAAAATGACTTATTTACTAAATAGTTTGTAACTACACCCCCACGAATGATTAATCAGTTTCCTACTAGTGATTTGATTTTCTTATATATCATTAAAAATCTTTTTATTTTTCAAACCCTAACTTTTCGTCTAAATAATAATTTCAAATAGGGTTTAGCTACTTCCTGTATTATTAATCAATTTTTCTCTGGTAGACACGTAACTATGAGCATACTTAGAGCATCTCTGATGGTAACATGAATTGTGAAAAAATTAGATGCCACGTAGGATAAACAGCCACTTTGTTAAAAAATTCGTCTCCAACTTTTTTTTTATTTTTTTTATAGAGGCTATTAACATGACTCTTTGATTTCAGAGGGTCTATTACATCCATTTTGTTGGCACAGTAATCAATCACTCTTGTCTTCTACTTTATTTTATTCAACAATTTTTAAGTACATATAAAGAGATTAATAATAAATTGACATGTCATTAAAAAACATGTATTTTACAAGTGAAACATTAGAGACTATTTTTTCATTCGGATATCTATCAAGTTTAGTTATATGCCACGATATCTATCAAGTTTAGTTATATGCCACATATGAATCAATTGGTTTGACAATATTCACATATCACATTTTTTTTCAAATGCAAGCCATATTACTATTGGAGATGCTCTTATAGCACAAGTGTCACCTCATCACTTTTTGCCATGTGTATATAATTAACTGTGGTTGATAATTTAAAAAGTGATGAGGTGGCATTTGTGCTATAAGTATGCTCGAATTTGTGTGTTCATTAGAGAAAATTTGTATTGTTAATGGGTAGTTATATGAGAGAGAGTTAGTTACGTTCTGTTTTAATATATATATTTTTTAAATCCTTAATTTTTATACACCCTTGGATTAAAATCTAAGGAATAGAAATTGACCCAACAACCATACAATCATGCATAGTAGCTGAACGCTTTCAAATAAATTTAATTATCATTTAAGGAGTATGGAGAATGCATCAAAGGATGTGAAAATCCTGTATAGTTATTGGATAATTTATTGGTTGTTAGGCTGCCATGTGGCAATCAAAAAAGTTGAAGTTAAGTGAATAACAGGATATAACCTAGGACTAATTGCACAAACATCCCCTCAGTTTAAGTATAATTGTATATATATGGAATTTTTACCCATAATTACATAAACATCCCATGTAATTAGTTGACTTCGTTAAATCTAACATATCCACAATTTTAACCAAAAAATGACTAAAGTGCCCCTAGTTACCTATTTTATTATTAATTATATATATACTTTATTTTTTTTGACAATTTATATATATACTTAAAATAATAATTATATACCATACTTAATTTATTTATTTAACAATTTTTATAATCCATTTTTTACATTTTTATAATCCATTTTTTTAAATAAATAAATTAAGTATTATATATAATTATTATTTTTAAGTATATATATAATTATTTTTTTAAATATATATATATATAATTATTTTTTTAAGTATATATATAAATTGTAAAAAAAAAAAGCAGTGATGCAGAAAGCGCCGCCAGGCACCGCCTAGTCGGTCGGCGGTGGGCTTTCGCCGCGCTTTTGATGTAATCGGCAGAATTAGGTGGAAATGGTCAAAGTCGGTCAACGGTAGAGAAAGTCGGTCAAAGTCGGTCCAAATCGGTCTAAGTCGGAGGTAGACGGGGTGGTGGTCAACGGCGGTCAATGGCGTGACTTCGAAAGAAAAAAAAAAAAGATAACCCCAAAACCACGTCTTCTCCCCTTCTTCGCCATTATCTGTCATCGTTGTCGCCTTCGTTGCCGTCGTCGCAGTCGCCATCGCCTTCGTCGCCATCGAACCTGATCTTCTCTCGTCGTCGAAGCTGATCTCTTCTCTCGCCCATTCTCTTCTTCTTCTTATCACTGATTGTGATTTAATAAATATTATTTAATATTTAATTGTTGAATGTGTGATAACTGTGTTGACTAAGACTAAGACTTGTTCATTATTGAGTTGTACCTTGTGTATTGTGCATTATTGACTTGTACCTTGTTTTAAGTTTTTAATAATTGTTTTACTTGCACATTGTTTTAAATTTTAATACGCCGATACATTGTGCATTTCCATAATTATTTTAATACTACACTGATAATTGTTTTAATACTACACTGTTTTATAATTCATAATTGTTATTGTTTCAATCATACATATTTCTGTTTCAAATCATATATATTTTTGTTTCAAATTGCAATTTATAAACTATGAATATACAAAGTAGTATGTACTTTAAACATTTAATCAAATACAAGTTGCACAAAAATAAATAATATATATATATATATATATATATATAAAATCCTGTGGACCGCCGATCAGCTTCCGACCGGCCAGTCGACCAACTTCCGGCTGTCCACCTAGTCCCCGCCTAGTCCCCGACTAGGCGGCCTAGGCGCTAGGCGGGGGGTCGCCGCCCGACTAGCGCCTAGCGCTTTCTGCAACATTGAAAAAAAGAGTATATATATAATTAATTATAAAATAGGTAACTAGGGGCACTTTAGTCATTTTTTGGTTAAAATTGTGGACAATGGTTAGATTTAACGAAGTCAACTAATTACAGGGGATGTTTGTGTAATTATGGATAAAATTCCATATACATGCAATTATGCCTAAACTCAGGGGATGTTTGTGCAATTAGTCCTATAACCTATTACAACCTGTAGTTTTAAGTAAAAACTTGTCTTTTTTATATTTAAATAATTAAAATGTTATAACTTTGTTAGAAATGTAACCACTTCCATACAGTGAAGTGACAATTTTTCTTCTGTTCTTTTTAATACATTTAAAATTTTTAATATTTTTCAAAATAAAATGTTACAACTTTGTTAGGAATATAACCACTTCCATCAGGCAAGTGAAAATTGTTTTTCACAATATGACAAATATGGTGAATACAATTTTTAGAATTTAATATACAATGCCAATATTAGAGAAAGTTATTTAAAAATATATGAAATTAAACTAAAACTATTAATATTAATCACTTTTGATCTCATCAATGATTACATTCATACAAATAAGGAACCTCATGTAACTAAAAAATATATATATCATTTGTGATAAACTACATGAATGTTAATATAATTTATGGAATTTAAGTTTTTAATATAACAAAATATCAAACTATGCTAATATTCATTTGGTAGAATTTGACAGTTAAGTCAATAGTCCGATGTATATATATATATACAAGTTTTTATACTATTAAAGTTTCATGAATATCCAATTTAAATTGATACATATCTTGGAATTATATAATTAAATTTATTTTAATTAATTAACATAAAAATATACGTTCATTAATTCCATAAAATATTTTATCTACATTTTTGTATGTCAATATAAAAAAATAAAAATGTTTAATGTTGAAATTAGTACCAATGATAAGAAAGTTAGTAGAAATATAAATTCAATATAACTAAAAAGTTGTAATATGTCATTAATTAGCATATCATAATATATTATTTGTTTGCACAAAAAAATGAACAATGAACTTAATATTACATGCGACTATAAAAATATAAAATGATTACATTTAACGGGAAAAAAAAAAAGGAAGTTGAGATGTCACATCCGCAAATTTCTCACACCTATATTAATAATATTGTTGAAGTGGCAGTGCCTTTTCATAGAATCATAGAATGGCAATGGGGTGGGGTGGCCGAGTAATCCTACTCAACCCAAAATTCCAACCTAAATTTCTAATCCAAACCCATGTGACAACATCACACGTACCATGTGCCCACGTCATTATTTCCGAGATCTCATGTGATGTTGCTGCATGGGTTTGGGTTGAAAATTTGGGTTGGAATTTTGAGTTGAGTAGCATTACTCGGGGTGGCCCTCCCTGCACCCCGTCTCATTTAATTTTTGAAAACTCATCCTCTCATAATACCACACCATATATAGAGCGGGGCGGGGTAGAATGGGGAATGCTTTCCCCATTCTCACTCATTTACCCCATTTATGAAAATTATTTATTAACATAAAAAATATTGCATTTATTATTAAGTTAACTTAAACATTACAATTCATAAAATAAATTTATTGTGTTTTCAATCTAGTGATTTTTGTTTAAATTTTTATAGTAAATTTTGTATTATACACTTAAGTTTAGTTTATTATAAATGTTAATATAAATAATAATTAAGTTAAAACAAATATAAACTAAACAAAATCATTAAATAATAAAAATGGATACAATTGGAATAAATTTGATTGAATAAGGGTAAAATTGTGATTAAACAAACTTTAAATAAAGGATACAACTAGAATAAATTATATTAAATAAGAGTCAAACTGTGATTTAAGTAAAATTTTAGGGAGTAAAAAAAAGCTATTTTTATGCCAAGTCAACCGTGTTGCGCCAGAGTTGATGCAACACTGTTGACAAAGGCAAAGTAGCGTAAATTATTGTGTACCGGTTGGAGAAGATATTTGCTCCAAATTGATGCTTTGCCGCACCGGTTGGAGATGCTCTAAGGAACAATGGGACAAGCAACTGCAGAGTGCAGATTATCAAAATCGTTTCCAAATTTACTACCAATTAAAGATTTAAAGTGGTTTACAAGAGTAACATCGACTTGGTTGACTTGGTGAATATTGACACATGGTATATATTTTCAAATCATCTTCGTTTATAGAACCACAATAAGTGACGGGAGATCTCTCCCGATGTTAGAGATGTCCGATTATGAAAATATACGACCGTGCTTTGCTCCGATTATGGTCTTTTTTTTTTTTTTTTTTGGGAAATGCAATCTAATGGATCTAGAAACACTATCATATATCTATAGTTATGGATATATACAGTAGCATAATCTCAATTTAAAGATTTATTGGAATGAATCTTCATGAATACCAATTATTACTACTCATAAACAAAGCCATTCTGGTAATTGATAAGATTGCACTCTAGCAGCAATGGTTTATATATATATACACATCTTACATCTAAATAACACTCTTTTAAGAATTGAAACAAATAACTATATGCACTGTCTGCATTTTATTATTGACAGTTGCGTGCACGTTTAAAATGAATAAACAAAATTTCTTACAATTGCAGATTAAATCACAATTTATGTAGTCAATCATCTCCGAGATATGATTGCATTTACCCTCTGCAAACACTGGAATTTAAGTCGTAATTTTCATCAAAGCTAACCTGTGAGGACAGACATTGCATCCCTGGCTTTGATTTGTTAATGGTCCAATAGTAAATAGCTTTTATCTAAGAAAATGATCAATCATATGTTGTATGACATCTGCGCCTTCAATATGCATGACTTGGTCTTTGACCTGTAAAATAAAAAAGGTAGAATTTTACCCCATAGAAGTATTTTAAGTGAATTTTTCTTATTATTTTTCGATATTGTAAAGATCGGTATTTAACTACCCAAGAGAAAAAAAGTTTCTCATATTTAAACCTGTTAAGCTGCAATCTCATCTACAATGAACGATAGCTATATTATATCATGTAAAGGATTTGCTAGCAAAGCATTTCACAGGTAAACAAAAAGAACATACAGAAGCAAATCTTTTTACATCCATTGTAATTTTTACACATGCTTCCGCACCATCTGTCTCAGTGAGTACACTTGTCTGCATGCACAAATGTGTGTGTGTGTGTGTTTGTGTGGGTGTGTGCAGGGGCTAATCTAGGATTTTCTATCCGGCGGGACTGAATTAAGTACTAGTTAGAAAAATTTTTAAACAACATTAATAGGAAGATAGATTTCATTTATAAAAAGTAAATACATAAGTTATAAAGATATAATAAATCTAACCCATCAAAATGTATATTCCCACAAAATAAAATGAAGTCAAGAAAAAATCATGGGTTAGTCTTCTCGAAAGTTCTCTCTCACGAGAGGAACAGCCGTAGAAGTTGTGGTCCAATAGGTAGAGAGTCTCTCTAGCTAAGAGGAGTATATAATATTTAAATTAACATAAGAGATATTGGGTTTGGACTGTACTTGACAACTTGTATTTTTTTTGTATAAATTTAACATATTAGTAAATGTTGTAAATGAATGAATAATAAATAACAAAGAAAGAGGTGAGAGTTAGAGAGAGACGAGAGAGACAGAGAACAGTTAGCTTTTGTATTGATTTTCAAGTGAGTGCAGGCTTTTCAAATGAGGAGACCATTGTATATAACTATATATATAGCCTTTGAAACTAACCCCACTTGCATTATTAACTCAAGGATGAAGTAAACAATAGCAAGTGGGTCTCTCTAAAATGGATGGTGTTTTAGGCGGTTGGAACAATCGGTGTAAATCCACACAATATTCACAACAGTAAAATCTTTATTTTTATTTTTTTATAAAAATGGCAGACGGAGCTGCAGCCCCGTGCAGCCCCCACAATGATTGCCCCTGTGTGTGTGTGTGAGAAAGAGAGAGAGAGAGAGAGAGAGAGAGAGAGAGAGAGAGAGAGAGAGAGAGAGACCTGTATAATGCTATGAGCAGCATTCCTCTGTCTACTGCTGTGAAAGCTAACATCTATCTTTTCCCATGAAACACGAGATAGTCTGGTCACCAGTTCCTCTGCACAATATGGTCCAACAAACATACTCGTTAGATTAAGAAACTACTAAATTAATGCATTCGATGCAATTTGTTTGTGATTACTCAAGTGCAACTCAAAAAACAGATGGTAATATTTAAAGAAAATCAATGATTGAACTAGGGGAAGAAATGAACTCCATAAAGGTCAACTAAATGGAAATAGAAGTGCAAGGCCACAAAGCCACCAATCAAATTTGAAGCTACAAACCTTCTATCTTGTCAGAGCCACCATCTTCCACTGAATTAGGCTCAGGCTGCTCAGCATCACACGCCTTGCAATGCTCTTCATATACAATATGTGGATATTTTTCGTTTAGAGAATCTTCCCACTATGCACCAAAAAGATGTTCTACTTGTTATACTTCAACAGAACCATTAAAAACTCAAACTAAACTGAAGACATTCAGAAAAAATACCTTTGGCAGTTCACTATCACGTCTTATCGATGATGTTCTCCAGCCAACGATATCTATATAGTAATTTATAATGGAAAAACAATGATATTATATTTAACAAAAATCAAACAAGAATGCAAACATATAGTTAATCAATGACCAAATATATAAAGAAAACAGGTAAGAGTTACATATATCATGAAAAGAGGATACGGTCATAGCCCACATTTGAATACAGCACCCGACGTTTAAAAGTATTCAACGCAGACCTGCATAAACAGTTGGCTATTATTCAATGACTTATGTCCAACCTCCTAAGAAAACAACTAAAGAAACTTTGTATCCATAAAACAGTTTAAAAGTTGCAGGAAATGTTCCGTACATGAAATAATTTTCACCATAATCTTCCGCCAAGCGTTGAATCAGTGGAGGTTTTCCCTCATCGTTATCAGTAAGAAAAAGGTGGCGACCTGTTCTCCTAAAAATCAAATGGATAACAAAGCCTGCAGCTTTCTCAAAGACAGGTACACCAAAAAGAAATGGTACCTGCACCCAAATACCAAGTTCTTCAAGCCAAGAAACAAGACAACTTAATCTGCAGACATAAATCTAGCAATAAATAAATAAAATATAGCACAAATTATAATGATGAAGGAAGATTAACATTATAGAAGTTTTTTCAATCCACTGGCACAAAATTCAACAATGATAAATGGTTTCCACATGCATAGAATCAGTTAAGGTTATAAAACAGGAATTATATTCACAGGCACAGCTAGTAGCAGAGCACATTCTCAATTACTGCAATAATGCATTCCACCCAACACCCCCCGCACCCCACCCTGCCCCCGCCCGCCACCCCCCCACCAAGCGGAAAAAGACCCGCCGGCTTCTTTTCTTTTCTTTTTTTCATTTTATTTTCCCTCCCTCTTGAAACATTTCCAGAAACTCGAGTCTTTTTTCTTCTTCAACAACAACACTTATACAACCAAATTTGGTTTCTTTTTAATTATTACAAAAACATACAAGTCTGAAAATTTCCTTCAAAGATACTTATTTAGCACTCTATAATTTAATTCACAGCTCAATACATTCTATGAAATGCCTTTGCTTTCCCTGAGAATGGGCAAAAACAGTCCCCATACAAATATGCAAAAAGAAATTCTGATACACAAAGGTAGCATTTTCAATGGCTCAAACCAATCAACCACACTTTAATGCATCATGCCTACTTAAGATGAACCCATCTAACTATATTCCTGTTCACTCTCAACTCTCAAGTCAAGAAACCTTCATGCATTAAGAAAAGTACCTACTTCAGTCCCAGTCAGAACTATAATACCAAACTTTTCCTAACAAATTTCAGCAGATACAAGGAACAACGTTCAATATGATTATAATGAAATTGGGAACTCTTAATAAAAAATTAATTAAAGTAAATATGATACTAAACTTAAAAATACCTGCTTATTACCCCTTGAACCAAGATGAGGTGTCGCAACAGTGATGAAGTTCATAGCCACCAAACCACCTATGGTACCTCTTGAATCCTCTTCATGTCTATCAGCCGAATTCTCTATATTTTCTATCCTCGGAGGTCTATACAATCTCCCAATTGCATATCTTGCCACTAAACCTCCAACAGAATGTGCAACAAAGGAAATTTTATGCAGATTTGGCTTCCTTTGAATCATTTCAAGAACCTAAAATTCAAGTATTCTGTTAATAACAACATAAATATGAACAAGATTCTTCATCACACAGGGATGCTAAAAAAATGCAAAGTTGTAACATGAATACGATACCAACCTCTTGGGTTAACCGCTCACCCATTACATCCACACCTTCTAGACTCAGTGTAGACACGTTTCGATCACTACCTGCAGAATATGTCCATAAAGTAAAATTAAAGTTTATATATCAATATTGCACTGGTTTTACACATACTCACTTGTATGTGGAACAGTGCAAACTACAACACTATAAAAGGACATCAAAGAATTAGACATTTTATTGTTGACGGGTTAGTTGATGCCAACCATTGCATTTACATTTACTTCTCTGGTATGAAGCATGATAACGAACATAGATTCATGAATATAGTGTTACATAAATGCCACCCAAAAAAAAAATTATGTACATACTTCTAGGCATATGATTCGCCAAAATGACAATGATCCATTATAGATCTTAGTAAGAATCACACAACTAACAATAACAATACCAGTAAATGTATATTAGTAGCAAAAGTGTACAATCAATTTAGAAAGCATAACACAAAAGAAATTGCTGCTTACGATGAACGAATACTTTATCAGGTAGCATTTTAACAAATTGCTCAGCTCCAAATTTCCAATCTTCGGTACTGCACCATCAAATATACAAACCACCGTCAACAAAGTTCAATTAAGAAATAACGATTTCCTAATTAAATACTAGAAATGAAAATATAAGACACAGAAATTTTGTAATTAATTGCAATCAAAGATAAATTCCAAAACATTGTCAATCAAATGCTAAAACAAACACTAAAGTAAATTAAATAAAACGGACAACATCAAAAATCAATCATGAAATCGAAAATCTGAATCAAAATTAAACAAGAAGAAAAAAAAATCTAAATTGTCGTACAGAAATTAAAATAAAAATAAAAATAAATCAGACCTTCCGAGGATTCCATGGACCATGACGACGAGATGATCGGCAGAAGAAGAATCGGAATCCTTACAACTCCAGACATCGTGGCTTCCATTCACCAACTCTTTCGAGCAAACTCCGTTCTCCACCGTCCCATTCTCCATAGCTGTTCCGGTTCACTAATCACGAATTTAA
The DNA here is from genome assembly GCA_030490815.1 of Acer saccharum. NCBI lineage: Eukaryota > Viridiplantae > Streptophyta > Magnoliopsida > Sapindales > Sapindaceae > Acer > Acer saccharum. The sequence continues at coordinate 56,611,113 of CM059866.1, forward strand.
TTTGCGAAAAAACCGCCAAATAAAGATCGGAGCGGGAGGTTGTGTTTGGAGGTATGCTGTTAGAGATTCTCGAGAAAATTGAGAGAGAAAAGGCCAGAAAGTGAAATGATGTGTGAGATAGTTGGTTAGAACTAATAATGAGAGAGAAACCTGAAAACGAAAAAAACAAAGAATATAATATATATTTTTTAAATAATTAAAAAAAAAAAAAAAAACCGTGCCTATGTGTTGTGCAACTTGTGCGTGAAAAAACCGTGAAACCGAATCAAACTGATGAACCCCACCTATAAAATTTGGATTGGTTCGATTACAATTTACAAATATAAAAAATTGGGTGGTTTTGTTTGTTTAAATTTTAAGGAAATCCAAATTTTAGTTTTTATTTTTTATTTTTTTATTTTTAAGAAATCCAAATTTTATTTATGATGACCAAATTTAGTTATTTATATCCTATGTAGTATTTACCTTCGACTTTGAATTTAGTTCAAGATTAGTATTATTAATTTTAAAATACGAGGATTTGAACTTAAAATATTGCAATGTTGAATTAGGACGGTGGGTGGCTGGCTGGCGGTTCCTGATTATTATTAAAATTAGTTTTTTTATAAAAAAAATCATATTATCTTTGGTTTTGGCCCATAAATAGGTGACATTAGTACATTACTGCTTACCCCTAATACATTTGTTGTAAGATTTTTTTTATTTAACTTTTAAAATATTGATTTTTTTTTTTTTTTTTTTTTTTTTAATAATTGGATTGAAATCTGATCTCCAAAACTCCAACCGTCTATCACCGTTGGAGATAAATTCCAATAAACAAGATTTTTTTTTAAAATAATTAGTTTTAATTCACAATAGGGTGGCCACTATGGTAAATTTTCCTACGAATGGCTATTTCTATTATACTATTCGTTAATAATGATCGTTTAAAAATAAATTTCTCATATAATACCCATTTTGATAGTGAATTCCAATTAATAATCCTAAAATTCCATCCGTTGCCTGGGTTTATAAAAGTTCGAATTTTCAAGAATTGAAGTCTTTTATAATAATCATCCACGGCTTTAACATATCTTAATGCCTGAAAGTTGGATAGGATGGCCCTTACATAAGGATTATATTGCCCCCAATTTTTACGAAACCAAATGGGTGGTCATTAGGTAATTGTCTTTGAAATATTTTTATACAAATATCCGAGCCGATTTAAGAAAATATACATATATATCGGAGCCGGTTTAAAAATCTTAAGCGCGTATGATTTGTGTGAGCGCGTATAGGTTGGGAACGGTAGTTTAGGTCTGCTCGACAGCGAAAGCTGACACAGGAGGAAGAGTATAAAAATATATTGTAAATTGTAATCGCTTTATCTAACCGACATCTCATATGTCCATTCACTGATGATCCATGAAGAACGTAAAAAATCTGCTTTTTGCTGCCCAATTTTCTTTTTATTTTATTTGGAGAAAGTACCGACACAAGTGAATGAATAAGTGAACAACCATCGCCCACGTTTATTTTTGTTGAGTAATGACTCTTGTTCTGTACAATTTTCAAATATTATCTCTGCTTTTTATAAAATTTAATTTGTAATTTTATTATTTTAGAGTGTATTAATTTTAATTAAATAATTATCTTCCTTGGAGTTCAGACTTGAGACTTGATACTTTAAGACAGTTAGATTTTTAACAAATATTAATAGAATAATATATATAGAAAAATTTTCAAATGAGGATGTCCTGATAGAATTATATAAGGATATTGAACGTGAGCCACTCGTTTTACATACTTTGACTTGGTGTGTATGCACTTGTCAAATCACTGTTATAAATGAGTGGCTCACATTCAATATCCTAATAAAGTTATATAAGGATGTCCTGATAGGAATAAGACTAAATATATATATATATATATTATAAGTTTATTATTATTTTTTTTTTTGGTATCGAGGATCCTGACAGATAGGAAACCCCAGCCCAAACCCCCGGCCATACAAAGATGTAAGCGGGTAAATCAAAACTTGTTTTCGCCTGGGTAGGATTCGAACAGCTGACTTGGTAGTTACCCGTACCCCAAGCTCGTCCTTCCACCAGCTAAGCTAGCGCCTTGATGGCTAGCCACAATGCAATTGCTAAGAGTAGAATCAAGGACTTGGGATGAAAATCTCAAGCCTTGGTCCACCAAGGCAACCACCTTGTGGTTAAAAAAGTATCATAAGTTACAACTATTACGATATAACTACCGAGACTTGTTAAGATAAGATAATATATGTGCAGGTCTGGATAACTGCTTCCATAAATCGGAAGAAAACTCTTCATATATGTTTGTAAAATCGAACTCCTCAATATTTCATCTTTTCTAAAAGGTGATGTGCAATTATGTTAATCAATAAGTTCGGATGCACGCTTGAATAGACTAATTTGAATTATTTATTTATAGCGGAAATCATTTTGTTGCCTTAAATTCTAATAGTTTTCTTTTTAATCAAGTATTTAAGAGGCTTTAATAGTTATGATTCTCTAAAAAAAAAAAATTAAAAAAAAATTTATTTTTTATCCCTGCATTAAATAATAAGTAGTTAGACTTTTACTATTATACCTCTTATTTTAACTATTTATGTTTATTATGTTAACCTATTTTATTCAAAATAAATAAGACAACCGGTTTTAATAAGTTTAATCTTGTTAGCCTTTGAACTTTGTATGTATATATATATTTTGAAAGAGAAACACATTACGGAGCAACCAAAGAACAAGAGGGGCTAACATCCAGCCAAAAAAACTCCCGTGCAGAGGAGAAGGCTAACGAAGAACCAACTCGTTTCCGGATTTAGGAACAGCCAGACACTTACAAGGACCTACCTTTAACAGAAGAGCCTTAATATCATCACCAATAAATCTAGCATCATGAGAAGAGCCAGAATAGTTCAGAAAAGAAACAACCTTGATAGAATCAACATCCACAAACCTGACAGGGAGATTATAAAACCTGGCAAGCGAAAGACTCTCACGGAGAGCCATGAAGTGGGCCGTGTCACAGTTGGAGAAACCGAACAAAAGGGGAGACTTAGCAACCAGAATTTTACCTTTATCATCTCTTATTGTTGTTCCAACCCTGAATGAGGAAGAATCTGTACGAGAGACAATACTAGAATTAATCTTTAGCGTACCTGGGGAGGGAGCTAACCAACCCACTGAAACCTTGCTAAGATGTTGGGCATGCTGCTGAGAGAAAACCAACCTGTTATGCTGAAACTCCTTACGCATATCAAATGCCGACTCAACCAATCTTCTTAGATCCTTTGCCTTCTCATTGTTCAGAAGGGCATTGCGATCCTCCCAAATTGCCTAAGCAATCATACAAAAAAGACTATAGTCTTCAGAAGAAGCCTGAGAAGCGATGAATTGAAAAACATTCATGACCGGGAGATGATTGATTCGAGTCAGGAGAGACCTAAACCTGGTTTCCGACCAAATCTTCCTAGCTGATTTGCATCAAAACAGGGTGTGACAAGTGGATTCAGTATGACTAGAACACCTATTACAGCTCGATGAAACCACCACTGTCCTTTTCCAAAGATTATCTAAAGAAGGGAGAGCATTCTGGCAAGCCCGCCAAAGGAAGACCTTGACCTTAGGAGGTAAATTCAAACTCCAAAGGGAATTCCACCAATTTTGCTGCTGTGAAAAACTAGAACCAAAGGTTTAAAACTTCTCGGAAATGGCTAAGCGATACCCACTTTTCACTGAAAATATGCCATTCTTCTCAAAATGTCACTTAATACTGTCTTTACCCCTATACCAACTCACTGGAATTTTGAGAATCTCAGCTTTATCAATTGGCAGAAAGAGCTAGTCCAGCAACTCAATCTTCCACCCCCTTCTATTCCTAGCAACAAGGTCCGCAACCCGGATATCGGAACCAGGATCGGTCATTATTGGCCTGAAAGTGCTCGATTTAGGGATCCATTGATCCTTGAAGGCTCTTATATTCTTACCATCCTCGACCGTCCAACCCAGACCTTTGGAAAGCAAAGATCTCCCCAACACAGACTGCGCCATGCATGAGAACAACCAGCTTTCAGAGGGGCATCAAGGAAAACCGAATCCCTGAAATACTTTACCTTCAAAACCTGCACTGCCAAAGAGTCCAGGGTAGTCAGGATTCTCCAAGCTTGCTTGGCTAATAGGGCTTGATTGAAAAAGGATAAATCCTTAAACCCTAAACCCCCAAAACATTTTAGAATGCACATGTTATCCTAGCTGATCCAGCTGATGCGCTTTCCCTCTTTAGAACCCCACCAAAAGTTGGATGCAATGGCACTAATCTCTTTACAAAGATTGACCGGCAGCTTGAAAATGCTCATAGAATAATTTGGAATCGCTTGAGCCACCGCCTTGATCAGAACCTCATTACCTCCGAATGAGAAATAGGTGTCTTTCCAACCCCGCAACTTCTTCCAAATTCTATCTTTTAAATTGTTAAACAACACTCTTATTCCTATCCACAATTGAGGGGAGGCTAAGGTAACGATCTTGGGAATTACCATCATTAATGCTAAACAGACCTATAATATCTCGTCTCACATAGGCTGTCACATTAGGATTAAAAGTGATTTTAGACTTGCTCAGATTTATTTTTTACCCCGATGCCCTTTCATAGGTACCCAAGACGTTACAAATGCATTGCCCGCTAGCTACTGTGGCTTTACTGAATAGAATGCTATCATCCGCAAGGATCAATGGATCCCTTATGTCTCTCTCTCATGTTATTCACTCAGTCTCTCTTTCACGCCATTAACCACACTTTTGCAAAACCTATCATTAAGCCACCTTTGCCAAGCTCTTCTGCTGGTCACTGACGAGGTGGTGCCGAAAATGCCAAGAGAATTTTTTACCATGTTTTAGGGTTACTTTCCGATGAACAACTCTTGAGAGACGATGATCTTTATTCCAAATTTTCTATGGCTGTCTTTTGTTCTAATGCAAGTCCTTTTGAAGATGATTACAAAATCTACTTTCTAATCAACCTAGTAGACTTCTTGTATTTGCTGGAGAAGTCCTATATTGACTCAAAGCCCGACTATGACTCTAATGATAGATCTCACTGCTTTGACACATGGTTGAGGTTTGATTCCGTTTTGCATAAGGCTGCCAACAAGTTCTGGGACCAGATGGTGGGTCAATAAGAGGACTAGGACGACCATAGTCACATGGGTCAAGTATGCATGGGTCTAGAAGATGATGATGAACAAGAATACATGAAAGACCAGATGGGTTTGGAAGATGATGATCAATCAGAAGGTCCAGAAGATGGTGATGATGTAGAATATCAAGAAAATGATGATGAAAACAAATTTTCGTAAATACGACGAAACACAATAACAAAGATTGAGCATACCATTAACCATCTCATGATCATCATTTGGCTGGTTACTTGGAAGCCGTAGAGACATTGAAGCCACTTTCCTCAGCAACAACTTGGCATGGTTATAAGAAAGCAACATCAAATAGTTACCCAAATTAATTATAAGAGCTCCATTGAAAATGAAGACTAGGACTAAAACCCACATGAAATAATAACTTGGAACGAGAAAAGAGCCAGCTATGACAAAGAATTGTGGCATAATGTAACGTGTCAAAAGAAGATAAATTGAGAAAGTTGAAATCCCACCGAGAAGCATTAATGTTCGGCAAGGAAGTTTGAACAATAGGACAATAAGAAATATGGTACTAGTGGTGAAAACAACTGTAATGAAGAACATTAGGTAGAAGATGAGTGGTAGTTCTCCATATAAAACATCCTTAAATTCAAATACTAGAGCAGTTGCAACCCAGCCTTCTTTTGTAAAAAAACTAGGAAGGGCACAAATTACTGCAAAAGCCAACCCGATGAATATTGCAAGGACCGCCAAATGTTCTGTATTTGTCTCCAAACTAGGAGCTGATATAGGCCTAAGACAATTTTATGGAACCTTATTACACGTAACAGAATGTAATCCTTTTCTACAAGTTTTACAACTTTTTCCTAAAAATGATACTACTTCTTGAAGTAAGTTAATATCTAATCCTGATTCTATTTATGATTCTATTTCACTAGATATTTTTGTTTCGCTTTCATTGACTATGCACACATTATCTTTATCAGATAGTTCATCTATATTAATTATTTCTTCAAGTTTTTCTGTATAGTCTTCTTGCTCTAAAATGTTAGCTTTGACATTTTTTGCTTCAACAAAATAGAAATAAAAATGAACCTTCAGTTTCTCTAGCTCTTGAAGTTGTGCATTAAGAGTCCCCACATTGTTCACTGCCAACGCGACAACCTTTGGATCCGCCCTCGTCACAAACTGTTTGTTTCAAGCCATATCAGTCGAGATCTTAACAATTTCAAGTTGAATTTCCGAATATAGCTGGAATCTCTTGGGTGGAGTTGGATAGTTTTGTTGTAGCCACACACCGTATTGGGCACGGTATGGGCTATTGATACCTTCGTTGTCTATAAGGCCCCAACCCTTAAAAATCGTAATAAAATAATTAATAAAAACAATTCTACACACAAAAGTTTTTTAAATTAAAATTAAAACTTCATTACTGACCTCCCCTATAAAACAAGCCGAAACCATGTCTTTATGATCATCTTTGTTGTAATCGAACCCATAGTCGTTGTAATACAACCTTTGTGTGAGAGGTGTGCCAAACGGATAATCTCCCTCTTGGATATCTTGAGAAAGAGAATTTCGATGGTGATTTTTACCCTTTTTCAGAGATCGGATGAAATCTTTAGTAACGGTGAGACACTCTTTACCCTTTTTAAACTGATTGGCCACTGCATGTGCCATGTCCAATGAATAACTGGTCCTTGACTCATCGACCTTCGTGTATAACAGCAGAAGTATCACTTCGTTCGTAGAAGACACCAATTCATCGATATACGTAGTAACGTGCTACAAAAAAATAATAACAATAAGTAAGGAACATATACAAATATAGACAATTATGATTCAAAAAAAAAAAAAAAAAAACCTCACCTCCAGGACTTCTATATTACTCTTTCCTAAATACTGGGGATAGCTAAGAACTAGTCCGAAAACAGGATAAAGTTTCAATTGCAAAATAAATAATATCATTATAAAAAAATAAAAATAAAAAAACGAATTCAAAATTATAAATAAATAAATAAATAAATATATAAAAAAAAACTCACAAATCCTTTTAACTGCTCCGCAATGCCTAGATTATAAGTATGAGCGTGAGCAATATGGCGAACATTCCCCTCCCAATTCTGGTGATAAAGATGGGAGCGGTAAATAACACTGTAAACAATGTAAAACAAATTAATAAAAAATATATATTAAAATACTAACAATATAATATAAAATATAATAAACTTACCCAATGGGACATATAGTCTCCATATCAACTGAAAAAATCGAGACGCCAACCCTTTTAGGACCAATGTCCATGTTATATACATGGCCATATCCAATAGAATTAGTTTTGAATCTCTTATTAATGATTCTGTATAGAGTGTCATCGTAGATAAACCTCATACTTTGTCATATAAATAAAAGAACAACACCAGTACAAAACTAAATAAGTTTAGAAGTACAATGGACAAGTCATTAAATCTACCTAAAATATTATTAACTCAACCTACTTATTCAGCAAAGTCGTATATTAATTCCATTTATCATAAAAATACCATGACGACCATAGTTACCTAAGTCAAGTCTGCATGGGTTTAGAAGATGATAATGAACAAGAGTACATGGAAGACCATATAGGTTTGGAAGATGATGATTAATCAGAAGGTCTAGAAGTTGGTGATGATGTAGAATATCAACAAGAAGACGATGATGACGAATAAATAAAGGACAAGATGGGTCTAGAAGATGATATAGAAGAAGGTCTAGATTTCTAGAAACATTGTTAGGGCGTATGTGGCGGTTTGCCTGGATTGTTGAGCTGCCCTACTCCGCTTCTTTCTTGGTATCTACCCCTCCTGATTGGGCTCTGGCTATAAGATTGAAATTGCTCCGTCGAGGAGGTTAGATCGGGTTATTCCCCCACCCAAGTCTTGGCTACCCGTGGTTTGGGCTTACTTCATAGCCGAGGTTTGGTTCTTACAAAGTCTGGACCTAGAAGCAGATCCAGCCAATTGAGGGGACTTGGTTGTATCAGGCGAAGCAAGTCCATGAGGTTCTGTATAGTGAGAAAATCCTTCCTTGAAGATATTGCCAAATTTTACTGTTAACAAAAGGATGTCTCTCTCTCTCACATCATTTACCCAGTCTCTCACTCACGCCATTAACCACACTTAAAAAAAAAAAAAATAAAAATAAAAAAACCTAACTCGCAAAACCTATCATTAAGCCACCTTTGCCAAGCTCTTCTGCTGGTCATTGACGAGGTGGTGTCGAAAGGGCCAAGATAATTTTTTACCATGCTTTAGGGTTACTTTCCGATGAACAACTCTTGAGAGACGGTGATCTTTATTCCCAATTTTCTATGGCTGTCTTTTGTTCCAATGCAAATCCTTTTGAAGATGATTACAAAATCTACTTTCTAATCAACCTAGTAGACTTCTTGTATTTGCTGGATAAGTCCTATATTGACTCAAAGCCCGACTATGACTCTAATGATAGATCTCACTGCTTTGACACATGGTTGAGGTTTGATTCCGTTTTGCATAAGGCTGCCAACAAGTTCTGGGACCAAATTGTGGGTCAAGAAGAGGACTAAGACGACCATAGTCACATGGGTCAAGTATGCATGGGTCTAGAAGATGATGATGGACAAGAATACATGAAAGACCAGATGGGTTTGGAAGATGATGATCAATTAGAAGGACCAGAAGATGGTGATGATGTAGAATATCAAGAAAATGATGATGATGATGATGATGATGATGATGAAAACAAATTTTCGTAAATACAATGAAACACAATATTCAACAAAGATTGGGCATACCATTAACTATCTCATGATCATCATTTGACTGGTTACTTGGAAGCCGTAGAGACATTGAAGCCATTTTCCTCAGCAACAACTTGGCATGGTTATAAGAAAACAACATCAAATAGTTACCCATATTAATTATGAGAGCTCCATTGAAAATGAAAACTAGGACTAAAACCCACATGAAATAATAACTTGGAACGAGAAAAGAGCCAGCTATGACAAAGAATTTTGGTATAATGGAACGTGTCAAAAGAAGATAAATTGAGAAAGTTGAAATCCCACCAAGAAGCATTAATGTTCGGCAAGGAAGTTTGAACAATAGGACAATAAGAAAGACGGACTAGTGGTGAAAACAACTGTAATGAAGAACATTAGGTAGAAGATGAGTGGTAGTTCTCCATATAAAGCATCCTTAAATTCAAATACTAGAGCAGTTGCAACCCAGCCTTCTAAAGTAAAAAAAAAACTGGGAAGAGCACAAATTACTGCAAAAGCCAACCCGATGAATATTGCAAGGACCGCCAAATGTTCTGTATTTGTCTCTGAGGCCCGAGTTGGTTCACGCTGACCAAATGTTCTGACTAATTAGGGGACCTCTTCTTGAGCTACGAATACCCAGAACCCTCCCACCTCTCTCTGCTCTTGAGACAAGGCTCGAGAAGGCTTCAACACAAATTAAAAAAACATAAGGAGAGAGAGGACAACCCTACCTCAACCCTTTGGAAGGGGACACAGAGCAAACAACTCTACCGTTCAGAAGGAAGGACAGAGAGGAAGTGGAAACACAGTCCATCACCAGTAGAATCCAATCCCGAGGGAAATTTAATTTCTCCAAGACAGCTTTAAGAAAGGCCCATTCTACACGGTCATACACCTTGCTCATGTCTAGTTTGAGCGCCATCTGTCCCTTAGACCCTGACTTCTTCCGCCCTAACGAATGGAGAGCTTTAATGGCCACCAACACATTATCAAAAATCTATCTCCCCGGGACGAACGTCGATTGATACAGGGAAATAATGTCTTGAAGACACAACTTCAATCTAGAAGCTATGACCTTAGAGATAATCTTGTAAATTGAACTGCATAGGGCAATCGGCCGGAAATCTCTGATATTCTCAGGATTTTTGATTTTGGGGACGATAGCATTCTGTTAACTTATCACATCATTTTGAAATAGGATACCAATATTGCCACTCATAAATATGATAAGCACACCTATATTTTAATAAAAAAATTAATTATAAAATTATCTCAATTAAAATTTACCGATAAGAACAAATTAGGAAATAATCACTTTACATGATATTATCAGATTGAATGAACACTTCACTTCCAAACCATAACAACGGACGTCTATTATCTCGAAGTTAAAAGGTTTTATTATTATTATTATTATTATTATTATTTACGTAATATTTAGGACTCACCCTAATCATAATGTCAATCATTTACACCTATCTTGAACAATAAATTTTTTAATCCCCATTACAATAAAAGACCAAGATTAGGTCAAAATTCTGGTCCGCTGCCACAGCCTAGCAATTTTGCCTTTATACATATACAAACAAAGAAGAACAAACACTAATGGCATACGCCAAGACATGTCAAGTTCCCTACTACGGATTAATGGGGTCTATAAATTTTTTCATATTATAATTAAATTCTACGAGAGGCATGGTTGTCACATATATAACGAATCAAATTTGATAACATTTATATTAGATAAATTTATATATTCATTACATTATATAAAATATCATATAATATACATGCCAATATGACTTTGTAATATAAATGGTAGTGCATTTCTTTTTCTACATTAGTTGTAGAAGATCGAATTTTTTTTTTTATGATATTTAGAAAGTAGATATCTCTCGTTATGAACGTAAATATCATAACCGTATTCGGTATACAACTATACATACCGTTTGCCACGTATTATGATAGAAAGATGTATAGATAACTTGTGGCTAGCTTTTTACTTGTGATTCAAAAAGTTATATTAATGTGATCTCAACTAGTATGAAAAGGACATGGAGACAGGAACACAACTTGGGGGAAGCCTGACATATATTTCATTATTATTGTTACCTAATTTATTTGTCATTTGTCCCTGGTGTTATCCATACATGACACATGTCCAATCTGATAAGAGGAAAGTTGCAATAATTTTATACAATTATACATAAGAGATTGAAACTATTTAAAAAAAATATAAAAAAAAATCTACATTTATGTAGTGTAGTTAGCTTAGATCATAAGATATTGAAACTTTTTTTTTTTTTTTTTTTTTTTTGACAGAAATAAGATATTGAAACTTGAAAGAGCAAGCAAGTCAAGTTGGACTTGCTTTAAAGTAACTGTTTTCGTAAAAGTCCTTTTTTTATTTAACAGTACTGAAATCTGATTTTAAGATAACTTATATACGCCAACAAATGATATATACCTAAAGTTCAAGTAATTATCAATACCTCCTTATCTTCCGATCACTTAACAATGTGTCAATGTCAAATTATTTCTTGCGCACAAGGAAATTTTCAAGTGGGTACGTTCACTCCACTTATATCACATTGATCACATATATTATCTAATGCCTTCGACCTATCCAAATATTTATTCAGAGTGACAATTCGGGTTATCGTGTCGTGTTTCGATTTATTTTTTTGTTCAACCCGAATATTACCGGTTAAACTCATCATATCACAAGTTAAAACTTGAACATGAACCAATAAATTAACGTTGTACACGTTACTATCCGATTAACCTGTTTAATTTTGTCGATCTATCGATTTAATTTTTTTTAAGTACAAATAAAAACATTTTAACTCAATTGCACAATTTGAATTCACCGAACAATTCAACAAATGAAAATAATCAACTGTAATATAATTTCTAACCGGTATAATTTTTTTTTTTAATAAAAAATATCATTAAAAATTAACACAATTTTCTCAAATAAAATCTCCTACTTTAGAAATAATCGTGTTGAACAGGCTAACAGATTAGAAGGAATTCAACTCGAACCCATTTATGAATGTGTTGATCCTATAGTAACCCGGACCCATTATGATCTAACTTTTTTTTTTTTTTCTTTTTTTGACGATATCTATTAATCTAGACTAAATATTTTTTTTGAAAGCTTTTGTTATTGATAGCTATGCCCCAAGTAGGGGCAAAGACATTTGATAAGTAGCTAGGGCTATAGCCCTGGCTAAATTTTTTGAAAAACGTTTAAAGTTAATACATAATTACATTTACTTCCCTCATATTATAGTATAATAGTTACATTTATTGCACTTATATTATATTCTTACAAAATTTCCTTTAATTTATAGTTCTATTTACCAAACTAATCTAACTAAACACAAAAAAGTAAAACACGTTAGAGTATCGGACACAAACAAAATACAACTTCTGAAAGCTAAATATAAACACTCCTAGTAGGCCAAGTTTCAGCTTCTCAAAATTTCTTACAAATTGCATGGTTGTCTACATGGAAAAAGAGATTACGGATACCACTGACTTGGATTCCATAATATATGAGTTCGATGCTATGAAACCTCGTAAGATAAAATTGAGATAGTCTATACGTGACTGTATTTGAATTGCATGTTTGTTTCTTATTTAGTCGTCTTTTAAAAAGTTTATGTATTTTATTTAGAATATGAATTTTGAGGAGTAAGATCCATTATGTCTCCTCTTATATAAGTATATATTTAATTTACAATTAATGTAATTTTCTTATATCGTCGAAGTTCGTTTTTTTAAATGAGTAGTCCATCCAACCATAACATCCTGGCTTCGACCCTGGCACCAAGCCCCATTATGATCTAACTTAAACCCATTATTATGCTGTGTTCGTATTATGCCCCTAGTCGTGTCAACAATTGTCACTTCTATACGTAAGGACCGAAAACAGAAAGCCCTACCTTCTCATGATTCCATATAAGACATGCGTATGAGACCATTACAGGGTCTAAATCTTGGTAGGGGCTACCAAAATCTATCCATATCTCTATCCTTTTTATTTGATACCATCCCAAATAATCAATGATTTTATAATCTCATAATTAACATTGCCCAGAAATGGTGCTCCACTCAACTTCTGTAACGTCATTGCTGGGAAAAAAAGGAAACCCACAAATTCCCACACGAAATGAAAATTGATGCTTCACTCAATCACTCATTTAATTTTCCTATCAGCCAAACAAGTCGAGATTTTCTTTCTTTTTATCTATCTAATTAAATGCGTTCCAATTCAAGTTGACATGGACCAAATTATGTACGGCTGGATTCGGTATATCTAATATATTGCTAGAGCATCTTCAACCCATGCATCAATCATCAATTTGTTGCAATTTTGCTCTCCAACCAATACGCTAAAAGCTGCGCCACTTTGCATCAGCTCCTTCATCTGGTGTGCTTAATCAAGCGCAATTCCTTTCTCTACGCTACTTTTTTTTTATTTTTTTTTATTTGTTTCACTCACTTAATTTTTACTTATTCACAAATTGACCATTATCCAATAAAATTTTTTCTTTTTGTATCCTTATTTAAATGTTTTGTTTAATCACAATTTTACCCATATTCAATCAAATTTATTCTAATGTATCCCTTTTTATTATCTAATATTTTTGTTTAATTTATATTTGTTTTAATTTAATTATTATTTATAATAAACTAAAATTAAGTTTATAATAAAAAAATTACTAAATGTTAATAATAAAAAAAACACTAAATTGAAAACAAAACAATTAAAGCAACACACAACACTAATAAAAACATTAAGGAAAAATATTTTAGTTAATTAAATTTAATTTCTTAATTCACTAATTTGTTAATTTCTTAACATATTGTAATGTTATGTTAATTAAGGGGTGAAATATTAATTGTTGAGAAATAAAAAAAATAGGAATTTTTAAGGGAATATTCTTTTTAGAGTAACATTTGGTGCAATAAGTTGGAGACGAAAAAAAAAAAATTAATGTGTAAATTGCTACAATTTGCTGTAAAGTTGCACCAATTTAGCATATTGGGTTGGAGATGCTCTTACAAGCATGGATTTTGTGTTCATATTACAATAACAAGAGCATATATATTATTATATATAATGTTGCAAGAGTATGATTATTTATTTATATTTATTTTTGGAAGTAACAAGAGTATGATGTAGCTTGACATGGAAAAAATTATAATCTCAAAAGAAAAGAAGACATCATTCGGCTTGGATAGAAGGCAATATCAATAATCAATCATCAAGCTTTGGATAAAGATGAACAACACACCAAACACGCATTTGTTTTTTTGAAATAAATAAATGTCTTAATTGGGTCAGATGTCTAAATTGTCGAAATCAAATATTACACAACCGTTTAAAAATTCGCTCTCACGACGAGAAACTATTCACTCTCACAACAATAGAAAGAAATCCTCCCCACAAACGCAGATTTGTTAGATGGTAAAAATATTTAAAAAATTATGTTATCAGGTAACATAGGAAACACACAATTTTAAAAAATAATACATATTCTCTTAAATTCTTAATACAGAATTTCTAATAATTTTTATTCATTTTTGGAATATTTAATATACGGCCCTTACTAAATTCTCCTAACTTTTATTTATTTATTTATTTTTATCGAAAATGTGTTCAATTACAGTTTCCCAAATACGAAATTCACACTTATGTGGACAACAGTCAAAACATGTTCACATAGCTGTTTTACCCATTTTGCATGAAACAGAAAATGTTACGTATTCTTCACCCATTCTCTCCTGTCACATGTTATCATTTTATCATAGCTGTAACAACATATTTACTACTACTACTACTACTATATATATATATATATATATATATATATATATATTAAGGGCCGAAGCCAGGATTTCGGTTTTGGAGGGATCAAGACAAAAACACATGTTCAAGTTAACGCAAAACAAATATACTAATATTTAAAAATCAAATGTAATAGCCTAATTTAGTCTCATATGTAATGATACAACAAATAAAATAGATATCTGTTTTATGAATCAAAATGGAACTGATCACTCTTTTAAATCTCTAAAATCAATTGAATCTATACTCAGTTTCAATGTGATTTTCTTTTCAATATACAAGATAAAAGAGTTCGTAAAAAAGTCATCTTTCACCTTATTACAAAGCCTAGTCTTTCAATATTAGATGTCGACGAAGATGAACAGGCTTCTAAGGTTTTAATTATGTTGTAAAATCCATCAATTATCGATGACTTTCTCATTTGAAGATCAAATAAAAAAATGTATCACATTTTTATATTGTTTTAAATATATATAAATAAAACCTTAAAAATAAAATAAAAATAAAGGTTGACGTGTTAGGTTTTGACTTGTATTCCTAAGTGAACCAAATGTGAACCAAACAAGACTTAACTGATGTGGAGCTTCCTGGAGACGTGGGATACGTTTGTGAAATTCCCTTAAGCAATATAGTGTAATATATACCTGGGTGGGGGGGTGGTGGTTGAATAGGTATAGGCCCAAATTCTTCCAATATACAAAAAATATACGGAATACAATAATTAAAAGCACACTTGATGAATCTTAACAATTGAATTGATTTAACCAACACATGTGAAAATCAATATACAAGTAATGCAATCAATATAAACATATGGAAGATAAAGAAACATAAAAACGAAACTTGACACAAGTATTTTTACGTGGTAAAACCTTAAAGAGGAAACATTCACGGGTTGATACCACAACCACCGGCAAAGCAATCCACTATATGAAAAAGACTTACACACTCAAGCTATCAACACATGATATCCGCTCAAGCTATCAACTCATAATCTACCCTCGGGCTAGTGAACCACAAAGCCTACTTCCTATCCGAGATGTGTTCTACACCTCTAGAAAGCAACTTCCTATCCAAGATGCTCACGTCTCTAGGAAGATTTCTTGCTTGTCTATCCGAATCCTCCCGACCCTAGACAAGTCTCCTTGCTTGACTATCTGAGTCCTCCTGACTCTAGTCAAGACTTCTTGCTCAAGACAAAGCTTCACTCACTTTGCAAGATACTTCAACCTTTCACAAGGCAATGATCTAAGTGATGAAAATGATGCAAATCACAATCAAATAAAGCAAGATGATCAATCAAGCTCTATGAATATGCTTAGTAACAATCTAGAATATGCTTTCAACAAACAATCACAAATGTATCTAGAAATCAAAGCATGTGAATCAATAAGAACAAGATATGAATATTCAATATTTCACACAAAAAATCTTAGTTCTTATATGATGAAATTAAACCTACAAAATGACATGAGGCACATCATATACAACATTTCTAGAATCAATTTCAAGATTAGTCAAGTTTAGCTAAATATGTTCAATTGAGACCACAAGGCTAAAACTCAACAACCAATAGATCAACCACCCCTAGAATATGATCTAACAACATTCTAAACACATATCATCTATCAATTAGGAAGATTAAAAGAAATGATCAAAAGATGAAGTGAGAAGAAGAAGTTTCACATACAAAAGTTGAACCTCGTACTGAAATCAAATCACTGGGAAGAATGAAGAACTCAACTGGCTCTGAAAATGCTTGGGGTTTGTAGCTCTCTTCAAGACCAACAATTTTGGATTTTGGATCACTCAATTCGGAGTTGAAATGAGAGAGATATGATCAAAATAAGAAATCAAAAATTGTAAAGAATTATGCACGGGATTTCGAATATAAATGGAGGGAAAAGAGATGGAGAAGAGAGAGATTCGGTGGCCAATCAAAAGGGGACACGTCACCTATCCCCGTGGGGGGCATGTGGCCCACACGGGACCAAAGGGGTGTTCTGGTCGTGGGTCCCACGGGCTCCACACGTGGTGGCCTATGCATGGCCTTTGGCCATGCTAACCTCTCGCGCGCTCCCTCACGTTCTTCAGCCGTATCTTGGGCATCAGAACTCCGATTTCGAATCCATTTTTGGATTACGAACCGTGACTCCCTCACGCACGACTGTGACTACAAAACTTTGAAAAATGGTTAAAAAATCATCTCAAAAAATGACGATGAAGTCAACTCAACAAATGAGAACGCAAAGTAGCGTAGCTACATCGTTTGGACTCGAAACCTTATGAATGAGTAACCGAAATGATCGGGACTTAATAAGGAATCAAATAAGAACATGTTCAAGTCCAAAATACAAGACACACAAACAAATAAACACAAATTCACACAAGTATGCCATATCAAAGAGATAGTCATAAAACATGCAATTCTACAATGTTTGTCTATAAGAGACCAATGCATGTGCATACTCAAAAGTGTGTGAATGTGTTATACCAAATGTTTGCACTACGATGCAGGGACACACATGTATGAATTGTGTGTGTGTGCGCTTACGCCTTGCAAGAGGAAGAAGAATCTAGATACTTTAGCATCCGAGTACGCGATGTTCCTCTTGAAGATGATATTTGCAAGATACATTGCTTTTAACCTTTGAAGCTTCTTCTCTCCAAGAAACACCTAAGCAACTAATCAATACAAATAAAGAGAGTTTTGCAATGGAATCAAGCCAATAAAGATCTAGGATCTTACAGTTTGGAAGTTGAATGTGGTGTTTGAGGGAGGTTGATGACTAGAGGAACAGAAGAATGAAGCAAACTGTTGTGGGTTACGTTGTGGCTTTGATAGCGGTTCCCACAGCGGTATAGCGCTGTGATGTACGCTGTGGATTTCGACAGCGGTAATGAGAGCAGTCGAAGATCAGTGGAGAGCGCTGCGAGTGGCGCTGTGAAAGCCACAACGGTGGCAAGAGTGGTCAGGAGCAGAATTGTTTCGTGGTGTTGGAAGTGGGGTGCACATCGTGACCAATATGGCGGAGATGATGTATTGCTGAGATCGGGAATGTTGCATATAATAGGAAAAGGTATTCTTCTGGAAGTTCTTGTGCTTGAAGGAAAAGGATTTACTCCCAACAAGAAGACTTGTCATAAAAGGAAATAGTATTTATGTGGAATAAGTAAGTCTTGTACGTTTAGGAGTAGGATTTTTTTTTATCTTAAACTCCATGTAACTAGTATAAATAGAACCTTGTAATTAGGTTTATTTGTGTGGAGAAAAGAACACCATGTAAACATTAGAGAGTGTGAGTGAGATCCGGGGAGACCTAAGGGAATATCTGGGGAGGGATCCAAGGGAATATCGGTGGATCAAGTTAGAGATCCGTGGGTGATATTTAGGGGAGACCTAGGGGATATTGTGGGGTACTCAGTGAGGATCTTGTGATTGAGGTTTGAGGTTGAGGTGAGAGAGTTAATCCTGGAGTATATGGTTGTAACAGTTTATCATATAGTGGAACTTTATCTGTTGTCCTGACGGCCTGTGGTTTTTTACCCAATTTAGGTTTTCCACATATATCTTGTGTTGTGATTGTTTTATTCTCTCTCGTCTATTTTTCTGCTTATTGACGTTATTATTTGCTATGAGTTATGGGCGTATATTAGGCACAACGTTTCCACGTTCATCGTTTTATAGGAATTATTCCCAACACGACGCAAGCAAAAAGTAAATATAATTCATCATAGAACATTAAAAATATCACTATATCATTAATTAATATATTTAAATTAAAATTATTTTTCTCATTTTCTTTGTAATTTAATTTTATTATATCTATGTCAAACAAAATTAAGTTATAATAATTACAAACTAATTTAAAAAATAAACGTTTAAATAACAAACTAGTACAATAAATATAGTAAAATCATATTAATAACCTAAGAAAATAACAAATAAAAAACTGAAAATAAACCTAAAATATTTATTAATCTGTAATCTTGTACTTTGGATCGATGAACCTAAAAATAAGAAGAATTTATTTGCAGCACTAGGAATAAAATTGCTATATATATATATATATATATATATATATATATATATGGGAGCCGATATTGACACCCATAAATATAATAAGCATACCCATATTTTAATAAAAACTTTAATTACAAAAATATCTCAATAGGAATTTACCAATAAGGACAAATTAGTTTAATTAAAAATAAACAAAATACTATTTACACATATTAATTACACCCATAACTTCAACTATATCACTTTATTAAAAAAAAAATAATAAAATAAAATAAAATAAAATAAAAAACGAGAAGAACATAAGCCCAACAGAGCCAAAATCTCCAATTATCATATACCAAAGTAATGGAACAAGAATTTTCAGAGGACTCCGATCATAGAGGTACTTATTTATTTATTTATTTATTTTTGTTATGAACTCTATCAATGAAAAAAAGTGAGAAGTAATTTTTTATTTTATTTTTAAAGATAGCAGTACATATCCCATTGTTGGAACAATTATCGAATTTTTGTGAATTCTCAACAGAGCATGAACAATGTTGGAGTCAAATGTACTACAGACTATAGTAGTGAATTTACACATTACGAGGTACAGTTATACTTATACATTATATCAAAATTTTAGTTTTTGTAGAAGAGAAAACAGACTTAAATTATTTTTTATTTGAAAACTAAATTTTGGGTGTTCTCTCTAGATTCTAAAGAATCAAATAAGGTTTCAAATTGTTGTTTTAGTGGGTTCGTTGTGGCTTGTTGGTTTGTTACTCTTCTGTTCCTTGTTTTGGTTGTTAATAAAATCTTGCTATTTAAAAAAAAAAAAAAAAAAAAAAGAAGTTATTGTCATAGAAGAAGGTTTGTATTGGGTACAAGTTTGATCACGTTTACTTGTTAT
Source organism: Acer saccharum (assembly GCA_030490815.1). Taxonomy (NCBI): domain Eukaryota; kingdom Viridiplantae; phylum Streptophyta; class Magnoliopsida; order Sapindales; family Sapindaceae; genus Acer; species Acer saccharum. Next base: position 56,630,828 of record CM059866.1, read on the forward strand.
TCCTTTTTTTTTTTTTTTTTTCGGAAGAGTAATCGTTATTTTCCAATCATTATTTTCCATGTCGTAATCGTTGTTAAAATTTCTCACATGTCTCACATGAACAACTTGACATTGCACTAGGTGATAATGGAACCATTGATAGCCAAAGATCGGTTTGGTGGGATTGGTTCAGCTTTAAATCCTTAATTACAGTCGTCCTCATATAGTGGAACTTGTATCATCATAACACATAGTTGTTTCAAACCTTACTTTTTTGAATTCTCTTGCATATAATATCCATCAAGTCTATTGCAGGCATGTTGGCTAAAGCCACTAAAGACTTCAATGTTACATTCTTTAAATTATTAAATGTTTTTTTTTTTTTTTTTTTTTTATTGGGTGTGTTGATAACTTATAGGGTTTATAAATAAATTGTATTAAAATGAAAACATTCATTTAAATAAGGGTACTATTGGCATTAAGATGGGTGTTTATAGTAATGTTTTAATTTTAAATTTTAGACATGGGTGTGCTTATCATATTTATGGGTGTCAATATCCGTACCCTATATAAATATCAGTCATTCTACTATCAGTTCGAACTGATATAAAATATATAGTTCCTTGCATGTGGGCCATTGGATTTAAAAGATGCACTAACAAGTGCATGCAGTCAAGTCAAAACATTTAAATCCAATGACCCACATGCAAAAAACTGATATATTTCATATCAGTTTGAACTGACGGTAGAAAAACTGATATATATATATATATATATATATATATATATATATATATATATGTAGGTGGTTCTATAGTAAAGACATCTTGAAATTATAAGTTAAGGACGTCCAACCACAACCATACATTCATATTAGGTGTGGGTATTTGTAAATGTGGGGTTGTGGGCCTACTATGAATGTGGGGTTGTAGTTGGACGTCCTGAAATTATAAAGTCATGATTAGAGAAGTATTATATATATATATATATATATACACACACACGATGGTGTTCATATGAGTTCGCACTTATGTGAACACCACTATATATATATACACACATATATACACACACACACATACTGGGAAGTCCTGCCGGGATGTAGCCCCCCCCGTTGTCAGTCTTGTTTTTTACAATAGGACTGTCGGGACCTGCCGAGATCAAACCATACATTTACGGTCTGGATATCTACTCCCATAACGGGAGATAACCACTCCCACAATCTAGGAAGAAAACTTTTCACACATACTTATAAAATGCGTATGATAAGGTTTGAACCCTTAACCACTTATGTGGAAGGGAGGTGCACTATCAGCTCTACTAAGAGGTGATGTGCTATATATAGGTTAGACTAATTCACAATGTATAGGAAATCAAATCCAAAAGCAATATATTTTCTTTTATATGTAAAATATAAATACATAAAATAGAATATAATGTATCTCTTCTATATTAGCTAATATGACATCTATGACCAATTAAAATATATTAGCTAATACAATATAGTGAATAGTGCAAAACAACAAACCATACACAATACAATATTGTATTATTCTAAAACATTTTATACCCTTAATATAATACAGGCTAACAAAGGTCTTACGGTAAAAAAAATAAAATAAAAAAAAAATAACACGCTTTTAAAAAAAGGGGTATTATCACTAAAGTCTCTACTTTTACATAAATTGTCATCTTTTTAAACATTTTTACCATATTAGTCACTTTAGTCCATTGTTTTTTCAAAATATATCACTTTAGTCAATTTGACTAAAAACTAACAATCAACTATAACAGAATGTGTAAAAATACAATTATACCCTTTATTTTTAATTTTTAATTTTTTTTTAGTCCCTCTAGTTTCAATAATAGTTGGTTAACCAACTAAAAAAAAATTAAAATGCCTCCAATAGGAATCAAACCTTCAACCTAGGTTAAAAGCCACAAGCTTTAACCAGCTGAGCTACTCTAACTCTTTGTTAAAGGTTTGTTGATTTAAATGTATATATAGTTATATAATTTGTTTAAACTAATTTAAATCTATTTATATAATTTAAAATGAACTCAAATTTAATAATAATATATAAGAACATATTTATGAAAATGAAAAAGAAAATAACAAAACAAAATGAAACCTAGAAAATCCAGAAAATCAAAGCCAGTAAATTTTTTTCTTTCTTTCTTTTTTGGGATTTTTTTCCTTTTCAAAAAATATATTATTTCAATTTGATAAAAAAAAAAACCTAGAAAATATCAAATCCCACAAATTGAAAAGGGAAAAAAATCAAAAAAAAAAAAAAAAAAAACTCATAAATTTTTATTTGGATTTTTCTTCAAGTTGAATATGAAGAGAGGTGGTATCAGTATTATATAAAATAAACTCATATTTAATAATAATATATAAAAATATGTTTATGAAAATGAAAAAGAAAATAACAAAACAAAATGAAACCTAGAAAATCTAGAAAATCAAAGCCCGTAATTTTTGTTTTCTTTCTTTTTTTGGATTTTTTTCTTTTCAAAAAATATATTATTTCAATTTGAGAAAAAAACCTAGAAAATCAAATCCCATAAATTGAAAATTTCCTCTTTTTTTTCCCCCTTTTTTTCCTTTTGTTTTGTTATTTTCTTTTTCATTTTCATAAATATTATATATTATTATTATTATTATTATTATTATTATTATTATTATTATGAGTTTATTTTAAATTATATAAATATGAGTTTAATTTTTAATTTTTATTTTTTTGTTGATTTTTTTCCCTTTTCAATTTTTGGGATTTTATTTTCTGGGTTTATTTATTTATTATTATTTTTATTTTATCAAATTGAAATAATATATTTTTTGAAAAGGAAAAAAATCCAAAAAAAGAAAGAAAGAAAAATGGTTACGGGCTTTTATTTTCTGGGTTTCATTTTGTTTTTATTTTATTTTATTTTCATTTTCATTTTCATAAATATGTTTTATATATTGTTCTTAAATATGAGTTTATTTTAAATTATATAAACAGATTTAAATTAGTTTAAACAATTATATAACTATATATACATTTAAATCAACAAACCTTCATTAACAAGTTAGAGTAGCTCAGTTGGTTAAAGCTTATGACCTTTAAACTTAAGGTTGAAGGTTCGATTCCTATTGGAGGCATTTTAATTTTTTTCAGGGGTTAACAAGCTATTATTGAAACTAGATGGACTAAAAGAAAAAATTAAAAAATAACAATAAATAGTAAAATTATATTTTTAAACATTTTGTTATAGTTGACCGTTAGTTTTTTGGTCAAATAGACTAAAGTGATGTAATTTGAAAAAACAAGGGACTAAAGTGACTAATATGGAAAAGACGTTTAAAAAGGTGACAATTCATAAAAAAGTAGGGACTTTAATGATAATACCCCTAAAAAAATAGTAAAAAAGACACCAGGAATTTATCAGTGAAAAGCCCATTACAGTTCAAGTGGGCTGGCTGGTACATACAAGCATAAGCATACAGCCCAATAAAAATTTGTTGCAAATTTGCTGCCAATCAGGCCACACAATATTCAGGCTCTGATTCAATTGGAAGCGGTGGGATGCTCTGTTCATGCCTGAAGAAGTTATCAGGATCCACTCTGGTCTTCACTGTCACCAATCTCTCAAAGTTGTCCTTAAAATACCTGGAACCCCAACCAATAGCTTTAATGAAACTCGTCTCATTCTTCTTGGTCATGCCCAGATCAAGATCTCTGTAATTCACATATGCACCTCTAGGAAACATTGAAACATAAGGACCCATGTAATTGTACAGCCTTCTAATCCACTCCATGTGTTTTGTTTCGTCTTCGTTTATATCTTGCCACAGAGTCAAGTACTGGATCATGAACAATGTTCCTTTTCTGTGAGGAAATGCAATTTCGGATTCTGAAATCTTGCTCATCATTCCACCATATGGGTTCAATATCATCAATGGTGAATCCTCTTCCATTAATCTTTCCCATAGACCCTCAAGCGCGGTTTCAGGTATTGGTTCTTTAACAAAGTCCGATTTTGCTTTGAAATAGTTTTTGAATAATGACTTACCTTGAAGTAGAATTTCAGGTGGAGTGTTGGTTGGGTAACCAGCAATGTAAAGTACGGATTTGATCCAACTTGTTTCAATACAATCTTTTCGAGTCAAACCCAGTTCAGGAAAGCTGTCTTGTGTTATTTGGAGGAGTCTTTGGACACTTCCGAGAAACAAGGCATTGTACGAGGTTGTTATAGTTTTCTGCTTGCCTGTACCTGTGACTTGTATGATAACTCTAATGAAGAGATTTTCATCAATCTTGTCTGCTACTTGTTGCCATTTATGGAGGAGCTTCGTGCCATTTTGTTCTAGGGTTCTGCTAACTGTAAAAACTGTCACGGTTTCTGGGACTGGAACCAATCTGATCTTCCATGAAAGAATGATTCCAAAGCTTGCTCCTCCACCTCCTCTGATTGCCCAGAATAGATCTTCTCCCATGGAAGCTCGATCAAGAACTCTACCAGTGACATCAATGATTCGAGCATCGATAACATTGTCAGCACCGAGGCCATATTTTCTCATCATGGTACCATAGGCACCTCCGGTGATGTGTCCACCGATGCCTAAACTCGAGCAAAGACCAGCAGGAAAGCCGTGAATTTTGCTTTTCTCCGCAATTCTGTAATAGAGTTCACCGGTTGTGGCACCAGCCTGAACCCAAGCGCTGTTATCATCGATACTAACAGTTATGGAACGGAGCTTGGCAAGGTCTACTATAATGAAAGGTGTTTCGATTTCAGATGCATACGATAGGCCCTCGTAGTCATGCCCACCACTTCGGACTCTCAGGTGAATTCCAAGCTCTTTGGAGCATATAACAGATGCTTGGACTTGGGATTCATCCAAAGGCGTGAAGATGAACTCTGGCTTTGTCACTGAAGGTTTAAGATACCTGAGATTCTGAGCAGAAGATTGTAGGACGGAAGAAAATGAAGTATTCTTTTGGGTGCAAAAAGCTGAGAACGGAACGGAATGTTGAGAATAAACAGAGAGGCATGGGAAAAAATTGTCTAGAATTGAAACTGAAGATGTCCCTGAAACTGATAGCAAAAGGACCGATGAAAGTATAAGAAGAATATTGTAATTGCTTGAAAAAATCATTTTCTTTAACAAGTTTCTCTGCTTCTGTGTTTGAATTTAGAGTTAATTTGAGTGGTCTTATAGAGTGGGTAACTTGTACGTTGAAGTAATCCTGACTGCAAGTTACGCCGTCGCTTGACTAAAAAAAGGTTGTCGACTTAGCAGAAAAGAGGGACATTTCCTTGGCTTGGAATACATTCTTATTGATGAGTGTGGAGCTTAATTTGGATAGGGATGTATAACAACAACAACAAAAAAAAAAAATGATTAGGAAGTTTGGTATTAGATAAAGATTTTACTACGAAGAACCTAGGACAGAAAGCAAGGACTCTGTGCGCAAGGCCAGCCCTGAGATTTTGGGGCTCGAGGCGAACTATAAAAATATAAAAATGAGGTCATCAACTGTCCGTGTATGTTTACTTGAATGTTTTAGTTAAGTTAATTGAGTATTGAGGTATAGCTAATGTATTTAATGAATATGTGAGCTTTTTGAATTGAGTTATTCTAATAGTTGGGATTTGGATTATCTCCTCACCTTAATTATCCCCACATTGTCTTCGCCTTTATAATTTATTGACACGTATCTAAGGTAGCAAGTCAATGGTCTGAATTATTTCTATTAATTTTAATGTTTTTCCTCTATCAAAAAGAGAATTAATCAAGACCATTGATTTAGGAGAGGACAATGTGAGGTGATGAGGGGATCTAAATCCAGTATGATGTTTTTATTAGAATGTAATTTTAATTGACTAGATGAGGTTGGTCCGGTAGTAAACCTTTCACACATGTACCACGAGGTTGCGGGTTTGAATCCCCTCCTAAAAAAACCATACTTAAAAGAAAGAAAAAGTAATTTTAATTGAAATTTAACCTAATATAATATATAAAGAGTACAAATTTTGTGGGGGCTAAATATTTGGGGCACCCCAAGGCCGGTCCCGTGTGCACATCTAAATAAGCCTAGCTTTTTGGATATACAAATATACAAGTATGGAGGAGGCTGCATGAAGCATTATGTGACAAATTCCCATTTTACATCCAAGTGATTCTTTTTCTAACTACAAGAACCTGTAATTCCAAAAAGATTTTGTAGCTCCAAAATTGCTTTGACTAGTGAGCTAATTCCGAGTGTGATTTCTTGTTATGGATTTCCTGAAGCTCATTTCTTGTTGTTCAAGCTACACATTGTTTTTACATCTTAGATTTATAAAGAGGATGTGAGCACCAACAAATAAGCTAATCTTTTGAATGAGACGACGATCATCGATTAAACAAAACATGTCATGTGATAAAAAGATTAAATAACGGAATTTTAAAAAGGGTCATATCCCAGCTTTTGATTGGATGGTCCCTTGGAAGTTGGAAGTTTTCTCTTATTTTACCAAACCTTTTTTCAACTTCAATACTTATACAGTATGTTCTGCAACTCAATTTTCAAAAAAGTAATTCTCTAAGAGCATCTCCAATGATATAAGTAAATTTGGATCTCCAAAGTTGCTACCTCAGTCATTTGAGGATTGTTTTTAGAGATTCCTAAATTTGATGATTGTATAGTCCACAATGGTACACTTGTAATAGTACATTATTTTTTTTTTACTAAAAAATATATTTTTTTTTATAAAAGACAATAAAAGGTATATAATATGGGTATTGATCCATTCGTAATGAAGAGACGAATTTTACCTGATTGAAATTTTTAGGGTTGAAACAATGATGAGATAAATAGGTGATCAGAGAAAAAAAAGAGAAAAAAAAAAAGCCACAGAAGAGAGAAAAATAATAAAATTACAACAATTACTTTTTAATGATTGAAAGTCAATCTTTAAATTTAATTATTGAAGAGGCAATTTGATTATTGATAATTGCTATTGTTAAATTTTTGTGACTCTGTTGGACATTTTTTTTTTGGATAAATAATCAAATTTTGATTACTCTCCTATTTTTGGGGATACCATTGGAGATGCTCCTCCAAAGATATATGATACATCTAGAGTCTAAGAAAGTTGAAACAAGAAACCTTTTTTATGAAATGAAAAGGAGACTTCATAGTATTAGGCAATCGTTGAGTCAATTATGTAGGGTTATTTTCTTCATATTACTGTTTCATATTCCTCAAAAATGACATTAACGAATATCAGATGAATTACGTTTCCTTCATTTGCAATCCCTATTTCTAGGGGTGGGCACAAAGTTCGGAACCGAACCGAATCGAACCGAACCGAACCGAAAAAAGGGTGTTCGGTTCGGTTTATAGGATTAATTCGGTTTAAACCGGTTTAAAAAATCAAAAACCGAAAATTTTTCGGTTTAAACCGGTTTTGGTTTTTCAAAACCGGTTTGAACCGAATAAACCGCCTATATAAGTAAAAAAAAAAACCCTAACCTTTTCTAATGTTCTTTACTTCTCTCTCTAAGCCGCCCACTACAATGTTCTCTGACTTCTCTCATCTTTACCTCTTTGTTCCTCAACAATCAACAACAGATCTGCTCAACATCCGATTCCGATCTGCTCATCTCAACTCTGTTCCTCAACAACCAAAAGGTTTGTCACTTTCTCTTCTTCTTTTTCTATTTTTCCTCTTGATTTTTGTTTTGTTTTGTTTCACATCCGATCTGCTTTCTTCATCTCCAGCCAAAGCGTCAACGAGACACCTTCTGGCTTCAGCTCGTCCGATCTACTCTTCTTCAACTTGATCGATCTACTTCAACGAGACAAAGGTCTATGTCTAATCTGAGTTAGCTTTTTTTTTTTTTTTTTTTTGAGTTAGCTTTTCTTTCTTGATTTGGTTGATTGTTTGTGTATATTAGACAATAGACAGTGTTTCGAATCTATATATATTTGTCTCCGTTTCTCACAAGTGACAAAATTATATATATTCATGTTAAAGAATTCAATATGTATACCTTGTTTGAGGCGTATATAGTTTTCTTGATTGATTGGTTGGTTTTGGCCTTTGTTACAAAGCAGGCTTCAATTATTACTTATCTTAATATTATATTCTAATTGGAATTCAGATTCATCATTATCTGTTAACTATTAATTCCAATTTTGGATCCATTTTCTGTCCGCCTCCAACATTACTGTCTCTGTGTTTCAATGGCTGACTCAATTTACACATTTTTTGTATTTTATTTATTTTTATCTTTTTCTTTTGTTCTTGTTCAGTTTCTCAATCACAAAGAAACCCACTTAAGAGAATCATCATGAAACCAGAAATAACAGAAGAAAAAGATGATGAAGAAGCTTCTTGGATCACAAGTTTTCAACAAGACAAAGGATATAGAGTTTGGATCACAAGTTCTCAAGTTTGGATCACAAGCTTCCAGTAATTTTGATTTGGAGTTTAGATTTGTGATATAGAGTTTTTATCTTTGTACTTTATGTCTGTCTTAAACTTGTGAAAATTGAACTACATGCCTGGCTTTGAAAATTGAATTTACTGTATTCAATTTGTGATTTTTTTTAAATGAATTATAAATTAAATATTATTAGTTAGGTTTGATTTGGGTTTTTTTGGGCTTGGGCTATTAAAATTTATCACACTTCTGCCTAAAATTCGAATCCAACAGCCCATCAAGTTTAAAAACATAAAAAAAAAAAAAAACTTATTAAACCCATCAAACCAATAAGGCCCATTAGGCCCAAAACCGAAATGAACCGAACCGAACCGAACCGATTAAAATCAGTTCAGTTCAGTTCGGTTACCATTTCTTATTCGGTTCAAACCGGTTCAATTTTGGATGAACCGAAATATTTTCGGTTCAATTCGGTTTTGCCCAAAACCGAACCGAACCGAACCGTGCCCACCCCTACCTATTTCCCATCAGTCCAACGGGTGTGAGCACAAAAAAAAAAAGAAGGTATCATCTCCTGTATTATAAATATCGATGCATGTATTTTCTTCATATTACTGTTTGATTCAATCTTTGACTATTTTCTTCGAAATTGCACACCACTTGAGTTTGTGATATCCACCCAACTCTTGCAGGAAAAATAGAAAACCATAATATCTTATGGAACACTTTTTCAACAAAAACGGAAATATGGTGCTCCACTAAAGTTTTGAAAGTGATGAGTACAAGTCCAACGTCACATATTTCACTCGTAAGTGGTAGCATGTTGCTTCATTCTTTATGGATAATCTGTTTAGTTTAACATCCGATTTCTGTCATCAAAGAGAGAACCTATTTAGTCACAGCTTTTTCGGTGGAAATAAAAATTCATATTTATTTTTCTTATTTTAATCATGAATGTATAAATATAGAAACTGCAAATTTCACATAGAAAGCATCACTTCATCATTTATTAAAGCTAAGTTATGATATTTTTATTCTACATTAACTGCCAAACAAGTATGTAATACAAATTAATTATAACAACTACTCCAATCAACACACTAGCTTTTCACTGAAAGTGGTGGAATGCTCTGTTCATGCCTGAAGAAATTACTTGGATCAACTTTGGTCTTCACATTTACCAATCTGTTGAAATTATCTTTGAAATACTTAGCACCCCAAATCATAGCCTTATTGATTTTTGTGTGATTTTTCTTGTTCATCCCCAAATCAAGATCTCTGTAGTTGACATATGCAGCTCTTGGGGAGCTTGAAACATATGGACCCATGTACTTGTACATATTCCTGATCCAGTTAATATGCTTTTGTGACTTCTTGTCTCCATCAAACCAGGCAGTCACGTACTGGATTTTGAATAATGTCCCTTTCCGATGAGGGAAAGGAGTCGCGGATTCTGAAATCTTGCTCATCCTTCCACCATAAGGGTTCCATATCGTTAAAGGGTTATCTTCTTTCAAGAATTTTTTCCAGAGCCCTTCCAGCACAGTTTCAGGTATAGGTTTTTGAACGAAATCTGATTTGGCTTTGAAATATTCCTTGGTTGAAGATTTTGCTTTAAGAAGAACTTCTGGAGTAGTATTACTTGGGAATCCGGCAATATAAAGCACGGATTTGATCCAGCTCGTTTCGATACAATCTTTCCTGGTCAACTTCAATTCAGGGAAGCTCTTTTTGGTTACCTGAAGAAGTCTATTAGCACTGCCAAGAAACAAAGCATTGTATGAAGTTGCTATGGTTCTCTTGCCTATTCGGCTTCCATTTACAGGTTGTATCATAACTCTGATGAACAGATTCTCATCAAGCTTGTCCGCTACTTGTTGCCATCTATACAAGAGCTTTGTAGCACCTTGTTCCAGGGTCCTGGTCACTGTAAAAACTGTCACAGTTGCCGGAACACGAACCAATTTAATCTTCCAGGAAAGAATAATTCCAAAGCTTCCTCCCCCGCCTCCTCTTATCGCCCAAAACAGATCTTCTCCCATGGCTTTCCGATCAAGAATTCTGCCCTTAGCATCCACAATCCTGGCATCAATGACATTATCAGCTCCAAGACCAAATTTTCTCATCATGGAACCATAAGCACCACCTGTGATGTGCCCACCGATTCCTAGAGTCGTGCAAAGACCTGCAGGAAAACCATGAACCTTGCTTTTCTCCGCGATCCTGTAGTAGACTTCTCCAGTCGTAGCACCAGCCTGAACCCAAGCACTGCTACTACTAATATCAACACTGATGGATCGAAGCTTGGCAAGGTCTAGGACGATAAAAGGTGATTCAATTTCTGAAACATAAGAAACACCCTCATAGTCATGGCCTCCGCTTCGAACTCTGACGTGAATTCCAAGCTTCCTGGCACATATAACAGCTGCCTGGACATGGAATTCTGTCAAAGGTGTGAAAATAAACTCAGGTTTTGGAACTGAAGGCAACAAGTACCTCAGGTTTTGAGCAGAAGATTGCAGGATTGAAGTAAATGAAGAAGAATTGTTGGTGTAAATGGTAGATATAGGAATGGAAAGTTTGGAATTAACAGAGAGACATTTTGCGAATTTTTTTTGAACTGAAACTGAAGTTGTCAATGAAGCTGATAAAAAAAGGACTAAAACCAGTGAAAAAATGTGCTTGATTGAAAACACCATTTTACTCTGCTTCTGTTTTGTGTTTTCAAAGATCTTAGAATTTGAGCTATATATAAACTTGTAGTGATGCATGAACCTGGCGTGTATGTGAGCTAATCCTAACGTCGGATTAAAAACAAAAACAAAATTTGGTTTGGTAATTTTTTGGATTTTTAGTGCTTTTAGAGTTTGATGGCCGATTAATTACTATTCAAAGTATTAGCTACTAGTCCACCCACCTCTTCTACCGTTCATACCTCAATCTGAAAACCATTTCTCATTCACTTTAAGATTCCTTAGATTAATGATGTTCATGTTGAATATCAACAAAATTGATTGAAACTCTAATGATTAGATTCTTTTAAATCCCTCCATAAATAGCAATAATTTGTATTATTGTCCATGCTTTCAATATATATATATATATATATTAAATAGGGCGGTTCATATTATGCAAGGATGATGAACCAATAAGAGAGAATTTAATGTCAAAACTCCATTAATTATTAGATATATATTATGAGTTTATGATGAGAAGTGCAAAACTCATTTAAATCTAATGCCACCAATTATTTTTGGGACTCTTCATATTACCGTATATAAATATATAACTAATTAACAATATATATTATTTGTCAAATTTTTTTTAACAATATATATTAAATAGGGCGGTTCATTTATGCAAGAGAGATGAACCAATAAGAGAGAATTTAATGTCAAAACTCCATTAATTATTAGATAGATGTTATGAGTTGATGAGAAGTGCAAAACTCATTTAAATCTAAAGCCATCACACGACGACACGTGTCAAGGTGAGGTTTCATTTTACTATATTATATAGATATACATATACGGTCCCGTTCGCATTAGTGCACACTAATGTAACCACATCAGTACTAATGCATGTGGACCATTGATGATGGAGAAATTTTGATAAATGCATACACTTTGGTCCATATCCAATGCATTGACGAAATCATATATTTTTTTGAAAACTTTCGCCATTGATAGAATTCGAGCTGTTGACTTGTGAGTCATTTGCCCAAACCCCAAACTCATCCATTTACCAGCTGAGCTACGCTAGCTCATTGTTGGATGTTTGTTGAGTTACATATATATATATATATATATATATATATATATATATATATATATATATATATATATATATAGTTATATAATTTGGTTAAATTAATTTAAATCAGTTTATATAATTTAAAATAAACTCATATATAATTTAAAATAAACTTATATTTAATAATAATATATAAAAACATATTTATGAAAAATAAAAAGGAAACTCGGAAAATCAAAGCCGTAAATTTTTTTTTTGTTGAATTTTTTTGTTTTCAAAAAATATGTTATTTTAATTTGATTAAATACCCAGAAAATCAAAGCCCATAAATTGAAAAGGGAAAAAAAATTCAAAAAAGAAAAACAAAGAAAGAAAAATAATAAAAAATAATTTCCTTTTTTTTTTTTTTCCTTTTGTTTTTTTTCTTTTTCTTTTTCATAAATCTGTTTTTATATATTATTATTAAATATGAGTTTATTTTAAATTATATATATGAGTTTATTTTAAATTATATAAACAAATTTAAATTATTTTAAACAATATATATATATATATAAATTTAAATCAACAATCCTTCAATAATGAGTTTGAGTAGTTCAGTTGGTTTGAGTGTGTAGCTTTTAACCACAAGGTCAAAGGTTTAATCCTTGGTGGAGGAGTTTTAATTTTTTAATTAACGGTCAAAGAAATTTTGGATGGAAAACTTGACAGAAGGGGCAAAATGATCAATATTTTGGATTTCAGGGGGTTGACTGGCTATTATTGAAATTAGATGGACCAGTTTAACTAATATGGCAAACATCATGGCGTTAAAATGATAATTTCCCTTATTTAAATCATGCAAATCTAATGTAATTTAAATGAATGGATTACAGTGATACCATATCATTTGAGCATCAAATTTGGATAAAGTAGCATTATTATTATTATTATTATTAGTTTTGCTTTGAATATTAAAAACGTTTTAAAAGAAGAGGGGAATACATTCTATAATTCTATGGGTTTATGTGGCTACTTTGCTGGAGGACAAGAGTGTCTGATTTTGTATGACTATATACCAAATTTGAGCTTGAATGCCTTCTTGATTGGAATAGAAGAATGAATATTGCAATAGGTTTAGTAGAGGTATTAAAAGTTTTTTATATGTCACCCCTTGAGAACTTTGTGCACAACAGTAGTCTAATTGGCTCTAATTCCTTAATTTAATTTGTGTTCTGAAATGAGAAGAGGTGAGATGAGATTGGATTCTATATTTCTATGGTGCCTGTGTGTGCAATTTTAATTCGGATGATTTATATATCCTTGTTTTCGGATTAAGTCAGGTTTCGGATTGAATTCTATTCAGAAAAAGGTTAAGGTTTCAAAAGGTCTAGACCGGTCCAGTCCGGCTTGAAATTTTGAAACCCATTTATTGTATCGGACCAGACAAAGGCTCAGGCCTGTTACTATTTAGACCAGGTTGGGCCGGATAAATTGAGAAAAGATGTATCTTCAACACTCCACCAAGCTAGACTCATTTTCATTTTCGAAATATCAATTGAAAATTTAATTATAAATAAAATATTAACAAATCTGCACATCAAAGAAACCTCAAAAGTAAACCCCAGAAAGTACAACTCAAAAAACCCATTACCCATATCTCCAGAGAGCCACAACTTTGATGAAGAAAACAAAAAGTGATAAAAAGGAGATAGTAATAAAGCAAAATCATACATTGAGGCCTCTCTCAATTAAGCTTAGCGACACCAAAGTTACCCGAACCAATATTTTTTTATTACATCATAAGTTCATAACGGTCCATTTTTGTTGGGCTTAAAAGATCGACCGTTGAAAAATGTGAAGTAACTATAAATAGAGCAGACATTACGTGGCTCCAAACCGGATGTTACAATCAGATCAGATCAGACACATTAAACTTAAATTTTGTTTTATTTTTTTTCTTTTAAATTCGAATGATATGAAACAAAATATACATATAAATATATATAATAATAATTAACGAGATGATGTTGGTCCATTTGTATACCCCTCACATTTATACCACGAGGTTGTGTATTTGAGTCATCCCTTCTCCCCAAAATCCGAATTTATATAATAATAATAATAATAATAATACGGGTTAATATTAAAAACCTCCACTCACCTTGAACTATTATTGGATGGATGGTAGAGACTAGAGACTAGAGAATGAGAGATTAGAGATTATACTATTAATCTATTATAGAGAATTAGAGATTAGTATTATAGTGTATTAGAGTGTGTAGAGAGTAGAGAGAGTTAGAGTAGAGAGACTAGAGAGAGAGAATGAGAAATTATAGAAAATGATTTGGAGGGTGGTATTTATAGAAAATTTGAATTGGGGATAAAATGGCAATTTTAAAGACTTTTATTTTTTAATTTTATTTTTCAAAATTTGGACGTTGGCAACAGTGATTTTTTTTTTTTATAAATAAAAATAATAAATAAAGTGGCCGCAGGCCATCGGCACACAGCCTCACAGACTGGGCCATGCTGTACTAGGCCCGGCCCATTTTGATTGCAATTACTTGGAAACAATTCACAAAACAAGATTGTTAGAGGCAAAGTCATATGTGCCCTTGGAGGCAGAGCAGATTTACTTGGAGGCAAAGCATAAGTTTAGTTTAATAAGGAAAGGAAAACGAATTAGGAAAGGAAAACCTCATGGCGTGGGTAATATCTATCTATCTATCTATCAGTTGATCACATCACATATTTCTATCATCACAGATTCAGAGATTCTTTGAGCTTCCAAAATTGAAAACAAGCATGACAAATTCAGTGATAATGAATTTGAGAGGCAGAGCCAATGAGAGAGCAGAGATACCTGGTGGAGAAAAGAGAAAGAGATAGTGTGGCAGTGGCAGAGAAAACCTAGTAGTGAATTTGATAGACAGAGCCAAGGAAAGATGTGGTGGAGAAAAGAGACATAGTTTTTTTTTTTTTTTTTTTTTTTTTTTGAATGTACAACAACTACCGGGACCGACGAGATTGGGCGCTACTAGTGCAGCCCGGACGAGCAACTCCCATAAACAGGGAGAGGCCACCCACATATAAGTGGGACAACACCCACACACATGGTGGGAAAATTGGCATATGTCTATGCATGCATGGCTACTTGAACCTTGGTGGAGAGGTCTCCATTTGGAGAGTTACACCACATTGGCAAGTGGTCAAATGTGAAAAGAGACATAGTTACATGACAAAAAAACAGAGATGGGGCATAATCATGTCTTCTGGAGCCAGAGCCAGTGCCAGAGCCAGAGCTAAGACGGCAGAGATTGATGTTTCGCCACCGGAGATCGAGATCGGAGAGATAAAGAAAGAGGAGGAGGAGGAGAATTTGGTTGAAGCAAATTGACTCACCAGATTTTCTTAAAATTTACGAATATTCTTCTATTAATAAAAGGAATGTTTGCAATGCAATTTATGAATGATTTTTTGAGTTTCATATTCATATTATTTCTGATCCTATTCTCATGTTAATTTGTGATGCTACAAAGTTTTAGCCAGTACTCCCTCAATTTCATGAATGCTAATCTGATCTAATCTAATCATGTTTATTTTTCTTATATTAATCATGAATGTAAAAATATAGAAAGTGCAAATTTCACAGAAAGCATCACTTCATCATTTACAAAAGCTAAGTTATGATATGCCGATAAATATTAACTACCAAACAAGTATGTAATACAAATTAATTATAACAACTACTCCAATCAACACACTAGCTTTTCACTGAAAGTGGTGGAATGCTCTGTTCATGCCTGAAGAAATTACTTGGATCAACTTTGGTCTTCACATTTACCAATCTGTTGAAATTATCTTTGAAATACTTAGCACCCCAAATCTTAGCCTTATTGATTTTTGTGTGATTTTTCTTGTTCATCCCCAAATCAAGATCTCTGTAGTTGACATATGCAGCTCTTGGGGAGCTTGAAACATATGGACCCATGTACTTGTATATATTCCTGATCCAGTTGATATGCTTTTGTGACTTCTTGTCTCCATCAAACCAGATAGTCAAGTACTGAATTTTGAATAACGTTCCCTTTCGATGAGGGAAAGGAGTTGCGGATTCTGAAATCTTGCTCATCATTCCTCCGTAAGGGTTCCATATCATTAAAGGGTTATCTTCTTTCAAGAATTTTTTCCAGAGCCCTTCTAGCACGGTTTCAGGTATAGGTTTTTGAACGAAATCTGATTTGGCTTTGAAATATTCCTTGTATAAAGGTTTCGCTTCAAGAAGAACTTCTGGAGTAGTATTACTTGGGAATCCGGCAATATAAAGCACGGATTTGATCCAGCTCGTTTCGATACAATCTTTCCTAGTCAAATTCAACTCAGGGAAGCTCTTTTTGGTTACCTGAAGAAGTCCATTAGCACCGCCAAGAAACAAAGCATTGTATGAAGTTGCTATAGTTCTCTTGCCTATTCGGCTTCCATTTATGGGTTGTATCACAACTCTGATGAACAGATTCTCATCAAGCTTGTCCGCGACTTGTTGCCATCTATACAAGAGCTCTGTAGCACCTTGTTCCAGGGTCCTGGTAACTGTAAAAACTGTCACAGTTTCCGGAACACGAACCAATATAATCTTCCAGGAAAGAATAATTCCAAAGCTTCCTCCCCCGCCTCCTCTTATCGCCCAAAACAGATCTTCTCCCATGGCTTTCCGATCAAGAATTCTTCCGTTAGCATCCACAATCCTGGCATCAATAACATTATCAGCTCCAAGTCCAAATTTTCTCATCATGGAACCATAAGCACCACCTGTGATGTGCCCACCGATTCCTAGAGTCGTGCAAAGACCTGCAGGAAAACCATGAACCTTGCTTTTCTCCGCTATTCTGTAGTAGACTTCTCCAATCGTAGCACCAGCCTGAACCCAAGCACTGCTACTTCTAATATCAACACTGATGGATCGAAGCTTGGCAAGGTCTAGGACGATAAAAGGTGATTCGATTTCTGAAACATAAGAAACACCCTCATAGTCATGGCCTCCGCTTCGAACTCTGACGTGAATTCCAAGCTTCCTGGCACATATAACAGCTGCCTGGACATGGAATTCTGTCGAAGGTGTGAAAATAAACTCAGGTTTTGGAACTGAAGGCAACAAGTACCTAAGGTTTTGAGCAGACGATTGTAGGATTGAAGTAAATGAAGAAGAATTGTTGGTGTAAATGGTAGATATAGGAATGGAAAGATTGGAATTAACAGAGAGACATTTTTCGAAATTTTCTTGAACTGAAACTGAAGTTGTCAATGAAGCTGATAAAAAAAGGACTGAAACTAGTGAAAAAATGTGCTTGATTGAAAACACCATTTTTTTTTTTGAAGCTTGACTCTGCTTCTGTGCTGTGGTTTCAAAGATCTGAGAATTTTAGCTATATATGAACTTGTAGTGATGCGTGAACATGGCGAGTATGTGAGCTAATCCTAACGTCAGATTAAACATAAAAACAAAAATTGGATTTTTAGTGCTTTTACTATATTCAACAGTATTAACCACTAGTCCACCCACCTCTTCTACAGTTCGACCATTCATACCTCAATCTGAAAACCATTTCGAAAGGTCAAAAGGATGAAAAGTTTTGAATAGTATAAGCCACTTTAAGTTTTCTTAGATTAGTGATGTTCATGATGAATATCAACAAAGAGTAATGCTATATAACGCAAATAATTAACCCAAATTTCAACCGAAATTATGTGTTAAGTAAGTTGTTATCACTACACACAACATGAGATGATGTGGTTAATGAAAAACCACTTGCCACATTATTTGGGCTGAAATTTGGGCTAAATTTTTAGGTTGTCTAGTATTAGTGTATCAACAAAATTGATTGAAACTCTAATGATTAAATTCTTTAAAATCTCTCCATAAATAGCAATAATTTGTATTATTGTCTATGCTATGAATATTTAAAACGTTTTAAAAGGGGCATAATCATGTCTTTTAGAGCCATAGCCAGAACTAGAGCCAAGACGGAGATTGATGTTTCGCCGCCGGAGATCGGAGAGATAATGAAAGAAGAGGAGATCGGAGCCAAGGAGGAGGAGAGTTTGATTCAAGCAAATTCACGCATCAAATTTTCTTAAAATTTACGAATATTCTTCTATTAATAAAAGGAATGTTTGCAATGCAATTTATGAATGTTTTTTTTTTTTTTTGGCCTTTTTATTCTCACTGTCTGATGCAGCGGAATATAATGATGCAGGAGATATTATTGGAGATTTTCTTGAAGACTTTTTATTTTAAAAATAGTATTGTAATTAATATCTATTATTATGTTTCTTTTTATTGTATATTTAATTAGGTAGATAAATATTTTATGATTTGATTTTATTAAATCAAATCCAATTTCCTTTTTAGATAGGTTATTAATGTTTTAGGATTCTTTTGATTTTAGGAGATTTGATATCTTTTCTATTTAGGATTCTTTCCCGTTTGTTTAGGATTTTCTTGTTAGTCAAGTTTTGCAATTCTATTTAAGTAGATTGTATTAGGGTTTGAAAGACAGCTTTTGATTAATAAAAATACAGAGATTGTTTCTCAATATCCATGTACAACATTCTTTGAGAAGATTGAAGTATTTGAAGCCTGTTAACAATCCTTCGTGCGTGAAGTTGAATGTTATCAGTAGCCTGTTATCCTGGTATCCGTGCGCGGATCAACAGCATAATAGTAGGGTTCGTTTCCGGTATTCGTGCGCGAATCAACAGATCCGAATCGTTTATCCTGTCTTTTATCTATTGTTGTTTTGCGTTGAATATTCTGCTGCATCACTGTCTATATAGAATACATGTTATTATGTGTGTCAGTTTTGTGCCAAAACTAATTAGCTTTTTGCTTCTCTGATCCCCTCTCAATTATTGGGTTAATTTTCTTTGTTAACTCTTGAATGTCTTGCATTTGAAAACTTGAAATCATGGCTTAATTAGTTTCATATTCATATTATTTCTGATCCTATTATCATGTTAAGTGGATATACTATACTATAATTTGTGATGCTACAAAGTTTTAGCAACATTTAATTATTTGAGGACGGACCAACCATCTGAAATTGTGTGGTGGAGCTGTCAAGTCATCCATGCGAACAGCACAGTGAGGCTGGAGAAATCATTCAATGGCTGATGGCTCTACCATCCAAATGAATCAAACTAATGGATTTTATTGCATTTCAAAAGAATATAGGTAGACAGGATCGAGTTCGAAAGATCCGATACGACCTCCACCACAGATCATACTTCTACAACTGGAGCTATGTGAAGTTTATGATTTCACAAAAGAACATCATTGATGCAAATACTAGAAGCAATGGTCTCTTTATATAAAAAATGTAAGAAACATTTAACGCAAAAAGTTTGTAAAGTTTGCCAAGAATTTATTTAAAAACTACGGTTGCATAAGGTGAAAATCTGAGCAGAATTATGAGAATTTTTTTTTTTTTTTTTTTTTAAAGGAGGATATTCATATTAAAATCAGAAAGAAAAAAAAAAATTCAAAAAAAGTATTTCAAAAAGCAAAATAAAAGAAGATGGATCTCAACCATCCATCACATAGATGGATGGTGGAAACTCATTCATTAAAAATAAATAAATTAATTAAAGTGGACATTTATTAGTTTTTATTTTAAAAATAAATAAATAAAGAAGATATATATGATCTCCTCGACTCCTTTGTCCAGTGTCCACACAATCTCTCTGCCATTGATTTTTTTTTTTTTTTTTAATTTTTAAAAATTCAAAGCAAAATGAAAAAAAAATCTGGAAGAGATCTCTAGCTTCACCAATGTCGTCTAGTAGTCCCCATCAAATATTCATTTAAAAACGAGTAGCATCTCCTAAAAAGTCTTCCTAAAGATCTGAGTTTGGTCTTGCTCACTAGCTAATTGAATGAAGTATACGAGGGAAACGGAACCGGGGCGACATAAACGGAACCGGATCAGATCGCTCCATTTGGAGCAGATTTTCAACTTTTTGGATGTAAGGTTGAGGATCTTCAACTTTCATGATCTTCATCCTTTTTTTTTTTTTTAATTTTTTTTTTAATTGTTTGGTTGAGTATTTATTTTTGTTTGATGAAGAGTTGTTATTGGATGGATACATTGTATGTGGGTTGTTTAATTTTTTTTTTGTTACTAGATTCTTTGTGATTTTTTTTTTAATAATGCAAAATTTGTTTGAAAGAAAAAAAATTGGATTTTTTTATATATAAAAATCTGGAAATTTTGAGATTGAAGGGCGATGATGTCAGTGGAGAGATAAGGATGATGAAAATCTGGAAATTTTTTATTTCCTTTTTTTTGGGTGATAAATCTTTAAAGATGGAGATCCAATTTTTTAAAGGATTTTTTAAAGATTTTTAATTTTATAACCTTTTGCATTATTTTTTTTAATTACCATTTTTTAATTATAGTTTTCAAGGGTAGTTTCATCTTTTTAGCATTTTGAAAAATTCAACAATTAAATGTAACGGTCAATACTAATTACAGGAGAGGTGAGTGTCAATATTTGATAAAGTTATTTCTGAGTGTAAATTGGTAAACCTTAGGTAGGTTACCTGTAATTACTTCTTTTAAATGGATTGGACTCCTCTACTTGGCTGACCTTCTTCCCGACCTATCTCAGATTTC
Organism: Acer saccharum; assembly: GCA_030490815.1. Taxonomy (NCBI): domain Eukaryota; kingdom Viridiplantae; phylum Streptophyta; class Magnoliopsida; order Sapindales; family Sapindaceae; genus Acer; species Acer saccharum. The sequence continues at coordinate 56,651,636 of CM059866.1, forward strand.
AACACGTGTCCAAGGCAATGACCAATTCATTGTTGTGCCAAAGTGTTATAAACAATTAGCTGGATTCGTAAAGTAAACCTAATCAAGTTGCTTCGTTTAATTTACTAATTAGTTTTCTTGACATGGGGGGTGGCAAATGTGGCATTTGATTGTTAAATGATTTGATTTATTGGTGGGTCAAATGTTTTTATGTAGTAATTATTAGTCAAAGTATAAATGTGTATATATGTATATTTAAAAAAAAAATCAGAAGTAAGGGAACTAAAGTAACACTTTAACTAAAATCGAACTTTTAAAATTTAAATGAACCGTCAACGAGGATAAATCAAAAACGAAAAATCCGAATTATAAAAAACGTTAAGGGACTTCGTTGGTAATTGACTTTAGATCTAATTAATAATAATAAGGTAAATAAAGATAATAATTAACAAATTCATGTGTATGCCTTGTTAACAGAGGTCTTTTTATTTGCGAGCTTAGATCTAATTAATAATAATAAAGGTGTTATCGAGAAAATTGATCGAGACCCAAGGCCAGCTTAAAGGTATCTGAGGCCTTAGATGCAAAAACTAAAATTAGGCCCTTTTATAATTGATATTGAATTTTTAAAAAGTAAAATTTATTTTAATTTCCATAGTAAAAGATACTCAAATTTTTGTATTCTATTTTTTCTAAAAAGGTTTATTCAATATTTACTTTTAATATTGATATACTTATTTATTTATTTATTGTATTTATACTATCTTGACGTAGTATAATCACTCTTATTCGATGGTATTTGATGAAAGACAAATAAAACTTGTTGGGAGAGTTTGATAAGAATTAAAAAGAGCAGTCACTTCCCAATGTGGATTGATGGTAAAGAGCAGGGCCGGCCCTGGAGTGGTGCACCAAGTGCAACCGCCCTGGGCCCCAACTTTTTTTATTTATTAAAGTCTTTGTAGTATTGAGTTTTACTGTTTTAGGTACATAAATTAAAGGGTCCAATTCGTTGTAAAAAAAAAAAAAGTTAAAATGTCCAATTCATTTTTTTTAATTATATATATATATATATATATATATAATATATTTATAAAAAAAAATTGTGCCAAGGACCATAAAGAATATATTTGTATCAATTCCCTGGTGGAGGCTGATAAGTGACATTTATGACAAGCCACCACAGGCACCACTGTAGCCTCTAGGTTGTTTTTTCTTCTCTACTAGCTTTTGCTTTGAGTCTTGTCTTCGAAAAAAAATTCATTTTTGTAATATACAATATATTAAAAAAAATAAAAAATCAGAAGTCATCTTTCAATTTTTTTTTTTTTTTTTTTTTTTTTTTTTTTTTTTTTTTTTTTATGAATAAAGGGCCCTTTTTAGAATTTTCGCCCCAGGCCTCTAATACGTCAGGATCGGCCCTAGTAAAGAGCACCAATTCTGTATGTCTCAGATTGGAGTCGTTACATCCATTGGTGGTATATATATATATATATATATATATATATATACAGTCTTTCTACTATCAGTTCGAACTGATATAAAATATATCAGTTCCTTGCATGTGGACCATTAGATTTAAAAGATGCTTTGACAAGTGCATACATTCAAGTCAAAGCATTTAAATCCAATGGCCCACATGCAATGAACTGATATATATTATATTAGTTCGAACTGATAATAGAAAAACTGTATATATATATATATATATATATAAATACATATTTTCTATTGTCAGTTCGTCCTGATAATAAGTATATTAGGACGAAGAATGTGGACCACTAGATTTACATACTTTGACTCAAAGTGTATGCACTTGTCAAAACTTCTCCATAATCTATGGTCCACATTCTTTGTCCTGATATACTTCTTGTTAGGTTATTGTCAGGACGAACTGACAATAGAAAGACTGTATAAACATATATATATTGTACTCACTATTTTTGGAATTATAAATCTTTTAATTTAGTTAATGTTGGATTACAGTCTAATGAGAATTAAAAAATCAATTGGGAAATTAATGAAAATGTGTGATAATCAGAAAAATTATTCAATAGAAAAATAAATAAAAGTGTTTGGAAGTTAAGAAACTATCTAATTGAATAATTTAAAAATAAAAAATTAGGGCCTAAGTTTGTGGAAGTTTTTGGTGGGGCTTAGGGAACTGAGGTCCACCTTAGTTGCCTAGGCTTCCTGCCGGCACTGTTGAGACCAGACAATGGTCAACCATGAGGTACTGGTGCCCCACAATGGTCGGACCCGGTAAGAGGGATAGGTTCAAGTTCGTGGGTGACTGATGAGGTCTGGGTGAGATAGGCTTGATTGTCCTGGTAGGACTGGTTGGCCAGGCCAGCAAGTCGAATCAGTCACAGTTCACGGTTTCTACCTATCCCAGTTGGATCGATGCTTTGGTAGGAGTGATGCTATTGGGTTAAGATTAGTTCTTTAGGTAAAGAGGATCACGCATGTATCGACACAAGGTAAGACATGTTCATTAAGATAAAATATGGTTCCGAGGAGCTTACAATGTGTAACCAAGTAGCATTAATACATCATGCCCCAATAGGCTTACATAGGATTGATCTTTCGGATCGAGGTTTAGGGGAAATTTATGGAGAATTTAATAGAGAAGTAACTAAGTAGGATTAAAGCTCTGGTTGATCCTTTTTATTTCCAAGGTCATGACCCCTTTCTTTTTCTTGAGTTGGGGTATTTATAGGGTGTCACTTGTGTGGATAGGTGAGGGGTCCCCCTACTAGGCGGGAAATCTCATATCGGGTCCTCACTGTCCCCTTTAACGGGCCTGTAGGTTGCACATGCCCCGGAAGGTCGTGATTGTTCTACATATGCCATACTACTACTTAGGTGCTTTAAATATGGGTTCTCGTGGTGCTTTGGTGGCTTAATATTCCCCTCTAATTGGCTGGTTGCACTCCTCGCTGGTGTGACCTGTAGTTTTTAGTATCTTGCGCGTTAGGGGACAACTTCAGCGTTCGTGGCGCTACTCCTATCAGGCGGTGCTCTCCAAACTTTCCCTTCTTAGCTTAGAAGTCTTCTGCATGCATTGCTGGGGAAGTGTAGTTGCTACCTTGGTGCTTGAGGTAGTTGACCTTGGCTAGGGCTTATGTGGAGTTGGATCTAGCCGTTTGCGATGGGAGCCCATGCTGGATCTTATCTGTTGGATCCCTTCTTTCTTTTTGTTGTCTACTGCTTGATCATTAACTTCCCAACTACCTATTGTCTTTTGCTCTCCTTTCTCCTTTTCTTAGGGTGGTTTTCCTTTAGGGCTTTCATCAGCCTTAGGGCAGGCTTTGGTACCTTCAAAGCGAGTCCCTTACTTCTAGAAACATTGTTAGGGAATACGTGGCGGTCTGCCTAGATTGTAGAGATACCCTACTCCGCTTCTTTCTTGGTATCTACCTCTCCTGGTTGGGCTTTGGCTTTTAGACTAAACTTGTTCCATCCGGGAGGTTGGATTGGGTCATTCCCCCACTCAGGTCTTGGTTACCCGTGATTCGGGCTTACTTCCTAGCTGAGGTCTGGATCTTACCAAGTTTGGACTTAGGAGCAGATCCGGCCTATGGAGGGGACCGGGTTCTATCAGGCGAAGCAAGCCCGTGAGGTTCTTCGTAGTGAGAAAATCCTTTTTCAGAGATATTGTAAAATTTTACCGTTAACAAATGGTAAATAGATAGAGATTCCCTCATGTCTCTCTCTCACGTTATTCACCCAGTCTCTCTCTCACGCCATTAACAACACTTTTGAAAAAAAAAAAACCTAACCCACAAAACCAATCATTAAGCCACATTCGCCAAGCTTTTCTGATTCTCATTGGCGAGGTGGTGTCGAAAGGGCCAAGAAATGTTTTTTTTTAACCATGCTTTAGGGTTACTTTCCGATTAAAAACTCTTGAGAGACGATGATCTTTCTTCCCAATTTTCTATGGTTGTCTTTTGTTCTAAATCAAGTTCTTGCGAAGATGATTACAGAATACTTTCTTATCAACTTAATAGACTGAGAACAATATTGAGAGAATCGGAAAAGATAGAAATTTAGAAGTTAGAAAGAGAAATTACCAACACACCAATTTCAATTCGTTAGTAATCTAAAAAATAGATGTTCTACTAGACAAATTGCCAAAGTTATAGAAAAAAATTATTTTTCACAATGTTTTAAAAATACTGGTGGATAGTAATTAAGTATCTCCTTGAGTAACACGTGGGGAAACAAAGATTTGGTAATGGTAGCCAATTTATTTTTGCATTGTGCAAACAACATCATCCTTTCCCTATTTAGAGGGCTTAAAGCATTATTCATGAAAGCCTAGTTCTAGAAGAGTTTAGGACTAAGCTAGGAGCTGATATAGGCCTAAGACAATTTAATGGAACCTTATTACACGTAATAGAATGTAATCCTTTTCTACAAGTTTTACACCTTTTTCCTAAAAATGATACTACTTCTTTAAGTATGTTAATATCTAATCCTGATTCTATTTATGATTCTATTTCACTAGATATTTCTGTTTCGCTTTCATTGACCATGCATACATTATCTTTATCAGATAGTTCATCTATATTAATTATTTCTTCAAGTTTTTCTATATAGTCTTCTTGCTCCAAAATGTTAGCTTTGACAATTTTTGCTTCAACAAAATAGAAATAAAAATGAACCTTCAGTTTCTCTAGCTCTTGAAGTCGTGCATTAAGAGTCCCCACATTGTTCACCGCCAACGCGACAACCTTTGGATCCGCCGTCGTCACAAACTATTCGTTCCAAGCCATATTAGTCGAGATCTTAACAATTTCAAGTTGGATTTCCGAATATAGCTAGAATCTCTTGGGTGGAGTTGGACCGATTGGTTGTAGCCACAAACTGTGTTGGGCACGGTATAGGCTGTTGATACCTCCGTTGTCTATGAGGCCCCAATCCTTAAAAATCGTAATAAAATAATAAAATAATTAATAAAAACAATCCTACACACAATTTTTTTTTAAAAATTAAAATTAAAACTTCATTACTTACCTCCCCTATAAAACAAGCCGAAATCATGTCTTTATGATCATCTTTGTTATAATCGAACCCATATTCGTTGTATTACAACCTATGTGTGAGGGGTGTGCCAAACGGATAATCTCCCTCTTGGATATCTTGAGAAAGAGAATTTCGATAGGGATTTTTACCCTTTTTCAGAGATCGGATGAAATCATTAGTCATGGTGAGACATTCTTTACCCCTTTTAAATCGATTGGCCACTGTGTGTGCCATGTCCAATGAATAACTGGTCCTTGACTCATCGACCTCCGTGTATAACAGTAGAAGTATCACTTCGTTCATAGAAGACACCAATTCATCGATATACATACTAACATGCTACAAAAAAACAATAACAATAAGTAAGAAACATATACAAATATAGACAATTATGATTCAAAAAAAAAAAAAAAAAAAAAAAAAAAAAACCCTCACCTCCGGGACTCCTATATTACTCTTTCCCAAATACTGGGGATAGCCAAGAACCAGTCCGAGAACAGGATAAAGTTTCAATTGCAAAAGAAATAATATAATTATAAAAAAATAAAAATAAAAAAACAAATTCAAAATTATAAATATATATATATATATATATATATATATATATATATATATATATAAACTCACAAATCCTTTTAACTACTCTACAATGCCTAGATTATAAGTATGAGCATGAGCAATATGACGAACATTCCCCTCCCAATTCTGGTGATAAAGATGTGAGCGGTAAATAACACTATAAACAATGTAAACTAATTAATAAAAAAAATATATTAAAATACTAACAATATAATATAAAATATAATAAACTTACCCCAGGGGACGTACAGTCCCCATATCAAGTGAAAAAATCGAGATGTCAACCCTTTTAGGACCGATGTCCATGTTATATACATGGCCATATCCAATAGAATTAGTTTTGAATCTCTTATTAATGATTCTGCATAGAGTGCCATTGCGGATAAACCTCATACTCTGTCATATAAATAAAAGAACAACACCAGTACAAAACTAAATAAGTTTATAAGTACAATGGACAAGTCATTAAATCTACCTAAAATATTATTAACTCAATCTACTTATTCAGCAAAGTTGCATATTATTTCCATTTATCATAAAAATACCATGACGACCATAGTCTCCTGAGTCAAGTCTGCATGGGTCTAGAAGATGATGATGAACAAGAATACATAGAAGACCAGATAGGTCTGGAAGATGATGATTAATCAGAAGGTCTAAAAGTTGGTGATGATGTAGAATATCAACAAGAAGACGATGATGATGAATAAATGAAGGACAAGATGGGTCTAGAAGATGATATAGAAGAATGTCCAGACTTCTATAAATATTGTTAGGGCGTATATGGCGGTCTGCTTGGACTGTTGAGCTGCCCTACTCCGCTTCTTTCTTGGTATCTACCCCTCTTGGTTGGGCTCAATCTCTTAGACTGAAATTGCTCCGTCGAGGAGGTTAGATCGGGTCATTCCCCCACCCAAGTCTTGGCTACCCGTGGTTCAGGCTTACTTCCTAGCCGAGGTCTGGTTCTTACAAAGTCTGGACCTAGGAGCGGATCCGGCCAATTGAGGGGACTTAGTCGTATCAGGCGAAGCAAGTCCGCGATGTTCTTTGTAATGAGAAAATCCTTCCTTAGAGATATTACCAAATTTTACCGTTAACAAAAGGTAGACAGATTCCCTCATGTCTCTCTCTCTCATATCATTTACCCAGTCTCTCACTCACGTAATTAACCACACTTTTCAAAAAAAAAAAAAAAAAACCTAACCCACAAAACCTATCATTAAGCCACCTTTGCCAAGCTCTTCTGTTGTTCAATGACGAGGTGGTGCCGAAAGGGCCAAGAGAATTTTTTATCATGTTTTAGGGTTATTTTTCGATGAACAACTCTTGAGAGACGATGATCTTTCTTCCCAATTTTCTGTGGCTATCTTTTGTTCTAATACAAGTCCTTGTGAAGATGATTACAAAATCTACTTTCTAATCAACCTAGTAGACTTCTTGTATTTGCTGGAGAAGTCCTATATTGACTCAAAGCCTGACTCTGGCTCTAATGATAGATCTCACTACTTTGACACATGGTTGAGGTTTGATTCCGTTTTGCATAAGGCTGCCAACAAGTTCTAGGACCAGATGGTGGGTCAATAAGAGGACCAGGACGACCATAGTCACATAGGTTAAGTATGCATGGGTCTAGAAGATGATGATGAACAAGAACAATGGAAGACCAGATGGGTTTGGAAGATGATGATCAATCAGAAGGTCCAGAAGATGGTGATGATGTAGAATATCAAGAAAATGATGATGATGATGATGATGAAAACAAATTTTCGCAAATATGATGAAACACAATATTCAACAAAGATTGGGCATACCATTAACCATTTCACGATCATTATTTATCTGGTTACTTGGAGGCCGCAGAGACATTGAAGCCACTTTCCTCAGCATCAACTTGGCATGGTTATAAGAAAGCAACATCAAATAATTGCCTAGATTAATTATGAGAGCTCCATTGAAAATGAAGACTAGGACTAAAACCCACATGAAATAATAACTTGGAACAAGAAGAGAGCCAGCTATGACAAAGAATTTTGGCATAATGTAACGTGTCAAAAGAAGATAAACAGAGAAAGTTGAAATCCCACCGAGAAGCATTAAAGTTCGGCAAGTAAGTTTGAACAATAGGACAATAAGAAAGACGATACTAGTGATGAAAACAACTGTAATGAAGAACATTAGGTAGAAGATGAGTGGTAGTTCTCCATAAATTCAAATTCTAGAGAAGTTGCAACCTAGTCTTCTTTTGGAAAAAAACTGGGAAGGACACAAATTACTGCAAAAGCCAACTATATATTTATGTTTCGCTTTCATTGACTATGGTCTATGCATACACTATTTTTATCAGATAGTTCATCTATATTAATTATTTCTTCAAGTTTTTCTGTATAGTCTTCTTGCTCTAAAATGTTAGCTTTGACATTTTTTGCTTTGAAAAAATAGAAATAAAAATAAACCTTTAGTTTCTTCAGCTCTTGAATTCTTTCATTAAGAGTCCCCACATTGTTCACTGCCAACGCGACAACCTTTGGATCAACAATCATCACAAACTGTTCATTCCAAGCCATATCGGCCGAGATCTTAACAATTTCAAGTTGGATTTCCGAATATAGCTGGAATCTCTTGGGTGGAGTTGGACAGATTGGTTGTAGCCACACATCGTATTGGGCAGGGTATGGGGTGTTGATACCTCCGTTGTCTACGAGGCCCCAATCCTTAAATATCTTAATAAAATAATAAAATAATTAATAAAAACAATTCTACACACAATTTTTTTTTTTTAAATTAAAATTAAAATTTCATTACTTCTCCTATAAAACAAGCCGAACCCATGTCTTTATGATCATCTTTGTTGTAATTGAACCCATATTCGTTGTAATACAACCTATGAGTGAGGGATGTGCAAGCCAGATCATCTCCCTCTCAAATATCTTAAGAAAGAGGATTTCGATAGGGATTTTTACCCTTTTTCAGAGCTCGGATGAAATCATTAGTTACGGTGAGACATTCTTTACCCTTTTTAAACCGATTGGCCACTGCGTGTGCCATGTTCAATAAATAACTGGTCCTCGACTCATCGACCTCCATGTATAACAATAGAAGTATCACTTCATCTGTAGAAGACACCAACTCATCAATATACGTAATCATGTGCTACAAAAAAATAATAATAATAATAACAATAAGTAAGGAACATATACAAATATAGATAATTATGATTCAAAAAAAAAAAAACACTCACCTCCGAGACTCCTATATTACTCTTTCCTAAATACTGGGGATAGCCAAGAACCAGTCTGAGAACAGGATAAAGTTTCAATTGTAAAAGAAATAATATCATTATAAAAAATAAAAATAAAAAAACGAATTCAAAATTATAAATAAAAAAAATATATAAAAGACTCACAAATCCTTTTAACTGCTACATAATGCCCAGATTATAAGTATAAGCATAAGCATGAGCAATATGACGAATATTCCCCTCCCGATTCTGGTGATATAGATGGGAGCGGTAAATTACACTATAAACAATGTAAAACAAATTAATAAAAAATATAAAATAAAATAATAACAATATAATATAAAATATAATAAACTTACCCAAGGGGACGTACAGTCTCCATATCAAGCGAAAAAATCGAGACCCCATTCCTTTTATGACCGATGTCCATGTTATATATGGCCATATCCAATATAATTAGTTTTGAATCTCTCATTAATGATTTTGTATATAGTGCCATTGTGGATAAACCTCATACTCTGTCATATAAATAAAATAACAACACAAGTACAGAACTCTATAAGTATATAAGTACAACGGACACACGTCATTAAATCTACCTCAAATATTATTAACTCAACCTACTTATTCAACAAAGTTGTATATTATTTCCATTTATCATAAAAATACCATAACGACCGTAGTCACCTGGGTCAAGTCTGCATGGGTTTAGAAGATGATGATGAACAAGAATACATGGAAGACCGGATGTGTCTAGAAGATGATGATCAATTAGAAGGTTCAGAAGTTGGTGATGATGTTGAATATCAACAAGAAGATGATGATGATGAATAAATGAAGGATAAGATGGGCCTGGAAGATGATAGAGAAGAAGGTCCAGAATCTTCTACTGCTCATTGGTGAGGTGGTGCTGAAAGGCCAATAGAATTATTTACCATGTTTTAGGGTTACTTTATGATGAACAACTCTTGGGAGACAATGATCTTTCTTCCCAATTTTCTATCGCTGTCTTTTTTTCTAATGTAATTCCTTGTGAAGATGATTACAAAATCTACTTTCTTATCAACCTAGTAGACTTCTTGTATTTGTTGGGGAAGTCTTATATTGACTTAAAGCCCGACTCTGGCTCTAATGATAGATTTAACTACTTTTACACATGGTTAAGGTTTGATTTTGAATTGCATAAGGCTGCTAACAAGTTCTGAGACCAGATGGTGGGTCAAGAAGAGGACTAGGATGACCATAGTCACATGGGTCAAGTATGCATGGATCTAGAAGATGATGATGAACAAGAATACATGGAAGACTAGATGGGTCTAGAAGATGATGATCAATCAAAAGGTCCAAAAGATGGTGATGATGTAAAATATCAAGAAGATGATGATGATAATGAATAAATGAAGGATAAGATAGGTGTGGAAGATGATATAGAAGAAGGTCTAGACTTTTAGAAACATTGTTAGGGCATATGTGGCAGTTTGCTTGGATTGTGGAGCTGCCTTACTCCGTTTCTTTCTTGGTATCTACCCCTCCTGGTTGGGCTCCGACTCTTAGACTGAACTTGCTTCGTCGGGGAGGTTGGATCGGGTCATTTCCTTACCTATGTCTTGGCTACCCGTGGTTCGGGTTTACTTCCTAGTCGATGACTGGTTCTTACCAAGTCTGGACCCAAGAGCGGATCCATCCTATGGAGAGGACTAGGTCCTATCAAGCCAAGCAAGTCCTCGAGGTTCTTCGTAGTGAGAAAATCCTTCCTTGGAGATATTACCTAATTTTATTGTTAACAAATGGTAAATAGACAGATATTCCCTCATATCTCTCGCTTACATCATTCACTTAATCTCTCTCTCTCACGTCATTAACCACAGTTTTGACAAAAAAACCTAACCCACAAAACCTATCATTAAGCCACCTTCGCCAAACTCTTCTGTTGCTTATTGGCGAGGTGGTGTTGAAAAGGCCAAAAGAATTTTTTACCATGCTTTAGGGTTACTTTCTGATGAACAACTCTTGGGAGACGATAATCTTTCTTCCTAATTTTCTATGGCTGTCTTTTGTTCTAATGCAAGTCCTTATGAAGATGATTACATATTCTACTTTCTTATCAACCTAGTAGACATCTTGTATTTGCTGAAGAAGTCCTATATTGACTCAAAGCCTGGTTCTTGCTCTAATGATAGATTCACTACTTTTACACATGGTTGAGGTTTGATTTTGAATTGCATAAGGCTGCAAAGAAGTTCTGGGACCAAATGGTGAGTCAAGAAGAGGATCAGGACAACTATAGTCACCTGGGTCAAGTCTGCATGGATTTAGAAGATGATGATGAACAAGAAAACATTGAGGCCCAAATGGGTCTAGAAGATGATGATCAATTAGAAGGTCCAGAAGATGGTGATGATGTAGAATATCAAGAAGATGATGAAGAATACATGGAGGACCAAAAATGGGTTTGAAAGATGATATAGAAGAAGGTTCAGAAGTAAAATGCATGGAGGACCAGATGGGTCTTGATCCGGAAGATGATCAACATGAGGAGACTGTTCTCAAGTCACTTTTCAATAGGGTCTGTGAATTGGATGTTGATCTTAAATTCTTAATCGTTATTTTTAGAATGAGATACATTGTACTCCAGTTTAAATTACATATATAGCAATTTGTTTTTATTGATGACTTGAATGATCATTAGTATATAATTCAATATTTAGAATTCAATATTATGGCAATGGAATCTATATGTTTTTGCAATATGAACTTCTTTATGATATATATTTCAGTATTCAGTATTATGACGATGGAATCTATATGTTTTTTACAATATGAACTTCTTTATGCTTTTCCATTGCTTTGCCTGATACTTTGTATTTAGGTGATCATATCAATATATAGAGCTTTCTTTGTTGTTGCAATATCTATATGGTTCCGTTTATTACTAGAAGTAAAGTCTTCTTGCTTTTCTTCCTCCTTTTCACTCTCTTATTATGGAAGAACTTATATGCAGATTGCGGTTAAGAATTAAAAGTCTGGAGCAACAAAGCAGATATGGAATTTGTTGTTGAGATTGAGATACTAGCATGAGTTCAGCGCAAGAATTCGTTGAGCTTATGTATGGTTGGAAAAATGGGCTGGGTCCATTGGACCCTACCCTTACCTACATACATACGGTTCGGTTTTGTACGGGACCGCAAATGCTTACTTCTCGCATATTACCCGGACATTCAAACTCGCATCATTTGTAGGTAGGTTATGGCTATGATCTGGGTACACATTAAACCCGCAAAATACCATTTCAAAAATTAAATTAGGGTTTTAAAAGAAATTTAGAGGCTATCCGGTGGAGCAAAACAGGGGTGTTTTTGTTTTTGTTTTTTGAAAATGATTTCAAATTCGTGTTCGTTAACCATTTTCATTTTGTTTTTAAAATACAAAACAAAATGAAAAACAAAACCAATGTTAAAAATGAAAAATTTGAAAAACAATTAAAAGATGTTTTCCATTTTGTTTTTCAACAAATAAAAAACTCATTTTTATCTTCTTCTTCATTCGAACAGTGTTCTTTTTTTTTTTTTTTTTTTCCCTTCTTCTTCTTCCTCCGATCTACTCCTTTTTCGCCATTGATTTGCTCCTCCAAGCGCAGATCGACCCACCATCTCTTCTTCTTCTTCCTCTTCTTCTTCTTCCGATCTACTCCTTCTTCGTCGCCGATTTGCTCCTCCAAGCGCAGATCGACCCACCGATCTCTTCCTCTTCCTCTTAAATTTATTTTCCAAATTTCTTCATTAAAAAAAGAAAAAGAAATCTAAAGATATAAAATGCGATTTCTTCCTTCTTCTTAAATTTATTTTCCAGATTTCTTCATTGAAAAAAAAAAAAAAAAAAACAGAAATCCGAAGATATAAAACGCAATTTCTTCATATAAACAACTCGATTTCTTCATCTGGGTATGCTTGGATTCTTGTAATCTGTCTATAGTTTAGTTGGGTTTGCTGTATTTCTCGTTTTTGTGTTCTCTTACATGGTGGTGGCATAAAATTTTTATTATATTGTTGTGTTTTCAATCGACACTTTGGGCAATCCAATTTATGGTCATGGCCTTGCATTTTTCCTAGTTTCTGTTGGATTTCAAATCCCTCAAAATTCAGCTGGTGGCTTTTTAGGCCTATTTAACACCACATCAATTGACTCATCTTCAAACCAAATTGTTATGGTTGAATTTGATTATTTCAAAAATGTTGAAGGGGATCCAAGTGATGCTGAGGGCCATGTGGGGATCAACAAAAACTCACTATTTTCAGTTGTTTGTACTCACTGGCATGCTAGCTTTAACATTGGAGATACTATTGATGTTCAGATATGCTCCAAAAATTCTTGAATTCACCCCTAAAATTTTCCAGATCTGCTCCTTCAAGGGCAAAAATTGATTTGGATGGCTTTTAGGATTTGGGATGGGGGAGTTTTGTATGTACAATTAGTATATTTCGAAGAACTGGAAATTAATGGATTGTGTAATTAACAGGGGAAAATTATTTTGGTTAACAAATTGCAAATTTTTTCGGTTAATCTACTAGACGCGTTTTTTTTGTTTTCATTTTCAGAATACAGGTTCTAGTACATGCTACCAGATGCGTTTTCAGAATTTGAAATTGAAATAAAAAACACTGTTTTCATTTTCATATTTATTTTTAAAAAACAGTACATGAAACACTCCTTACCTTCTCTCGTTTTCTCTCCTCTCATCTGCCTGCCGACTCTGCTCTCATCTCTCATTCTCTCTCTAGTCTCTCCTCAAATGAAAAGCCAAAACTGCCACTGCCATCACCACCACCAACCGGTCTTCGACCTCCTCCCTGACTCCGTTGTCGACTACATCCTCTACGGTGACAAGATTCGTCGTGGTCGTCTTCTTGGTCCCATAACAGAGACCACTTCTGGGTATCGCACAAATCAAAGATGGGTTGATTTGGTTTGTAGGTTTTGTTATTTTTATTGTTATTAGATTAGAAAAGAAAAGAAAAAAATACATGGTGGAAAACAAAGGCCATATATCGAAGAGAGGAAGATTGGTAGACCCTTTTTTTTTTCTTTTTTTTTTGGTTCCCCGTGAGATGTTTTTTCTTCTTTTTTATGGTGTTTTTGTTGTTTTAAATTTTGACTTTTTGGGTTGTAAAATGTGGAATTTTAATTTAATCTGGGATGTTTATTTATTTATTTTTTATTATTTTTTATATAAAATTAGTTTGGGTTGTAAATCTTGTCAATGGTTTAATATAAATATGTTTAAATTCTAAACCCTATTTGGCATTGCGGGTGAGCAGTAAATGACAGTCTGGTAAAGTTTAAATCAGTTTCAAGGGTTTTATGTCAACAAAAATATGTTTAAATTGATTTAGTTTGGATATTTAAAATAAAATATGTTTAAATTGATTTGAATTGTAAGATTTCTAGTCCGAATTTTTCAGGTCATAAACATGGGTCTAAAATTCGGGTTAAAATATGATTCAACATCCGGGTAACATAGGGTATGGTTTTTACCTGGACTTGTTGCATTCGGGTCCAAACCCAGACCCACTATTTGCTGAAAGGATCTGGTGCGGATCTGGGACCTTTTAATTTTAAGGGCAATTACTCTGTCGAAAATGTAGTACTATTTTCTAGTTCTACATTATTTGTTATGGCATTGTCATGGAAAAAATAATTAATTTATTATTATAATATTAATTAATAAATTATAATGGAATGTATGTGATAATTTATACACTACAAAAAAAAAAAAAAAAAATGTGACTTGTAGGTCAATAATTTAAAGGGTAATTACCAATTAGATCCTGGACTTTTTTTTTAAAAAAAATTCCATGTTGTTTGCGACCTTTACAAAAGTGACCAAATTGGTCCTTATATTTTTCCCAAATGCCAAATCAGTCCCTCTAACGAAGTTCCGTCAATCAATTTTAATTGTGTAGGGGTAAAATTGTATTTTACTCCTAAAAATATAATAATAACACATGCACAGGTTATTTATTTATTTTAACACGTATATTTTTGTTTATTTTATTTATGGGTTTTGATTTTTTAATAATTTTGACAACTGTGCTTGTATAATATTAACAATTTATATATATATATATATATATATATATATATATATATATATATATATATAAATGGTAAAAGACTAAATTGGGAATGAATGGTAACTAAGTGTATAATTGACACTGTCTTATTAAAATATTTTTAGATATTTTAGAAAATTTAATTGAAAAATTATAAATGGTGTTTCATTAATAATATTTTTGGATTTTGTTATAATTATAATGGTGAATTTAATGCACAAAAACAAAACAACTTTGCTCTAATATGACAAATAAAGGGTATTTACGTACTTTAACTAAAATTGTTAAAATCAACCGTTATATTTAACACTGTTAAACCGTTGGAGGGACCAATTTGGTCACTTCTAAAAAGAGAGACTAATTTGGCACTTGGGAAATTGTGAGGACCAATTTGGTCACTTTTATAAAAGTCGTAAACAACTTGGAATTTTAAAAACAGTCCAGGACCAAATTGGTAATTGCCCTATTTTAAATGTATCATTATATGTGTTATTTTTTATTTATCACTATTTTTTTTAGCGAAATCACTCAATCACAATTTTCACCAAATATTTTGATTTAATTTTGAATTTTTCAAATAATATGTCATAGATAATGTAAAAAATAAATAAATTTTATGGCGATCACTACAAGAAAATTAGGCAATAGGGACCAGACTTTAGGGATAAAATAATGGTACTAATAAGAAGTCTACTTTATGGGTACATCTGACTGAATTAAATAAATATAACAAAAATATAACAAAATTATTAGTAATTACGTTTAGTGACACTACTATATTAGATTTTTTTTTTTTTAATAAGAAAACTCTAAAAAAAATAAATTAATATCTATTTGTTTATCATACAAATAATTATAAATTTTATTGAAATAAGTTTAAATTATTAATTAATAAAAATTAATATTTTTTTTAGTAAAATGTTGATTATAAAAAATAAAAGGGTTAATATTAAAAACCTCCCCTAACCTTTGAACCATTATTGGATGTTTAGCTACAAATGCTTTTATTTTATAAACCTCCCCTATGAACTAACATCGTTAGTATTCCGTTTGTGTTGACTATTAAAAAGTCTAAAATATCCCTATTTAAGCTTCAATTTTATGGATTGACCATTATACCCTCATACTTTTACCAAATAAATTAATAAAATGATACAAATGGCGAGAATGTTAACTTGCAAAGGAGAAGTTATTTTGTGGACAATTTTATCCCTAAAAAGTAAAAATAACAAAATTATAGATGAATTAAAAACATTGAAAATGAGTATTTGCTTGGATTTATAAAAAGACAAATAAATACATAAATAAATATATATTCTGGTTTATTTTCAATGCTTTTGGTTCATTTGTAATTTTGTTAATTTTAGGGATAAAATTGTCCACAAAATAACTTATCCTTTGCAAGTTTACATTCCGGCCTTTTGTATCATTTTATTAATTTATTTGGTAAAAGTATGAGGGTATAATGGTCAATTCATATAATTGAAGCTTAAATAGGACATTTTAGACGGTTTAACGGTCAAACTCAGTCAACACAAACGGAATGCTAATGGTGTTAGTCCATAGGGAAGGTTTCTAAAATAAAAGCATATGTAACTATACATCCAATAATAGTTCAAAGGTAGGGGGAGGTTTTTAATATTAACCCAAAATAAAATCAATAAATATATAATATACGTTTTCTATTTAAAGATAAAGTAGTAGTAAAATGTAATTTCCTATTAGATAAGGTAAATATTTTAATAAAATATTATTTTAAAAAACAATATCAATAGTTATATTTAAATAGTATAAAAATATATATTTAATTAGATAGTATGCAAACGTATCAATAACTTATATATAAATATTATGCAAAAGATATTAAATATAAAGTTATATCAACATGGTAAGAGTAACATTTACTATCAATCATCCAGGTCATGGGTTCGAGCCATAAAAAATGCATGGAGTTTAGCTTGGGTGATTTGTTGATGTCAAGCCATTTTTTTTTTTAATCATACTTTTTCCGACAGCCATTCCCGTCGGAAATACTAGTAATTTTGACCACCTTTAATTACTATTACCGGCGACATTTTTATTTTTTCCGACGGCCTTGACTGTCGGAAATGGTAGTATTTGTGACGACTTGTTGGTAACTGGTTATTTGCGACTAGCGTATTTGTGACAGTCGCCGATGGTTTTTTCCCGTCGAAAAAGTGTATTTTTGGCGGGAAATACGCTTTTGCGACGGCATTTAGCCGTCGGAAAAGACCATTTTTTTTGTAGTGAACCCAGCTCCACCGCCATTGCCCACCTAACTTCATCAAACCCAAAAACCTCCCTAGCCAAAATGAACCCAGATCAACACTAAATCATCGAGAAAGGAGGTCAAAGATCGAGAAAGAAGAGAGACCGAGAAAAGAGAGACAGATTGAGAAAGAAGAGAGAGAGGTGGATTTAGAGAGGGATTACTTTTTCTTGTTTAATTGCCACCACCACTCCAAGAATTGATTATTGATGGGTTTGGCTTTAGGTTTCGAGAGAGAGATAGGGATTTGTCGAGCTAGGGTTTGGTTGAGGAGGGATGTGAGAGAGAGAATTTGCAGAGATAGAGAAAGAGAAGATGAAGTTTGTTTTTTAAGAAGAAGATGAAGTTGGGGGTTCTTGGTTCAAGGTTTCATTGATTTAAGAAGAAGATGAAGTTTATCTGTTTTTAAGTTTTAATTTTTTTATTAGGTGGAGATCCAGATATTTAAATTTAATTTTTGTTATATATATTTCCATTTATTTGTGTGTTGACATGTGGCATATCCCTGTTTAAAGGCAAAATAACCCTTAGAACCATTTAATTTGACTAATGGTCGACTCATAAAAGGACGAAATTGAGTGGTTTTTGAAAACATATGGACCAATTAAGTAAAAAATGGATAAGTGAGTAAAAAACAAATAATTCAAAAAAACATTGGGACCCAAATTAAATAATAATATCCCTTTATTTTTTGTAGGTTTATTGCGGTTCTAGGTACAGTCCTGGTCTAGACCCGCATTTTGCCAACCCTAGATAGATTGACCTTTTTGTGAACCTTTCTATCTGCTATATCTGCATCAACATAATAACTGGCTTGGTGAACTGATCGCTCATCTACAATAATACAGCAAGAGACACCCGTTGAAAACAATAAAATAACATAAATATTTGCAATGCATAACTTTTTTCAAAAAAAGATAGTACAACGAAAAGGTGCTGCAATGACATCTAAAAGATAGTAAGATACCTGTAGACTGTAGTGCATATGGCGGGGATTTCTCTGACAGAGGGCAAATAATTACTTGACGCGGACTAAGCCAAATTAAAAGGCCATTTCCCTTTGTAATGCTCCAACAGTATAGCAAACATACGTTCAACAGACCCCAATATAGCTCTGAGTATCATAACAGGTCTGTCCATCTTTCCTTCTTCTCCTATGTACTCCAACTTGAAACGAAGTGAGAGTTGAAAGTCGAGCTGTATCCACAAGCATTGATTCTTTAAGCTTCTACAACACTGCACAGCTGGGTATAACAATGAGCGTATCGAACCTGTAATGTAGCACACTGGAATTTCCTCTTCAGGGCATCACATACACAAATATCTATCCTTGGTCCATAAAATGCTCCATCCCCTTCGTCTATCTGCACACATGCAGAAGCAAAAGTTTAGATAACTAAATGTTTACACTGAACACTATAAACAACTAAACGATATATAACATCAAACATATATCAAAGATTTCTCCTTTTTCCGATAACAAAATTATAAATTCAAACCACCCATTAAATTATGTTGACCAGCAATACAGTAATTCCACTGATTTTATCAATTAAAGCTGCAATATCATGGTTGGCAGCAGAGCAATATGGAAACTTACGAAACACGTCCTCATAGAGAAAGACAAGAACCACATATCTCAAAACGGAGAAAATCTTCCATGCGTCGTCTCATATGTGATATTGGTAAAACGGATCCAATGAAAATGTGACATTTGGCACAGCAATTAAAAGTAACTTTTATTTTTTCTTCACCAATAATATATGGATACATGGCAAAGTTATTGAAACAAAATTTTACTTTTTCTTTCTCTCTTCAGACGTCTTTGCCAGTTTACCTCTTCCTTTATCAAAAAGGGGATTTTTTAATTTTTAATTTTTTAATTTTTTATTTTTAAAAGAACTAAGAATTCTGGATAAAAAATTTTGAGATCTAAGCAAAAAGAAAACACTTAGATACAAAAAAATTTTATATAGCAAAAACATAAACCCAGATTACACTCTCTAAATAATTCAAGTTCCTGTAAAATCAACCTTAAACTTCATCGGTGGTTTCTCAAATCAGCTCCTTTTCTTACACTTTAATAATCTATAATGTAAATTGAATTTTTTTTGCTTTTAGAAAGAAATCCAGAAACTAAAATCAAAATTTCCCACTTCCCAGCTCTTAAATAAACTAGCAAAAATAACTTTTTGTTTAAAGAACTATGAAATCTGGGGTTCAGGTCTGATGGGAAACAAGCTGATTTGGGGAGATTGTTAATGTAGGCCGCCGGCTTTGGCTTGGTTTCTGGGTGTTCTCTGTTGGGTTCTTGTCTTGTGTTGCTGCGAGAGAGAGAGAAGGAGAAAACTCAAACCGTTTGGAGGAGGAGAGAGAGAGAGTTGAATCAGATGAAGATGAGAGAAAAAAAACTCATAAGCCGGTTGGAGGGGAGAGAGTGAAAGTGGAGTCTGATGTGTCCTAATATAATTGAACAGAAAAATTCTAATCAAAGTTCTGTGCACGTGGCATATTTTTATTGAATCCGTCTCACCAACGTCATATATAAGACGGACCCATGGAAGATTTTCTCCTCAAAACGAATTCACAAACAACCTCAATATAGTTCCTTGCATGTGGGCCACTGGATTTAAATACTTTGACTTGGCTGTATGCACTTGTCAGTCAAAGTATTTAAATTTAGTGGCCCACATACAAGGAACTGATATAATTTTTGTCAGTTCGAACTGATAATAGAAAAACTATATATATATATATATATATATATATATATATGTATGTATGTATAGAATAATACTTAATCGGGTATGATCCTAAAGTTTTTTGTAAGATCCTAAAGTTTATCATATGTGATAATCGAATATTATAGATCTTAATTTGGATAGGGATGTAAAACAACAGAAGCATGTTGGATGATAAAAAAAAAAAACCATTAGGAATTTTAGTGCTTGTTTGGTTGGGCTTTCTACTGGCTCAAAAGGTCTACGAACCTCTAATTGAGTTTTTTAGAGTTGTTTGGTTGGGCTTTTGAAATTGTCTATTTTAAATTCAATAGATGCTAGTAGAGTTTAAACCTCTACTAGGCAAAAGCTCCTCCTTATGAGCTTTTCAAAATAGGTCTTTTAAAAAAGAAGTATTTGACCTATATATCCCTAAATGTTTATTATTGACATGGAATACCCTTATTAAAATAAAACCCTGGAATCTATTTATTTTTTTTTGAAATTTATCGGATACTTCTTGAAAAATTCTTCCGAAATAATCTCGAAATTAATTCATCAGAAACCAATTATAATTCTATCAAATCTCTAAACAATATGCATAAAAAATGAAGAGCTAGTAATTAATCACCCAAAACAAATGAATTTATCGGATTATTGAGTTGATTAGGTGATTAAATATTTGCAGGTGCATGGCCTACAATTTTGATGATCACTGATCTTGATTTTGATCCCAAACTCTTGTGCATTAGATGGGCAAGTTCTACCAGAAAAACTTTGTCATGAGTTAACATGGGAATATTTATGTTCTTTATTCTTTGCTCTCTAGTCTCTACAGATAGTCTACAATTTTGCTCTACACATACAAAAGAACAGTTATTTGCTCTACACATACAAAAAAAAGGGTATGTATAATTTTTGTTCATTAATATTTTTTTTTTGTTTATTTATTTATCTTTATGTTTGTGTTTTTGCTTGTTCGTTTTTTGCATCTGTGTGTTTTCTCGAGCTTGGCTTACTGTGCATTGCCTTGTTTTTTTTTTTTTTTTTGTTTTTTTTTTTTTTGCTCTCCCAAGAGTGTGCTTTGTGCGTCTTTTTTTTCCTATGTATTTCTTCTTCTTTTTTTCTTTTTTTCTTTTTTGCCTTGTTCCTGTGCGTTGCCTTGTTTCTTTCTGTTTGTGTTAAACGTTTGACTTTCAATTTTTTTTTTTTTTGAGATTTGTGTTTATATTATCTGGTTGCTTATTTATATAATATTTCATGAAATTTTTTTGGTTGCTTATTTATTTTAATATTCATGAATTATATATATATATATATATATTTTATAGAATGAAACCTAGTGTGGAGGAAAGCCAAAAAAGAAATAAGACAGAATGGACTGATTTATATGTTGACACTTTTGTTAAGATTTGTGTTTATGAAGTTTTAGCTGGTAATCGACCAAATGGTCACTTCAACAAAGAGGGTTGGAAAAATATTTCGACCAAGTTGACGCAAATGATTAATAAGAACTATAGTAAAAAACAAATAAAAAATAAATGAGACAATCTTAAGAGAGAGTGACAGCTCTGGAATAATCTAGTTGGAAAAGAAACTGGCCTTGGTTGGGATTATGTTAAGCAAACAATTGATGCTAGAGAAGAATGGTGGGAAAAAAAATTAAAGGTGCAATTTCCTACTCTAGTCTTGCAATATTAATTGAAAAATTAATTATCTTTTAAGTTTATATGGTGAAGGTTTTGAATTTTATTATTATTGTGCAGTAGAAAATGTAGTTAACATGTAGAAAATCTTTTAAGTTCAGTTTTTTTTTTAGAGTGAATAAATAATATGTCCTTTTTAGTAATTTAATATCTCAGTAGACTTTTTAAGAGTTTACAACCAAACGGTCTACTGCTATAAAAGTGCGTTTGTAATTACCAACCAAACAACTATATTTTTTTTTTCAAAAGCTCTAGATCTACTACAAGTAGACCTTTTACGAGTAGAGGATTTTCAAAAACCCAACCAAACATACCCTTAGTATTAGATAAATATTTTACTATGAAGAACCTAGGACAGAAAGCAAAGAGTGTGTGTGCAGGGGTTGACCATGAGATTTTGAAGGCATAAAGTTAACTATAAAAATAAAGTCAAAATAAAGGCCATCGACCTTTCATGTAGTTTAGTTAATTTATTTATTTAAGTTAATTGAACATCGAGAGTTTGTAGTTTATGTATTTAATGAATATGTGAGCTTTTTGAATTGAGTTATTCTATTTTTTTAGAACTTAATTTTAATTTTACTTTTAAATTAATTGAATATAATATTAAATATAACGAGTACAAAATTTTATGGGGCCTAAATATTTAGGGATCTTAGGCGACCGCTTAACGTGGCTAACCCAAGGCCGTTGTGCGCATCCAAATAAGCCTAGCGCTTTGGATATACAAATATAAAGTATGCAGGAGGCTGCATGAAGGCATGAAGCATTATGTGACAAATTCCCATTTATAGATCCAAGTGATTCTAAATCTAAGTCTACGAGAACCTGTAATTCCAAAAAGACTTTATAGCTCCAAAATTGCTTTGACTAGTGAGCTAATTCCGAGTGTGATTTCTTGCTATCTGTATTAATTTTCCTGGAAGAAACAACTGAAGCACATAATAATACTTTCATCCGGTCGACTGGTCGAGTGTCACTGTGGATTTCGTGCTGAAGCTCATTTGTTGTTGTTCAAGCTACACATTGTTTTTACATCTTAGTTTTATAAAAGAGGATGTGAGCACCAACAAATAAGCTACTTTTTTAAATGAGACGGTCATATCATATATTTATACTTTCATTTAATCAAAATATATCATATGATAAAAAGATTAAATATAATAATTGGCTGAAGAAACAGCCGAATTTAAAAAATGGTCATATCCCAGCTTTTGATTGGATGGTCCCTTGGAAGTTGGAAGTTTTTCTCTCCTACCAAACCTTTTTTCTATTAGAGTTATCATGTTAAATGTTAGTTTATATATGTGTTGTAAATATATAGTTAAGTTAGGGTATACCTTGTAATTAGGCTATCTTCTTTTGCCCTACCTTTTGTGTGTGTATATATATATATATATATATATATATTGCAACTCTTGACTGCCGACTTAACACAAAAACAACAGCCTTTGCAATTTGCAATATTTGGGCTTTTATGGCATTTCAATATAAAGAAACCTTAGCTACCACTTCTCTCTTCTCTTTGGTTATTTGATTTTGCATTGAATAATTCACATGGTATCAGAGCCTGAGATTGAAGAATAAGTTCATACCGCTAGTTTTCAGTTAAGAATTAGTTTTCAGCATCAGTTTTTGATACTTCGATCAATTATAGTCTTCAGATTTGTTGGAATCTTCTTGGGTTTTGTTGTGATTGCTCGATTAAAGTTAAATTTGTTGGAATCTTTTTGAGTTTTGGTGTGGCTGCTGGGATACGAGCCCAGGTCGATACAATTTGTTGGTATACATGTGTTTCACGGTTTGCAATGTTTGCATGATTCAGAGGATTGCAGAGTTTGAACGGTTCACACAATTTGCATAGTACGCATGGTTTATAGGGTTCGCACCATTTGCAAGGTTCACACACGAGATTTGTTTCTATGATGGGTTTGCATCTGAATTGTTCATGTTATTTGCAATATGTCAGTTGCAACAATAGACAACCTTCCAACTTTGAGAACAAGCCTTACTCGAAGGTTGGAGTTGATGAATGTAGTTATTGTAAGTAGAAGGGATATTGGATGGCTCAATGTCCTAAGTTGTTAAACAAAACACAAAAATCACAACCACATGCTATGTCCACTTCTTTTTCGATAGGTCAGTCACCCCCTGGTTGGCTGGTTCTTCAGGTATGTCTTCTTCCATATGTCGCCTGATTCGTCATCTTTTGTTTTTTTATGGCCTGCATCATCTGTGTCTGTTATGACTACTGATGGCTCTCACATGCCATTAGCCGGTATTGGTTCTATTGTCACACCTAATGTATCTCTTTCTAATGTTTACCACATTCCTAATCTTACAATGAATCTTGTTTCTGTTAGTCAATTGTGTGACTCTGGTTACTCAGTCTTGTTTTCTTCTAGCTCTTGTCATGTGTAGGATCCACAATCCCAGAACCTGATTGGGACAGGCTGTAGGCGGGGGGTTATATATTTTGGACGAGCTAAGATTACCAGTTTTTACAGCTTCTAGTGTTGACATGTCTTCTTTTCGTTTGAGTCCTTCTTCTACTATTTTTTATTTATGGTATTCCCGTCTTGGTCATGTTTCGGCCTCTCGTTTAAGGTTTCTAGCATCTACGGGAGCATTAGGAAATTTGCAAAGTCATGATATTTCTGATTGTAGTGGTTGTAAATTGGCAAAATTTTCCGCTTTACCTTTTAATTGAAGTATTTATTCTTCTCTTGCTCTGTTTGATTTAGTTCATTCTGATGTGTGGGGACCTTCACCTATTGCCACAAAAGGGGGATCTCGGTATTATGTTTCTTTTATTGATGATTGCATTCGTTTTTGCTGGGTTTATCTTATGAAACGTTGCTATGATTTCTTTACAATTTATACTATCTTTCGAGCACTTGTTAAAACTCAACATGCCGCTGTTATCAAGTGTTTTTGATGTGATTTGGGTGGAGATTATACTTCTAACAAATTCTGTGACTTGCTTGCTTTAGATGGAACTGTTCACCAAACTTCTTGTACAGACACTCCAGAGCACAATAGTGTTGCCAAAAGGAAACATAGGCACATTGTTGAAACTGCTCGTTCTCTCTTATTGTCTGCTTTCGTTCCTAGTGAATTTTGGGGAGAAGCAGTTCTTACTGCTGTCAATTTAATTAATAAGATCCCATCTTCTCACAACTCGAGTTTGTCACATTTTGAAAAGTTGTATGGGCATGCTCCTGATTATTCTTTCTTAAAAGTCTTTGGTTGTACCTGTTTTGTTCTTCGACCTCATGTAGAGCGTAGCAAGTTATCTCCACGCTATGCCATTTGTGTTTTTCTAGGTTATGGGGAAGGTCAAAAGGGATATCGTTGCTTTGATCCTGTTACATAGAAATTATATGTGTCTCGTCATGTTATATTTCTGAGCATATACCTTTATTTTCTATTCCTACTAGTACTCATGATATGACTAAGTCCGATCTCATTCACATTGATCCTTTCTTTGATGATATAGATAATTTATCTTCCTTAGTCACTTGCACTACAAATACTGACTCACCTTCTGTTTATAGTCCTTTGGTCCCTATTACTCCTTTTCCTTTGCATTATTCTCGCAGGTCTCAAACTATTACTTCTGTAGATACTGGTACTTCGCTCCCCGATCCTTCTGTCACCCAAGAACTTTATGAGACTATGGATCCTTATCCTCGCTATCCTCTACGTACTCGTAAGTCCACTCATCTACCAGATTTTTCTTACTCTTGTTATTCTGATTCCTTTTCTGCCTTTTTAGCCTCTATTCACTATCTTTCTGATCCCTCATTTTATAAAGAGGTAGTTCTTGATCCTCATTGGCAGCAGGCTACGACTGAGGAACTCTATGCTTTACATAAGACATATACTTGGGATTTGGTAACTCTACCTTCTGGTAAAAGTATAATTGGTTCACGTTGGGTTTATAAAATCAAGACAAAGTTCGATGGGTCAGTGAGCGATACAAAGCCAGATTGGTTGCAAAGGGGTTTTCTCAACAATATGGTTTGGATTATGATGAGACTTTTGCTTCTGTTGCCAAAATGACTACTGTTTGTACCCTTATTGTAGTTGCATCAATTCGTCAGTGGCATATATCTCAAATGGATGTTAAAAATGCATTCTTGAATGTCAATCTTTAGGAGGAAATTTATATGGTCCCCCCACCTAGTGTCACTCATAACCATGGAGAAGTTTGTAGACTCAAGAAAGCTCTATATGGTCTCAAACAGGCACCTCAGGCATGGTTTGAGAAGTTCTCTACTATTATTACCTCTCTTGGTTTTTCCTCCAGTAATCATGATTCGGCTCTTTTCGTAAAGAATACTACTGCAAGTCGTATTATACTTCGTTATATGTTGATGACATGATTATTACAGGTGATGATATTGATGGTATTGCAGTGTTGAAGTCAAAATTAGCTAGTCAATTTGAAATGAATGACTTGGGTTCTCTACAGTATTTTCTAGGAATTGAAGTAGCTTTTTCTTTAAAGGGTTATCTTCTTTCTCAGTCTAAGTACACAGCTGAAATCCTTGAACGTGTTCGTCTTACTGATACTAGGATTGTTGATATTCCTTTAGAGCTTAATGTTCGATATTCTCCTTCTGATGGTGTTCCTTTATCTGATCCTACCTTATATCATACTGTTGTTGGCAGCTTGGTATATCTCACTATTACTCGCCCAGACATCGCATATGCTGTTTACATCGCAGCTTGGTATGTGCACCAGTTTGTAACATATTCTTGCTGATCCCACCCTTATGTATTGTGACAACAAAAGTGCCATTTAGGTTGCTCATAACTTGGTATTTCATGAGTGGACCAGGCACATCGAAATTGATTGTCATCTTACTCGTCACCACCTCAAGCATGGCACCATTACTCTACCTTTTGTTTCTTCTTCCATGCAGATTGCAGACTTGTTTACAAAGTCGCATCCCACTTAGCTTTTTTGCTTTTTAGTTGGCAAACTCTCGATGCTTCTTACAGCTGCATCGTGAGTTTATTGGGGGATATTAGAGTTATTATGTTAAATGTTAGTTTATATATATGTTGTTAATATATAGTTAAGTTAGAGGTATACTTGTAATTAGGCTATCTTCTTTTGCCCTACCTTTTGTGTTTATATATATATATATATATATATATATATATATAGCAACTTTTGGCTGCCGACTTAACACAAAAACAGCAGCCTTTGCAATTTGCAATATTTGGCCTTTTATGGCATTTCAATAGAAAGAAACCTTAGGCTACCACTTATCTCTTCTCTTTTGTTATTTGATTTTGCATTGAATAATTCACATTTTCAACTTCAATACTTATACAGTATGTTCTGCAACTCAATTTTCAAAAAAGTAATTCTTTAAACTCCAAAGATACATGATACATCTAGAGTCAAAGAAAGTTGAAACAAGAAGCCTTTTTATGAAATGAAACCAATGTCTCCCGAGGAACCATTTGCACATGGCGGCCTTGAAAAGCAGTCTTCATATTATTAGGCAATCGTTGAGTATTTGCCCTGATTAAGGCGACTCAATTATGTAGGGTTATTTTCTTCATATTACTTTTAATTACTTCTTATTTTAATTTAAGGGTGCGTTAACTAACCGGGAATGAAATGAGAGGGAAGGGAACTCGATTCCTTAAGTGGGAGATGAAAATAAAGTCACCTTTCCAACAGAAATTTAATTTCCAATTTATGTGTGAAACCCACGTAATTATGTAAGGCTATCGTGGATTTGTGGGACAATGTAATTTTAAAAAATAAATAGTCTTCAGCCCAACTATACAATCCAACTGATTATTGGAATGAAATATATATATATATATATATATATATATATATATATATATATATTGAAGTATTATGGAATGAAATATTAGAAAAGTTTTTAAACACATAACACTATGTTTGGTTTGATGGAATATGAGAGAAAGGCAAGGAAATGATTTGGATGGATTTCAAATATCTTGTTTGGATTGTTAAATGAGAGGGAAAGAAAAGGAGATGGAGGGAAAGGAAAGGAAAGGAGAGGAATAATTTCTTCTTGCTTTAACCAATTTGATTTCCCACCATATTTGGGAGGAAGAGGAGGGAAAGGAATACAAAATTAATGATATTTTTAATATCCCAAAACTAACCCTATTAATATTTAATGATAAATTTAATTAACATCTATCCCAAATCGTCATCCTCAATCAAGGTAAACTATTTTATAATATTATTATTTACTATTATTATTATTACTTTGTTATTGCTTATGAGTAATGCTACTCCACCCAAAATTTCAACCCAAATGTGAGGTGTCATCACCACACACAACATGGGATCATGTCATGATTTCCAAGATTTTATGTGGTGATGACACCTCACATTTGGGTTGGAATTTGGGTTGGAATTTGGGGTGGAGTATCATTACTCATTGCTTATTTGATGTATATGCTTGTGACTTTTTAAAAAAAAAATATATCCTAGGGCAAATTGATTTTATACAATTCATTTTTTATTTTATTTTTTATAAATGCTCTGTACAATTAATCATGTGGTTTGCAATTCTTAACAGTTTTTTTTTTAATTTTAATTTAATTTAATTTAATTTAATTTTAATGTTGTGGTTTAGTGCTCTGTATTCTACTCCAACATAGAACAAGTATTTGCATGGGTTGGAAAATCCTTTGTTTTTCTTATTGTTTACTTGTTTGATAAATTGGGTGCTCTGTTTTTCTACTAAAAAACACATGATTTATTTTAATTGGTAGATGAATGACCAAGAAAATGGGAAAAGGAATTTAGTGTATATGTGGAAGCGGAGCCGTCAATTAGCTACCGTTCAAGTAGTATGTATCGTTGTTTATTGGTTAATGTGTCACTGTATAAATTATGTATGTCGAACAACTAAACAATCAATGATCCATAAACAAAAAGTTCATTACGAACTAATGAACCAACTTCAAACTAACCAAATATGTCGAGAAATTTTTTTTTTTTTTTTTTTTTTTTGTGGTTTCGTAATTTTATGCATTGTTTAGTATTGAATAACTTATTAGTATTTATATTATTATTATTATGATATCATGCTTGAATCATTACAATTAATTTGATTGCATCATTGCTACAAATAAGATTTGCATTTCTATTGCTATGCTACCCTTTTTTTTTTTTTTTGACATATATTGCTATGATATTGTTGGATAATTTGTGTGAGAAGGATATTTTCGTAAATAGAATAAAATTTATTTATTTATTTATTTCTTCTAAAAAAAAATTGTTTAATTTCCTTTCCTTTCTATTCATAACCATCCAAGCAACTATCATTAAAAACACAATCATTTCCTTTCCTCGTTAAGTTATCATTTCCTTTCTCTCTAATTCCATCAAACCAAACATAGTGTAAAGTAATTTCCATGGAAAAATAATAATATTTGTACCAATAGTATAATACAATCGTAATTGAAATCATTAGATCTAATGATAATAATCAGGTAAATCAGATTTAATTATTTAATATTAAATACATGGATTCCAAATAAAATCGGATTAGGTTTTAATCGAAACTAGTAATTATTATTTTTTTTTTTGAAGGGAATTGAAATCGGTAATTAGGAGGAAAAGTAGGTTAAATAATACAGCTGCGTCACTCGCGAAGAAAACCGATCAGCGATAATGAATTTGAGAGCCAGAGCCAAGGAAAGAGACATTGAGCCAAGGATACTGACCCAACAGAGTCGTCAAACTCATCATCCGCCTCTAGTTACCTTGTTGAGATTTTCATTAAGTTTTACTAATATTCTTCCATGTAGCCTTCTTTTTTTACGGGCAAACTCTTAATTTAGTGCAATGCAATTATTATTAAATATTTACTGATTCTAGCTAGGTCTTGGAATTGATCTCTTTTTTTTTAAATTCAAGTGTAATGATATATATTCATGTTATTATAAATATATGTGCCTCCAAGCAAAAGTTGAAGCGATGAATTTATGAATAAGGTGAAAATATAACCGATAAAATATCCTCGAATGAGTTGAGAAAAATTAGGTTAAAAGTTAAAGAATGAAAAGAAAAAAAAAAATGTATTGGTGATTATGTAAGTTAAAAATATAACCGATAAAATATTTTGGAATGAGTTGAGAAAAATAAGGTTAAAAGTTTAAGAATGAAAAAAAAGAAAAAATGTATCAGTGATTATGTAAGTTAATGTTTTAATCTTTTTTTGTTAAAAAGTTAATTTTAAAACAAAATTAGGAGTGTGTGTGAGGGCTGCCGTGACCTACCAAGATCAAACACTATTTCTCAAGTAATATAATTATTTTTCTTGAATTTTCTATATTTCGCCTATTTTACCAATGCATTCATATTTAACAAAATCGGGATAAATATGTTGGTGTTTGAAAAATTCTCAAATTTTATTCATAAATACATTTCATTGAAATTATCATCCAGAAAAAAAAAAAAATCAGATGAATTAATCTCATAAATGAGAGACTCACTATGTATATATTATGTTTAATTATTGGAGCAAAAATTGATACTAAAATTATTTAATAGAAGCAAAAGAAATTTGTATTAAAAGAAAATTAAAGGAAGAGAGATTACAAGGATAATTGTGCATATAATTAAGTTTGTTAATTTGAAAAGAAAACTCATAATCCCATCATGACCATATGTCCAATAACGAAGTATGAGCCTCCAAGTCAGTGTCAACGGGGTAGAAGTTTCTACTGACTCCCTGTGAGTTTATAGTGACAGTGCGAACAATACCACCAGTAGCACCATCTCTTGCAATGGCAAGGGAAAGTGCCTTGACAATTAATTGCTCAGCTTCTTGTTCGGTCATTCCTTGTTTCCATGCTTGATCAAAAAATCCATACAAGTAACTCGAGCCAGATCCTCCGATGGCAAAAGGATGCTCAATTACTACTGTTCCACTTCCACCAAGACGTCCAACTCCATATATTTTACCACCTTCATACTTGTCCCAACCGCCAACAATTATTAGGCCACCAGTTTGTAACATATTCTTGCTGACAAGGTTGGCAGCAACTTTGACAGTTGCAGGCTGCCCTAGTTGTATCGTGTGTTGATCAAGCAAGTAGCCTACATAGTCGGAGACAATCTGCGAATTGGCAGCCGCGTACACATTATCAGTGAGCTGAGTAATCTTGTCCTTTGCACGGTTAGCAACATACATTCCTGTGCAGCTGCGAAAATCAGCACCGAGGACAACGCCGCCCTCGTAAGTGACCCCTATAATAGTGCCCATGGAGTTAGGGGCATTCAGATCCATGATTCAGAGATTCTACTCTTTCAAAGACCCAAACACTAAGCAGAGTGAAAAGGGAGAGGGAAGATTGAACCTTTTGTTCGATTACATGTATCTTATCAATGATTATATATATAAGGAAACTAGAGGGCAGCCGAATCAGATAAGGAAACCACAGCCGAATCAGTCAAGGAATTGTCCTTGTTGTGTTCCTTGTCCTTGTAGGATTTGAATTCTAGTTTATCAGGATGACCACGTGTTAACTTTAACAAGTTAGATTTTCTGTTTTTATTTTATTTTTCTTTTCTTTTATTCGTTTGTTAAGAAAAGCAACCTTAATTAGACGTAAATTATCAAGTTAGATTCTTAGTTCATGCCTGAAGAAAAATTCGAAGAAATTACTTGGATCCACTTTGGTCTTCACATTTACCAATATGTGAAGTTATCTTTTATTTAAATAATTGGCACCCCAAATCTTAGCCTGATTGATGCTTGTGTGATTTTTCTTGTTCATCCCCAAATCAAGATCTTTTCCAGCGGTTTTCAAGTATAGGGCCGTTGAACGAAATCTAATTTGGCTTTGAAATATACCTTGCTTGAAGATTTTACTTCAAGCAGAACTTCTGGAGTAGTATTACTTGGGAATGTGGCTATATAATGCATCGTTTCGATACAATCTGGTTATATAAATTATGCAATGTGAACAACTTTACAATATTAGATCACTGCAATGACCATCATTGCAAGTGGTATATATATATATATAAACAACTTTACAAATAGTTTTTTTTTATATATATTTTTTTTAAAATGGATCCAAACAACACCTTAATATTTAGTTTTTCTTCATTATATTTAGAGACTAAAAGATATGGTTCCAGAATGCATCCAAGTGATTCTTTTTCCAAGTTTACAAGAAGCGGTAATTCCAAAAAGATCCTGCTGAAGCTAGCTATTTCTTCTCGTTCAAGCTACACATGTTGTTACTCCCATTAAATTAACGTACAGTTTAGACTTCAGTGCCAATTATCATAATTCCAAATGAATGATAAGCATTGCATCTTGCTTTTATAAATTAGGATGTGAGCATGAACAAAGGACTAATCTTTCCATTTCCAAAAAAATGTATAGACTTATCTTTGGAGTTGATTGTAAATGTTCGGCCCCGTGACAATGATATCAAAGCAGAACCTTCAGGCCAATAGGTAGAGCCCAATCCTAACATTTGATTGGGCCCATCCCGACTAAGATAGAATTTTTGGATGTAACCCTAGTTTGGTGACGAACGATGCTTATTCTCATAGACAATATCCTAATATCGAGTTGACGTCATGCCGGTCTTGGTGGTATATCTAATCAAACCCAAAAAAAAAAAAAAAAAGAAAGCCAAGGTAACTTGAAATTTGATTAATTTTGAGGTTAAAGAGTCTTCGGCCCAAGTATAGAATTGAACTAATTAAAGAAATAGAATCATTGAATCAGATTTAATTTTAAAATTATAAATATTTAATATTAATATATAGATTCCAAATAGGAAACTAGTATTTATGAGGAAAAGTAAGGGTTCATTAGTTCTTTGCAATTATCTTAATGGGTCTGAATTAAAATTATTAAGTAGTTTTATTTATTTATTATTATTTTTTTTAAGTTGTTAAACAATTTAAAAATATCAAAAATAAAAAACAATTTAAAATAAAAGTAAAAAATTCCGACTTTTCACTTCATTCTAAATCACTAGATTACATTTACTATATTTTATTCAAAGATTATCTTTTTAAAAATAACATATATCATAATTTAATATTATATAAATTTATTTCTTTTAACATAGGAAAATTATCATTCTCTCCCTGTAGTTTTCTGTATTCTCCAGTCTCCCCCCTTAGTTTTAAATTCTCTAATTTCCCCCCTCTCATGCCCAATCTCACCATACAAAAATAGGCATGGAGGGGGGAAATTGGAAAATTTTAAAACTACAGGGGGGAGACTGGAGAATATGGCAAACTACAGGGGAAGAATAATAATTTCCCTTTAACATATTACTGTACTTAGAATAAACAACTTAAAAAAAAAAAAAAAAAAAAAAAAAAACATTAATCTCAATACGCTCAAAAGGCTGACTTTCCTGAAACTTGGCATTAAAAAATTACTCATGACGAGTAGAATCATTCTCAATCAACAGTAGCATAAAAGAAACCAAAGGAACGTGACAATATGAATCTTTGCTTTAAAAATGGAGTGGTGCTATGTGATGCCCTACAATATTTTGGTGTTTCCTGTAATGGATATCTGAAATGTCTAAGAGAAAGAGAAGAGAGACTGAGAGAGAAGTTGTAGAGAGAGAGAGAGAGAGAGAGAGAGAAGAATGTAAGAGAGAATAATGGAAATTGCTTGAACACTAACCGGCAAGTACCCAAGGTGCTGACCCCATCAATAGGGTGTTGCCACGTGGCTTTTTCCTCTTAGTTTTTTACATTTATCTCCTTGTATTTTTCATAAATGGGCTACGTGGCAAATGCCCATTGGTTGGTGTCAGTACCCAAGCATTGTCCGAGAAGAATTATGTAAAATATTCGTTATCTCATAGTTTGTTGCAACTGCCAACAAATACCAATACTGAAATGCAAAGCTGTAAAATAGTGGCCTGGGAGTCATTCCCTCAGGTAGGCTCACAGCTACGATTGAAAAGGATAGAACAATAAAGCAGGAGTTTAAATGGATAAATGCAATAATGGCCCATTTGGCCCAATGTTGATCCGCCCAGTTTAGGCCAATCTGAAGACCCAAAACGCACCGTTTTGGTCTATGGCTCTGAATGGTCTTATACAGCCACGCGTCTCTCCTTTTGTCTGATAGTTGTCTGAATTTCCACCCAATTTCACGATCTCAATTGAAATCCATAATTCTCCTTCCAGCTGATTCCCCAAATTCCCTTCTCTAATTTGTCAACAATATCAACCTAGAACCCTAAATCCTCTCTTCCTGACATTCCCCCCCTCTTGTTTAAAAAAATTTAAATCTGGTTATATAATTTAAAATAAACTCATAATAAATTTATATTTAATAATAATAAATAAAACAAATTTATAAAAAAGAAAAAGGAAATAGGAAAGTAAAAGGAAACCAGAAAATCAAAGCCCATATTTTTTTTTTCTTTTTTTTCTTTTTTTCTCTTTTCAAAAAATATTTTATTTCAAAATTTTTTTTAAAAAAACCCTAGAAAATAAAACATTAAAAAGGGGAAAAATTCAAAAAAGAAAAAGAAAGAAAGAAAAATAATAAAAAAGAATTTCCTTTTTTTTTTTCTTTTTCTTTTTTCATAAATATGTTTTTATATATTTTTATTAAATATGCGTTTATTTTAAATTATATAAACAATTTTAAATTATTTAAAACAAATTATATATATATATATATATATACAGTGGTTCTCTCATAAGGGATCCCTTATTTTAATTTCGGTAAGGACCACCATGAAATCATATCGAGTTGAATGAATTTTAATCTGAATTTTTTTGTGAATGATAAGTTCGTTGAAATCTATCTATGAATAAAATTTGAGAATTTTTCAAGCACGAAAACTATTTTTCTTGAATTTCCTATATTTCGCCTATTTTTCTAATGCCTTCGTATTTAAAAAAATCGGTAAAAATAGTTTTCGTGCTTGAAAAATTCTCAAATTTTATTCATAAGTAGATTTCAACGAACTTATCATTCACAAAAAATTCAGATTAAAATTCATTCAAATCGATATGATTTCATGGTGGTCCTTACTGAAATTAAAATAAGGGATCCCTTATGAGAGAACCACTGTATATATATATATATATATAAATGTAAATCAACAATCCTTCATCAATGAGCTTAAGTAGCTTAGTTGGTTTGATTGTATAGCTTTTAACTACAAGGCCGAAGGTTCAATCTTTGATGGAGACTTGACGGCCAAAGGGATTTTGGATGGAAAACTTGACAGAAGAGGTAAACCAATAGAATTATTGATTATAGTGATGCCATATCATTTAAACACCAAATTTGGAAAAGTAGCATTATTGTTTTTTTTTGTTTTTGTTTTTGTTTTATTAGGTCTAAGGTCTGCTTTGAATATTTAAAACGTTTTAAGAGAATAGGGGAATACATTCTATAATTCTATTGGTTTATGTGGCTACTGTGCTGGAGGACAAGAGCGTCTAATTGTGTACGACTATATACCAAATTTGAGCTTGAATGCCTTCTTGATTGGAATAGAAGAATGAATATTGCAATAGGCTTAGTAGAGGTATTAAAAGTTTTTTATATGTCCCCCCTTGAGAACTTTGTGTACAACAGTAGTTTAATTGGCTATAATTCCTTAATTTAATTTGTGTTCTGAAATGAGAAGAAGTGAGATGAGATTGGATTCTATATTTCTATAGTAATCGTGTGTGCAAATTCAATTCGGATGCTTTTTATATCCTTGTTTTCGGATTAAGTCAGGTTTCGGATTGAATTCTATTCAGAAAAAGGCTAAGGTGTCAAAAGGTCTAGCCGTCTACCGTCTAGGTCGGTCTAGTCTGGCTTGAAATTTTGAAACCCATTCAGATATCGGACTGGACAAAGGCTCATGCCTGTTACTATTTGGACCAGGTTGGGCCGGATAAATGGTTGCAGACCAATTGTGAAGCCCAGCCCTAAGATCAGTGGCTTTCAATTTAAATGACTTCTTTTAAATTGAGAAAAGATGTATCTTCAACACTCCATCAAGCTAGACTCATTCTCATTTTCGAAATATCAATTGAACATTTAATTATAAATAACATATTAACAAATCTGCACATCAAAGAAACCTCAAAAATCAACACCAGAAAGTACAACTCAAAAAACCCATCTCCAGAGAGCCACAACTTTGATGAAGAAAACAAAAAGTGATAAAAAGGAGATAGTAATAAAGCAAAATCATACATTGAGGCCTCTCTCAATTAAACTTAGCAGCATAAAGTTCACCGGTCCATTTATCTCTCACTAAATTAGCAACACCAAAGTTTCCCGAACCAATATTTTTTTTAGAGTGACGATATTTGCACCCCTCAAAAATCATATGTACACCCCAAATTAATATATTTTCAAAAATTCAATATTACCCTTGATTAAAATGACTAAATAATTTGTAACACACCCAAAAACTATTAATCGGTTTTATATATCTTAAAACCCTTTCCATTTTCTCAAACCCTAATTTATTTTCTAAATACTACTTTCAAATACAAATTGAAAATTTAGAATCATATGTGGATTGTAGAACTGATCATAAAACAATTACGAACTTGACAAGTTTTCTCAATTCAAACCTCAGTAACCCACACTATTAGAGAAAGAAAAGAGGAAAAAAAATTATATTGATTTTTCTCACCACTACCCATTTGTATTTTTTCTGTGCCTGTGCCTGTACACTACACTGGCAAAACACATACATAAAAAAAATTATAATAATTAAAAAAAAAAAAAAAAAATTGATTATTTGCTTGGCCTGTGTTGCATGCTTTTTGGACAATTGTCCCATTTTAATTTTTCTTTTTAATGGATGGATCTTTAATAAGCTCTAACAAAATAGATTATTTTATATTTTTATTCCTTTTCCCCTTCGTTATTTTTATATATATGACGAATTTCTGTAGCTTTTTGTTTAGGGAAAATTTTTGAAACTAAACTATTGTAAATAAAATTAGTTCAAACCCAAACTCATTTTGTTATAATATCTGTATTTAAGATTTAAGAGTTTTTTTTTTTTTTTTTTTTTTTTTGAAAAATAAGAATTAAAATAACAAAATTTTAAATAATAATAAAGTTGATTTGATAATAAAATAGGTGTAGGTTATGTGTAGTTACAAAAATACAATACAATAGAAATAAGGAAAGGCTTTTTTTGTCATTAAGTGGGGTTTATTAACAAACTAGAGTTTTTTTAAAAAATTTAATGGGGTGTACTTACGAAAGGGGTGTACATACAGTTTTTAAGGGGTGCAAATACCGCCACTCTTTTTTTTATTACATCATAACGGTCCATTTTTGTTGGGCTTAAAAGATCGACTATTGAAAAATGTGAAGTAACTATAATCAGAGTAGACATAACGTGGCTCCAAACCGGAGGAGGTTACAATCAGATCAGATCAGACACTTAAAACCCAATATATATATATATTTTTCATTTAAATTCGAATGATATTAAACAAAATATACATAATAATAATTAACGAGATAATGTTGGTCCATTTATATATCCCTCACATTTATACCACGGGATTGTGGATTTGAGTCATCCCTTCTCCCCAAACCCCGAATTTATATAATAATAATAATAATAATAATAATAATAATAATAATAACACCAAGAGTAAGATATTGCCTACGTTGTTGAAGACTTCAAAATAATGATCCGATCGGGGTTGGCTCCCATGGAATATGAGGCGATAAAGCGAGATCTCAAGGATTCGAATTTCGAATCACTCTATCTCGTCAATTGGCTCACTTGACCTGGTCTCTTGTTTGACTTGGTCATGTCCTCGTACTCTGTTGATCCCAGAAACGTGATATTGGGCTTTGATGGACATGATCAAGTCGGGCCTTGTTGGGCTTGGTTATCTCATCGTTCTAGGCCTGGAAACAGACTGGGCTTTAACCCTCAATTTGACCACTACAATGTCCCCTTCCGATGAGGGAAATGAGTCGCAAATTCTGAAATATTGCTCATCATTCCACCGTAAGGATTCCATAAAGTTACAAGGTTATCTTCTGAAATCTTGCTCCATTTTTTAAGTTTTTGTTTAATTTAGATTTTGATAATTTCTAAGAAGATTGCAGGTTTGATTGATTTTGAAGATATTGCGGTTCTCTCATCACAATTGTATGTGTATTTTACTTGTATTTGCTTATACATATTGTTGGATTGTATTTGTATATATATACATTATATATTTAATCAACATGTGTTGAATTTCGTTTGTTTTCTTGTTGATTTTGGTAGTCTATAGTATATATATATATTTTATTATATGTAGAAGCAATCGTTTTAAGTTGCTTCGTTTATTTTACTAATTAGTAGTCTTGACATGGGGGTGGCATTTGATTGTTAAATGATTTGATTTATTGGTGGGTCAAATTTTTTATGTAGTAATTATGAGTCAAAGTATAAATATAAATATATATATATATATATTTAAGCCATAAATATTAAATACACTAAACATAAAATTATAAATATTAAAAATACTAAACATAAAACCATAAATATTAAAATTTAAAACTA
Organism: Acer saccharum; assembly: GCA_030490815.1. Taxonomy (NCBI): domain Eukaryota; kingdom Viridiplantae; phylum Streptophyta; class Magnoliopsida; order Sapindales; family Sapindaceae; genus Acer; species Acer saccharum. The sequence continues at coordinate 56,689,852 of CM059866.1, forward strand.
AGCCATAAATATTAGATATAATAAACATAAAATCATAAATATTAAATATAAACCAAAGAATAAAAATACTAAACATAAATATTATAAAAACCTAAGCATAAATATTAATATTAAATTTACTAACTATTAAACATAAATTAATATACTAAGCATAAATTATAAATATAAAATTAAAAATTAAAAAGAAATTACTTTTATTTGTAGTTTGCAATTTGCAGAGAAATGGTGAATTGGTGCCTTGGTGGATGGTAGAGAATAGAGACTAGAGAAATGAGAGATTAGAGATTAATCTATTATAGAGAATTAGAGATTAGTATTTTAGAGTATTAGAGTGTTAGAGCTTGTTTGGTTGGGCTTTTGAAAAACCTCTATTAGTAAAAGATCTACTTGTAGTAGATTTATTAGAAATAGAGTTTTTGAAAATAAATAAATTATAGTTGTTTGGTTGGTAGACTTAAAAAAAAAAAGGTCTATTTGGAAAAACACATCCCCATGAGCTTTTGCATACTAGAGGTTTAAACTATACTAGTATCTACTCAATTTAAAATAGACAATCTTAAAAACCCAACCAAACAACTCTAAAAAAACTCAAATAGACGTTTGTAAACCTTTTGAGACAGTAGAAAGCCCAACCAAACAAGCACTTAGAATGTGTATAAAGTATAGAGAGTTAGAGTAGAGAGACTATAGAGAGAGAATGAGAGATTAGATATTAGAGAGAGTAAAGAGAGATGTGTGAAAAAAAAATGATTTGGAGGGTAGTATTTATAGAAATTTTGAATTGAGGATAAAAGGGTAATTTTAAGGACTTCTTTACTTTTTATTTTTTTTTTCAAAATTTGGATGTTGGCAACTGTGAATTTTTTTTTTTTTATAAATAAAGTCACGGCTCGTAGGCTTTACAGACTAGGACGGGCCGACCTGTAGGCCTCATGAGGCCTAGCCTACCTATGGGCCAGGCCGTGCTAAGACTGGCCCAATTTGATTGCAATTAGTTAGAGACAATTCACAAAGAGAGCTTCTTTTAACAATCCAATTTTTTCTTTTTACACTTTTTTTCTAAAAACACTCCATTCTCAAAATTTAAAATTTAAAAAATTCTAAAGACACTTCATTTTATTACAAGATTATCCTTTTTTATCTTTTTTTTTAATTAAATTATTAAGAAAAGAAATTATCTCTACTAAATCATTAAATTAATTATTGCATATTAAATACTCTCTCCTAAATTTTTAATTACCATATTAAACTCTCTCCTCCAATACATATCTCTAATTTTCTATCTCCATTCTTTCTCAAGCAAGACTAACAGTTAAGAAAAAAAAAAAACTTACTGCAGTAGAACCTTTATAAATTAATCTCCTATAAATTAATAACCTCCCTATATTAATAAAAAATCTCGGTCCCGACTTGGGCCAGTGTAAAAAATTAATAAACTTCTCTATCGTAATAATTAATAATTTCTTTTTGAAACCTAGTGTAAAATATCAGTCCCGGCTGTCGCATAAATTAATAATTTCATTAAAATTATAAAATATACTACATAATATTCAAGAATTAGAAAAGTGCTTCAAGATGTTAGTTTGCACAAGGCCATCATGTTTGATATTTTTGACTTCATCCTTCATCTTTTGAATTGTCCTCAAAAAGTTATTATGATCACCTTCTTGTTGTAACCAAAAGGTTTCAACTAAATTTAGCATTTCAAAAGGAAATTTCCTTAACAAAATTTTCCTAAACAAGGAATCCTAAAAAAAAAAAAAAAAAAAAAAAAAAAAAAAAACTTTCTATAAAGAATAAAACCGACTAAACAATGAATCCTGAAAAAGAACCTTTCCTAAACAAGAAAACCGACTTCCACATGTTTTAATACAAAATAACACTTTATAAGGTAAAACCTTTCAAATTGATAACCTCTCTAAATTAATACTCAAGGATGGGTCCCAAGAATATTAATTTAAAGGGGTTCTACTGTAATAAGCTTGATTTTTAGGAACCATATGCACGTATATATTTAAAAAAAAAAAAAAAAAACACAAGTACCTTGTTTTTTTTTTATTTATAAAAAAAATCGAAATATTTGGTTGAGTTTTTGTTTTTGTTTGATGAAGAGTTGCTATTGGATGGATACACTGTATGTGGGTTGTTTAATTTTTTTTGTTACTAGATTCTTTTTGATTTTTTTTTAATAATGTGAAATTTGTTTGTAAGAAAAAAAAATTGGTTTTTTTTTTTTTTAATATAAAAATCTGGAAATTTTGAGATTGAAGGATAATGATGGCAGTGGAGAGAAGAGGATGATGATAATCTGGAAATATTTTATTTCCTTTTTTTTTTTTTTTTTTTTTTTTGGTGATAAATCTTCAAAGATGGAGATCCAATTTTTTTAAAGGATTTTTTTAAAGATTTTTAATTTTATAACCTTTTACATTTTTATTAATTTTTTTTAATTACCAATTTTTAATTATAGTTTTCAAGGGTAGTTTCTTCTTTTCAGCATTTTGAAAAATTCAACAGTTAAATGTAACGGTCAATACTAATTATAGGAGAGGTGAGTGTCAATATTTGATAAAGTTGATTTTGAGTGTAAATTGGTAAACCTCAGGTAGGTTACATGTAATTACTTCTTTTAAATGGATTGGACTCCTCTACTTGGCTGACCTTCTTCATGACCTATCTTAAAATTTCGACACGTGTCCAAGGCAATGACCAATTCATTGTTGTGCCAAAGTGTTATAAACAATTAGTTGGATTCGTAAAGTAAACCAAATCAAGTTGCTTCGTTTGGGTGAAATCCATTTTAGTCCCTCTAGTTGACCTATTACACAAACTGGTCCCCCGGTTTTCAGCTTTATCTTGATAGGTCCCCCTAGTTAATAAAAATTCGAATTTCAGTCCCTGCCGTCCAATTCTGTTAGGGTTTGGAAAGATTCTATCAAAGTGCTGAGGGTAAAATCGTAATCTTACCTGATGACCTTCTAGAAACTAGTTTCAGGAAGGGTAATAAAGTAATTTGATTTATTAAAAAAAAAAAAACAAAAAAAAATGTGGAAAAATATACAGATTTTCCATAAATTAGAAATTAAAAAAAGAATATTAAAAAAAATAAAAATTATTTTCAAAGCAAACAAAAACAAAACAAACCAAAATTATTTAACCTATTATTAAAATAATAATTAATAATTAATAATTAAAAAAAATGTTTTAATAAAAGATTTGTTTGAAATCTATCCATCAGACCCACCTACCACAATTTTGAACAAAAACAAATTGTTTTTGAACAAAACTAGATCTGCTCATCATCAAACCCGCTGCCACCACCATCAGACCCACCTCCCACATCTCCTCCTCCTCCTCCTCATCATCATCAAACCCGCTGCCACCCTCCAACCATTGCCCCCGCCGCCGCCCAAACCCGGAGATTCGGATTCGGTCTCTCTTTCCCCATCTCTCTCTCTCTCTCTCATCTGTTTCTTCTGTTAGATTGTTGTTGAGAAAAAAGAAAATAAAATTTATGGGTTTAAACACTGGTTTATGTAAGAAAATAAAAGAACTATGGAAGTAATCACTAGTGTATAGTGAGTCAGGTCAGCGGCATGACTTTGCTTTCTTTGGGCAACAATGGCAATCGACGTTTCGGTGTCCGTCGACAGCTGAATGTTTTGATCTGGAGGCCTTGAAACTCCCCGCATCTAGATATCATACTCTCTCGTTCTAGCATTCAAATTCAACTACCCCTCTTGCATTCATTTTGTAGTGATTTTTTTTTTTTTTTTTTTTTTTGAATTCTAGTATGTGGTGGTGGTGATTTCTGGTGTTGTTGTTTGTGGGTGTTGATTTTTGGAGATGGTGTTTCTAGAGATGGGTGTTGATTTTGGTGTGGTTGGGTGTTGGTTTTTGTAGATGGAATTTCTGGGTTAGAAGAAAAGGGGATTTTTGGGTTTGGAATTTGCTATTTTTAGGTTTTATTATTATTATTATTATTATTATTATTATTATTATTATTATTTACAGATCTGGGTTTGATTTATTGGTTGTTTGGGTGGTGATACGGTGGTGGCGGCAGTAGCGGCGGCTAGGGTTAAGGTTTGGTGAGTTGTGGTAGGTTGAAGAAGATGAAGGAGATGAAGGAGAGAGAGAGAGAGAGAGTGGTTTCTGGGTTCGATTGGTTTGGGTGTGTGATGATGAAGAGATGGTTTCTGGGTTCTTATTTTGGGGGTGGTGGTGTTTGGTGGTTGGGTGGTGGTGTCTGGGATCTAATTTTCTAGTATGTTTCTAGTATGTCTGGGATCTGGTTGGGTGTTGAATCTGGTGTTCGTATGGTGGTGATGATGGTTGAAGTTCTAGGTTTGGTGGTGTTGATGATGATGATGAATATGAATGGTTGATTTTTTTTTTTTTTTGGCCTTTTTTTTCTTTGAATCAAAAGTTTCGAATATAAATTCGTTTTGGATGAAAATTCAAAAGTTTTGAATAGAGAGAGAGGGTTTGAAAGAGAGATAATTTTTATTTTTTTAATATGATTTTTTTTAATATTAGTTTTTTTTTTTTTAATTAAAAAGAGAGATGGAGGGTAGCACGGTCATTTGAGTAATTTGATTAACTTTAAGGGGCAGCAGGGTCATTTGACCCTCTATCCATGTCAGATTTAACTTTATCAACGGAAATCGTGACAGAAGGACTAAACGAGACAATACTGAAAACCAGGGGACCAGTTTGTGTAATAGGTCAAACTAGAGGGACTAAAATGGATTTCACCCTTCGTTTAATTTACTAATTAGTTGTCTTGAGATGGGGGTGGCAAATGTGGCATTTGATTATTAAATGATTTGATTTATTGGTGGGTCAAATGTTTTTATGTAGTAATTATTAGTCAAAGAATAAATGTGTATATATATATATATATTTTTAAAAAAAATCAGAAGTAAGGGAACTAAAGTAACACTTTAACTAAAATCAAACTTTTAAATGAGCCTTCAATGAGGATAAATCAAAAACGAAAAAGCCAAATTATAAAAAACGTAAGGGACTTCGTTGGTAATTGGCTTTAGATCTAATTAATAATAATAAGGTAAATAAAGATAATAATTAACAAATTCATGTGTATGCTTCGTTAATGGAGCTCTTTTTATTTGCGAGTTTAGATCTAATTAATAATAATAAAGGTGTTATTGAGAAAATCAATCGAGACCAGACAACGGTCAACCACGAGGTACTAGTGCCCCACAGCGGTCGGACCCGGTAGGAGGGATAGGTTCAAGTTCATGGTTGACTGATTAGGTCTAGGTGAGATAGGCCCGGTTGTCCTGGTTGGCCAGGCTAGCAAGCCAAATCAGTCGCAATTCACGGTTTCTACCTATCCCAACTAGATCGATGCTTTGGTGGGAGTGATGCTATTGGGTTAAGATTAGTTCTTTAGGTAAAGAGGATCATGCATGTATCGACACAAGGTAAGACATGTTCATTAAGATAAAATATGGCTCCGAGGAGCTTACAATGTGTAGCCAAGTAGCATTAATACATTATGCCCCAATAGACTTACAAAGGATGGATCTTTCTACAGATTGAGGTTTAGGGGAAATTGGTGGAGAATTTAGTAGAGAAGTAACCAAGTAGGATTAAAGCTTTGTTCGATCCTTTTTCTTTTTAAGGTCATGACCCCTTTCTTTTTCTTGAGTTGGGGTATTTATAGGGTGTCACTTGTGTGGATAGGTGAGGGGTCCCCCTACTAGGCGGGAAATCTCTTATCAGGTCCTCACCATCCACTCTAACGGGCCTATGGGTGGCACATGCCCTAGAGGGTCGTGATTGTTCAACATATGCCTTACTACTGATTAGTCGCTTTAAATAGGGGTTCTTGTGGTGCTTTGGTGGCTTAATATTCCCCTTTGATTGGCTAGTTGCGTTCCTCATTGGCATGACTTGTAGTTTTCAGTATCCCATGCGTTAGGGGACAACGTCTGATTCTGTGGCGCTACTCCTGTCAGGTGGTACTTTCCAAACTTTCCATTTTTAGCTTAGAAGTCTTCTGCATGCATTACTGGGGAAGTGCAATTGCTACCTTGGTGCTTGAGGTAGTTGACATTGGCTAAGGCTTAGGTGGAGTTGGATCTAGCCGTTTGCGATGGGAGCCCAGGCTGGATCTTATCTGTCGGATCCCTTCTTTCTTTTTTGGTGTCTACTGCTTGAGCATTAACTTCCCAACTACCTATTGTCTTTTGCTCTCCTTTCTCCTTTTCTTGGGGTGGTTTTCTTTTAGGGCTTTCATCAGCCCTAGGGCGGGCTTCGGTACCTTCAAGGCGAGTCCCCTACTTCTGGAAACATTGTTAGGGAATACGTGGCGGTCTGCCTGGATTGTGGAGCTACCCTACTCCGCTTCATTCTTGGTATCTACCCCTCCTGGTTGGGCTCTAGCTCTTAGACTGAACTTGCTCCATCCGGGCGGTTGGATCGGATCATTCCCCTACCCAGGTCTTGGCTACTCATGGTTCGGGCTTACTTCCTAGCTGAGGTCTGGTTCTTACCAAGTCTGGACCTAGGAACGGATTTGGCCTATGGAGGGGACCGGGTTCTATCAGCTGAAGCAAGTCTGTGAGGTTCTTCGTAGTGAGAAAATCCTTCCTTGGAGATATTGCCAAATTTTACTGTTAACAAAAGGTAAATAGACAGAGATTCCCTCATGTCTGTCTCTCACGTCATTCACTCAGTCTCTCTCACGCCATTAACCACACTTTTGAATAAAAACATAACCCACAAAACCAATCATTAAGCCACCTTCACCAAGCTCTTCTGCTTCTCATTGGCGAGGTGGTGTCGAAAGGGCCAAAAAATGTTTTTTTTTACCATGCTTTAGGGTTACTTACCGATGAACAACTCTTGGGAGACTGTGATCTTTCTTCCAAATTTTCTATGGCTATCTTCTGTTCTAATGCAAGTCCTTGTAAAAATGATTACATAATACTTTCTTATCAACTTAATAGACTGAGAACAATATTGAGAGGATTGGAAAAGATAGAAATTTAGAAGTTAGAAAGAGAAATTACCAACACACCATTTTCAATTCGTTAGTAATCTAAAAATAGATGTTCTACTAGACAAATTGCCAAAGTCATAGAAAAATAATTCTTTTTCAAAATGTTTTAAAAATACTGGTGGATAGTAATTAATTATCTCCTTGAGTAACACGTGGGGAAACAAAGATTTGGTAAGGTAGCTAATTTATTTTTGATTTGTGCAAACAACATCAGCCTTTCCCTATTTAGAGGGCTAAAAGCATTATTCATGAAAGCCTAGTTCTAGAAGAGTTTAGGACCAAGCTAGGAGCTGATATAGGCCTAAGACAATTTAATATAACCTTATTACACGTAACATAATGTAATCCTTTCTACAAGTTTTACAACTTTTTCCTAAAAATGATACTACTTCTTTAAGTAAGTTAATATCTAATCCTGATTCTATTTATGATTATATTTCACTAGATATTGCTGTTTCGCTTTCATTGACTTTGCATACACTATCTTTATCAGATAGTTCATCTATATTAATTATTTCTTCAAGTTTTTCTGTATAGTCTTCTTGCTCTAAAATGTTAGCTTTGACATTTTTTGCTTCGACAAAATAGAAATAAAAATGAACCTTCAGTTTCTTCAGCTCTTGAAGTCGTGCATTAAGAGTCCCCACATTGTTCACCGCCAACACGACAACCTTTGGATTCGTAGTCATCACAAACTATTCGTTCCAAGCCATATCAGTCGAGATCTTAACAATTTCAAGTTGGATTTCCGAATATAGCTGGAATCTCTTGGGTGGAGTTGGATAGATTGGTTGTAGCCACACACCGTATTAGGCATGGTATGGGGTGTTGATACCTCCGTTGTCTACAAGGCCCCAATCCTTAAAAATCGTAATAAAATAATAAAATAATTAATAAAAACAATTCTACACACAAAAGTATTTTAAATTAAAATTAAAAAATTTTCGTTACTTACCTCCCTTATAAAAAAAGCTGAAACCATGTCTTTATGATCATCTTCGTTATAATCGAACCCATATTTGTTGTAATACAACCTATGTGTGAGGGGTGTTCCAAACGGATAATCTCCCTCTTGGATATCTTGAGAAAGAGGATTTCGATAGGGATTTTTACCCTTTTTCAGAGCTCGGATGAAATCATTAGTCACGGTGAGACATTCTTTACCGTTTTAAAACCGATTGGCCACTACGTGTGCCATGTCCAATGAATAACTGGTCCTTTTTTTTTTGAAATAGCAAATTTATTAATGAAGGGGAATAAACGCACCAAAACAAGCAAAACAAATATATGTAGGCCAATAAAGAACCAGTTAATGAATAACTGGTCCTTGACTCATCGACCTCCGTGTATAACAGCAGAAGTATCACTTCGTTTGTAGAAGACACCAACTCATCGATATACGTAATAACGTGCTACAAAAATAAAATAAAAAGCAAGGAACATATACAAATATAGATAATTATAATTTAAAAAAAAAAATTACCTCACCTCTGGGACTCCTATATTACTCTTCCCCAAATACTGGGGTTAAGCCAAGAACTAGTACGAGAATAGGATAAAGTTTCAATTGAAAAAGAAATAATATCATTATAAAAATTAAAAATAAAAAAAAATGAATCCAAAATTATAAATAAAAAAAAAATATAAAAAAACTCATAAATCCTTTTAACCGCTCCACAATGCTCAGATTATAAGTATGAGCATGAGCAATATGACGAACATTCCCCTCCCAATTCCAGTGATAAAGATGGGAGCGGTAAATAACACTGTAAACAAGGTAAAACAAATTAATAAAAATTTATATTAAAATACTAACAATATAATATAAAATAAAATAAACTTACCCAAGGGGACATACAGTCTCCATATCAAGCGAAAAAATTGAGACGCCAACCCTTTTAGGACCAATGTCCATGTTATATACATGGCCATATTTAATAGAATTAGTTTTGAATATCTTATTAATGATTCTGTATAGAGTGCCATTGCAGATAAACCTCATACTCTGTCATATAAATAAAAGAACAACACCACTACAAAACTCAATAATTAAGTTTATAAGTACAATGGACAAGTCATTAAATCTACCTAAAATATTATTAACTCAACCTACTTATTCAGCAAAGTCGTATATTATTTCCATTTATCATAAAAATACCATGACAACCATAGTCACCTGAGTCAAGTTTGCATGGGTCTAGAAGATGATGATGACTAAGAATACATGGAAAACCAGATGGGTCTGGAAGATGATGATCAATCAGAAGGTCTAGAAGTTGGTGATGATGTAGAATATCAACAAGAAGATGATGATGATGAATAAATGAAGGACAAGATGGGTCTTGAAGATGATATATAAAAAGGTCCAGACTTCTAGAAACATTGTTAGGGCATATGTGGCAGTTTGCCTAGATTGTTGAGCTGCCCTACTCCGCTTCTTTCTTGGTATCTACCCCTCATGGTTGGGCTCCGGCTCTTAGATTGAAATCGCTCCGTCGGGGAGGTTAGATCAGGTCATTCCCCTACCTAGGTCTTGGCTACCCATGGTTTAGACTTACTTCCTAGCCGAGGTTTGGTTCTTACAAAGTCTGGACCTAGGAGCGGATCCAGCCAATTGAGGGGACTGGGTCCTATCAGGCGAAGCAAGTCCGCGAGGTTCTTTATAGTGAGAAAATCCTTCCTTAGAGATATTGCCAAATTTTACCGTTAACAAAAGGTAGACAGATTCCCTCATGTCTCTCTTTCTCTCTCACATCATTTACCTAGTCTCTCACTCATGTCATTAACCACACTTTCCAAAAAAAAAAAAAAAAAAAAAAACTAACCCACAAAACTCATCATTAAGCCACCTTTGCCAAGCTCTTCTGCTGTTCACTGACGAGGTGGTGCCGAAAGGGCTAAGAGAATTTTTTACGATGCTTTAAGGTTACTTTCCAATGAACAATTTTTGGGAGATGATGATCTTTCTTCCCAATTTTCTATGGCCGTCTTTTGTTTTAATGCAAGTCCTTATGAAGATGATTACAAATTCTACTTTCTAATCAACCTAATAGACTTTTTGTATTTGATGGAGAGGTCCTATTGACTTTTTTTTGTTGAAGCTGCATTTTTATTAAAATTGCACCCTAAGAGGCAAAACCAAAACAATACAACTTAACGAGATGCCATCAGGCCCTACCCAAAACACCAAAACAAACAGATGAAAACAGAATCATAACAATCAGAGCAAAACACACCACACATCAAGCAACTCCCCACTTCTATCTACGGTACAAAACTCATAACACATCAAACATCTCCCCATTCAAGTCTATCTCCTCCCCCACTAGAAGCAGCTTTAGCTAGGCTGTCCGCAAATGAGTTCGACTCCCTTGGCATATATTTGATGTCGAAACCATCCGAAGACTTTAGAAATTGGCGAATATCATAAAGAAAATGAACAAGCTGACACAAGCAAATGAAAAGGTTAGTAGGGCTGCGGTTGGAAGTCCTATATTGACTTAGAGCCCGACTTTGGCTCTAATGATAGATTTCACTACTTTTACACATGGTTGATGTTTGATTTTGAATTGCATAAGGCTGCCTACAAGTTCTGGGACCAGATGGTGGGTCAAGAAGAGGACTAGGACGACTATAGTCACATGGGTCAAGTATGCATGGGTCTAGAAGATGATGATGAACAAGAATACATGGAAGACTAGATGGGTCTAAAAGATGATGATTAATCAGAAGGTCCAGAAGATGGTGATGATGTAAAATATCAAGAAAATGATGATGATGATGATGAATAAATGAAGGATAAGATAGGTTTGGAAGATGATATAGAAGAAGGTCCATACTTCTAGAAACATAGTTAGGGCATATGTGGCGATCTGCCTGGATTGTGGAGTTCCCTTACTCTACTTCTTTCTTGGTATCTACCTCTCTTGGTTTGGCTCCGGCTCTTAGACTAAACTTGCTCTGTCGGGAAGGTTGGATCGGGTCATTCCCCCACCCAGGTCTTGGCTACCTGTGGTTCGGTTTTACTTCCTAGCCGAGGACTGGTTCCTACCAAGTCTGGACCTAGGAGCGGATCCGGCCATTGGAGGGGACCGGGTCCTATCAGGCGAAGCAAGTCCGTGAGGTTCTTCATAGTGAGAAAATCCTTCATTGGAGATATTGCCAAATTTTACCGTTAAAAAAAAGTAAATAGACAGAGATTCCCTCTTGTCTCTCTCTTATGTCATTCACTTAGTCTCACTCTCACGCCATTAACCACACTTTTGAAAAAAGAAAAAAAAACCTAACCCATAAAACCCATTAAGCCACATTCGCCAAGCTTTTATGATTCTCATTGGCGAGGTGGTGTCGAAAGGGCCAAGAGAATTTTTTACCATGCTTTAGGGTTATTTTCCGATGAACAACTCTTGCGAGACGATGATCTTTCTTCTCAATTTTCTTTGGATGTCTTTTGTTTTAATGCAAGTCCTTGTGAAGATGATTACATAATTTACTTTCTTATCAACATAATAGACTGAGAACATTATTGAGAGAACTGGAAAAGAGAGAAATGTTGAAGTTAGAAAGAGAAAATACCAACACACCATTTTCAATTCGTTAGTAATATGAAAATAGATGATTTACTAGACAAATTGCCAAAGTCATAGAAAAATAATTCTTTTTCAAAATATTTTAAAAATATTGGTGGATAGTAATTAAGTACTATTCATAAAAGCCTAGTTCCAGAAGAGTTTAGGACCAAGCTAGGAGTTGATATAGGCCTAAGACAGTTTAATGGAACCTTATTACACGTAATAGAATGTAATCCTTTGCTACAAGTTTTACAACTTTTTCCTAAAAATGATACTAACTTCTTTAAGTACATTAATATCTAATCTTGATTCTATTTCTGATTCTATTTCACTAGATATTTATGTTTCGCTTTCATTGACTATGCATACACTATCTTTATCAGATAGTTCATATATATTAATTATTTCTTCAAGTTTTTTTGTATAGTATTCTTACACTAAAATGTTAGCTTTGACATTTTTTTGCTTCAACAAATAGAATAAAAATGAACCTTCAGTTTCTTCAGCTCTTGAAGTCTTGCATTAAGAGTCCTCACATTGTTCACAGTCAATGCGACAACCTTTGGATTCGCAGTCATCACAAACTGTTCATTCCAAGCCATATCGACCAAGATCTTAACAATTTCAAGTTGGATTTCCGAATATAGCTGGAATCTCTTGGGTGGAGTTGGACAGATTGGTTGTAGCCACACACCGTATTGGGCATGGTATGGGGTGTTGATACCTCCATTGTCTACGAGGGCCCATCCTTACAAATCTTAATAAAATAATAAAATAATTAATAAAAACAATACTACACACAAATTTTTTAAAATTAAAATTAAATTTTTGTTACTTACCTCTCCTATAAAACAAGCCGAAACCATGTCTTTATGATCATCTTCGTTGTAATCGAACCCATATTCATTGTAATACAACCTATGAGTGAGGGGTGTGCCAAACGGATAATCTCCCTCTCGAATATCTTGAGAAAGAGGATTTCGATAGGGATTTTTACCATTTTTTAGAGCTCGGATGAAATCATTAGTCACGGTGAGACATTCTTTACCCTTTTTAAACTGATTGGCCAATGCGTGTGCCATGTCCAATGAATAAGTGGTCCTCGACTCATCGACCTCTGTGTATAACAGCAAAAGTATCACTTCGTCTGTAGAAGACACCAACTCATCAATATATGTAGTCCTGTGCTACAAAAAAAATTAATAACAATAAGTAAGGAACATATACAAATATAGATAATTCTGATTCAAAAAATAAAAAACCTCACCTCCGATACTCCTATATTTCTCTTTCCTAAATACTGGGGATAGCCAAGAACCAGTCTGAGAATATGATAAAGTTTCAACTACAAAAGAAATAATATCATTATAAAAAATAAACATAAAAAAACGAATTAAAAAATAAAAATAAAAATATATATAAAAAAACTCAAAAATCCTTTTAACTGCTCCACAATGCCCAAATTATAAGTATGAGCATGAGCAATATGATGAACATTCCCCTCCTGATTCTGGTGATAAAGATGGGAGCGATAAATAACGCTGTAAACAATGTAAAACAAATTAATAAAAAATATATTAAAATAATAACAATATAATATAAAATATAGTAAACTTACCCAAGGGGACGTACAGTCTCCATATCAAGCGAAAAAATCGAGACACCAACCCTTTTAGGACCGATGTCAATGTTATATATATGGCCATATCCAATAGAATTAGTTTTGAATCTCTCATTAATGATTCTGTATAGAGTGCCATTGCGGATAAACCTCATACTCTGTCATATAAATAAAAGAACAACACCAGTACAAAACTCTGTAAGTATATAAATACAACGAACAAGTTATTAAATCTACCTCAAATATTATTAACTTAACCTACTTATTCGGCAATGTAGTATATTTTTTTCATTTATCATAAAAATATCATGATGACCATAGTCACCTGGGTCAAGTCTGCATGGGTCTAGAAGATGATGATGAATAAGAATACATGGAAGACCAGATGGGTTTGGAAGATGATGATCAATCAGAAGGTCCAAAAGTTGGTGATGATGTAGAATATTAACAAGAATACTATGATGATGAATAAATGAAGGACAAGATGGGTCTGGAAGATGATAGAGAAGAAGGTCTAGACTTCTAGAAACATTGTTACGGCATATGTGGCGGTTTGCCTGAATTTTGGAGCTACCCTACTTCGTTTATTTCTTGGTATTTACCCCTCCTGGTTGGGCTCCGACTTTTAGACTGAATTTGCTCTGTTAGGGAGGTTAGATCAAGTCATTCCCCCACCTATGTCTTGGCTACCCGTGGTTTGGGTTTACTTCCTAGCCGAGGACTGGTTCTTACCAAGTTTGGACCCAGGAGTGGATCCGGCCTATTGGGAGGACCGGGTCCGATTATGCAAAGCATGTCCACGAGGTTCTTCATAGTGAGAAAATCCTTCCTTGGAGATATTACCTAATTTTATTACTAACAAATGGTAAATAGACAGAGATTCCCTCATATCTCTCTCTCACATCATTAACTCAGTCTCTCTCTCTCTCACGTCATTAACCACACTTTTAACAGAAAACCTAACCCACAAAACCTATCATTAAGCCACCTTTGCCAAACTCTTCTGCTGCTTATTGGCGAGGTGGTGACAAAAAGGCCAAGAGAATTTTTTACCTTGCATTAGGGTTACTTTATGATGAACAACTCTTGGGAGACGATGATCTTTATTCCTAATTTTCTATGCCTATCTTTTGTTCTAGTGCAAGTCCTTGTGAAGATGATTACATAATCTACTTTCTTATCAACCTAGTAGACATCTTGCTAGAGAAGGAGAAATGGGAAAAAACATCATTTATGAAGATCAGCATATTTTACCTCATTTTCTTAAAGGTGTTCTTCGTATTGATAGGTTGGGTCTCCCTTCCTTTCGACATTAGGGGGTTTTTGTTTTTTCTTGGTTCATTTTCGTTGTTTTTCAGGCTTGTTTTAGGTTTTTTTTTTTTTTTTTTTGGTTTTGTTTATTGTTGGTGGTGTTTTTTTTGGGAGGGTTTTTATTTTCATTTTTTTTTTTTTTTTTTTGTTTTCTCCCTTTTGCTTGGTTTGTAACCCTTGTTTTCCCTAGCCTTAAGTAAGGGCTTTTCTTTATACTTGGGTCGAGGTCACGAGACGAGTGGCTACCGGCTCTTGGAAAAAAAAAAAAACAAACCTAATAGACATCTTGTATTTGCTGGAGAAGTTCTATATTAACTCAGAGCTCGACTTTGGCTCTAATGATATATTTCACTACTTTTACACATGGATGAGGTTTGATTTTGAATTGCATAAGGCTGCCAACAAGTTCTGGGATAAGATCGTGGGTCAAGAAGAGGACCAGGACCAGGACAACCATAGTCACCTGGGTCAACTCTGCATGGGTCTAGAAGATGATTATAAACAAGAATACATGGAGGGCCATATGGGTCTGGAAGATAATGATCAATCAAAAGGTCTAGAAGATGGTGATGATGTAGAATATCAAGAAGATGATTAATAACTGAAGGATAAGATGGGTCTAGAAGATGATATAGAAGAAGGTCTAGAAGTATAATGCATGGTAGATCAGATGTGTCTTGATCCAGAAGATGACCAACATGAGGAGACTGTTCTCAAGTCATTGTTCAACAGAGTCTGTGAATTGGCTGGTGATCTCATTCATTATGTTTTAGAAAGAGATCCATCGTACTTCAGTTTAAAATACATATATAGAAATTTTTTTTGGTTGATCACTTGGATGATCATTAGTATATAATTTAGTATTCAGTATTCAATATTATGACAATGGAATCTATATGTTTTTGCAATATGAACTTGTTTATGATATATAATTCAGTATTCTGTATTATGACAATGGATCTTTGCCCTTGCTAGTAATAAGGTTGGTACCATTAAAGACTTTGGTCATTGGTGTGGTTTTAGATGGTCGTGGGAGGTTAAGTTGCAAAGACCTATTTTTGATTGGTAGATGGAGCAATGGTGTTGCTTTTTTTCACTACCTTCCCCATTCTTAAAGAGTTTTTTTGGACACCATTGCTTAGTCTTTCAATAAAAATGGCATTTTTTCGGTGGGATCTTTTCGAAGAAAATTAGAGGAGTTGACAGAAAACTCTACGTTTTATAATCTTGTGTGGAAAAAGATTTGTCCTCTAGAGACTAAGATGTTTTGTTTGGCAACTCTTGTGAGGTAGGGTGTTGGTCAAGAAGGTTATGCATCGGTTTGGGTGTGGTTCGTTGAGCTTGGTCTACCCGTTGTGTGAGTCTGAAATAGAATCAATAAACCTCTTTTTTTTTTTTTTTTTTTTTTTTTTTTTTTTTTTTTTTTTTAACATTGCAAATGGTCGTGGAAGTTGTGGTCCAAGTGCATGAACTGGTGGGAGGTCTCTAGTTGCATGAATATTTCGGTTGAGAAATGGCTCAGGAGTTGGTTGAACTTGAGTCTGTTTTCAAGGAGTGAGAGAGCTTGGGGTGTGCTATTTTTTGTGATTGTTTGGACAACATGGGAGTCTAGGATAACCTCGGCTGTTCAAAGGTAACTTGGTGGATATTTTGCAAGCTGTAGATATGGTGAATTTTAGAGTCGTTTGGTGGTTTAAACATTATGGGAAATGTTTGGAGGATCAAATTTCTTTGATGCTTCTCAACATTAAGGAAGCTTGTGTAGATTCTGTTTCGGTTAAAAGACCAAACCTAGATACTTGGAGGACTCCTTCTTGTGATGATCTAAAATTTAATGTAGATAGTTTGGCTAGGGGCTCTCCGGGGTTAGCTAGAATGGGTGGGGTGTTGAGGGACTTAAGCGGGAAAGTGTTGTGTCTCTTCTTTTATTTTTAGGTTCTCTTGACTATAATGCCTCTATGATTATGGCAATTTAGCGGGCTTGCGACCTTTGTGCCTTAAGAAGTGATTATGTGGGGAGGAATATCACCATTGTGAGTGATTCCAATGTGGCGGTGTCATGGGTGTATAATGAAGATTTTGGTGGTTTGGATCATGTTAACACCATTTATAATATCTGGAGCTTATTGATGACACGTCGTTGCAATGTCATCAAAAGTTGAACAATTAAGTTCGGCCTCGCTAGCGTGCGAGTCACAGAGACTAGCACATTGGCAAGTGAGGGTATCGTTCCACAGGGAGGTGGAATCCACCGACCGTCACCGGTTCTAGCATTATTAGACAACACTCCAAAAGGACTTGTGTATTGTGTGTGCAAAGAATGTAAATAATACTATAACTAAATAAATTATAAACAATAATATATACATGGATAGAATGGAATGGAGAGATGTGGCATGAAATGTGATTACACTAAGGAAATGACTCAACCGTAGCAATCCTTCAAATTATGTACTAGACTCACTTAGTCCCTCAAATGTGCAAGTATATCATAGGCTTGTGTCCCCTTAATTGATCTCTAACCTCTCTTGAGGTTTTAGAAATTACATCCATACAATGCATGGATTCATTAAGTACCATGGGACACATACACAAGCCTTGTACGCCAGCCTCACGTATCTCTACCTTACTGGTCAAATACAATGGTTATTTCGTTGGGCATGTAATGCGCAACCGCGTGGGCTATACTATAGCCAATAATTCATCCACGAGGCTAACCAAATACGGGATGGCACACCAAGTGAAGCCATTAAGAATACGAGATATCCTTATAACACGAATGTTATATGCTCGTTTCCCTTTAATTAATCTCTATTCTCTCTCGATGTCTTAGAGATTACATCCATGCATAAATGCTTGGATTCATTATTAAGGACTATGGGACACACACGCGAGCACTACACACCAGTCTAGTGATCTCTCAACTTCTTGGTCAAATGTAAAGGATATCACACTGAGCATGTTAATGTGAACCACACGATATATAACACACAGCCTAAATATCACCCACAAGGTGGCTAACCGAGTGAAAGCATTAAGTAATGAAATACCCCTATAACTACACAAGCACAAGAGGAAATCAATTTGTTTTTACTCTAGATAAGGATTCGATTTTATCAATCTCCCTAGGATGGCTAAACATGGTAAACAAGTTTACCTAACACTAATGTGTAATAAGTTGGTTGTTTATCATTAAGGACATTCAATTTAGTTTAAGGGTTCATTCTCTTGATTTGAGAATTCTCCCTAAATCAATTCATCACCCAATCAGGCTAAGGATGGGCAATTGTGCCTTGATAACAAGACCTATTAAGCATAAGAATATGAACCAAGGCCAATTTAGCAACTAAATGTCTAAACTAAGCCTTTCCTACTCTTTGTAGCTAAATTCTCTAACACTCCAATTACTCTAAACATGGTGTTTTGGTTATCCACCAACATATAAACAATAATGGGAGCTAAATTACACTACTCATACATTAAATTACTCTACTTCTAATCCCAATCATGCATACATATCAATTTTAGACCTCCACACACTTGGATATTGCAATTAAAGCTAAATTCATGAAATAAACAAAGAGTAAAATAAAACCCAACCGAATTTAAGCACAAACAACATATATAACACAAGTGTAGATTTATAAAATTCCCCAAATTAGGGTTACACATTAAAGAAGTAAGAAATACAAAGAAAAGAGTAAATAAGAGCTAACCCTTGAAGACAAGTCCTCTAAAGATGCTTAAAACCTTCCTAGCTCGGATTTGGTTGGAAAACCACTTCTATTTCCTTAAAATCTACACTAAAATGGATGGAGAAAGTGTAAAATGGGGTTGTGGAGATGTATGGGGAGCTCCCATGGAGGAAAAACCTCCATGGGAGCTTAGGTTCTCTCCTTATTTGGTGATGAAGATGAAGAAAATGAAGAAGGTGAAGAAAATGGAAGAAATAGGGAGTTGGGTGGAAGAGAGGAAGAGGGATGATGGGAGATGGAAGAAGTCTGTGGGGGCTGATGAGAAGAGAGAAAATAGGGGAGTATATATAGTGGGGAGGTTAAGGTATAAAAATAGGGGTGAAAAGACGAGAATACCCCTATGAAAATGGTTGAAAATCGCATTTTAGGCAATTCCGCAGTACAGGACGCTGTACGCATTGACAGACGTACCGCGAATCATTTTTTTTTTTTTTTTGTCCTTTGGTGACTTTCGCGGTACGCACTTTGGTCTTCCGCGGTATGCATTGATAGACGTTTGACAACTTCGCGCACCGTTACAGAAATGGCCATAACTTCCTCCAGAACTATCGGAATCATGTTCTGTAAAACCCGTTGGAAAGAAGACATCTGGAGCTTTCCAAAAATAGGTAGCACAAAACCTAGTGTACTATGAGGAGAGAGATATGGCCCCCGAAAATTGGGTGTTCTACACAAGCCATTACAAAATCTGCCTGTTAACCTCAAAAACTCTTCACTTAAGCTCAAAACTTTATTTTTGGGGATATAACCTACACATTGCTCACAAAACACATTATATACACAAAAATACCTGAAAAAAAGAGCAAATGACAAGAAATGGGGACCTCAAAAGGTGTATTTTACGATTCGATCACTTATTATATGTACTAGCCAATACGAATGTGAGTTTCAACTCTAGAGCTACGAATTCGTTTGCGAATATTCTTACAAAGAAAAGTTCTAGCATGAAAGGGATCTTTTTGGTTTGAAATGATTTTTGAGATGCTGGTGTTGTTATCTGATTTCTGTTGGCTTTTTTTTTTTTTCTTTTTCTTGATTGATAGATCAAAGCTTGGTGTTTCGTTTGGTGGTTGTTATCTAGTTTCTATTGGCCCGTTCTTTCTGATTTGGCTGATAAGTGATTGGTGTTTCTTTAGAGGTCCAAGTTCGTTTCTTTGAGGTTCTTAATTTTCTTCTTGGCCAGTGGTTTTTTTTTTTTTTCGTTTCTTTAGATGGATTTCTTTGCCGGAGCTTAGGCTTTGCCAAGGCTAGTTGGGCCGTCGAGTTGTGTGGCCTTTTGGCCTCGAGCAAGACCTATTTTTTTGGGAAATATTTTGTTCTGATAGTGTTTTGTGGGCCTGTTTTGGGTCTGCTGGTTGTTTGGTATTCTTCCTTTTGGGTTTTTAAGTCCCCCAATAAAATTTTAGCTGCTGAAGAAAAAAAAAAAAATCAAACATTTAAATGAACTATCAATAGGGATAAATCAAAAACGAAAAAGTCGAATTATAAAAAACGTAGGGGACTTCGTTGGTAATTGGCCTTAGATCTAATTAATAATAATAATGTAAATAAAGGTAATAATTAACAATTTATGTATATGCTTCATTAACGGAGCTCTTTTATTTGCGAGCTTAGATCTGATTGCTAATAATAAAAGTAAATAGACAGAGATTCCCTCATGTCTCTCTCTCATGTTAGTCACTCAGTCTGTCTCATGTCATTAACCAACATTTTGAAAAAAAAAAAAAAATCTAAGCCACAAAACTCATCATTAACGCACCTTCGCCAAGCGCTTCTACTACTTATTGGCGAGATGGGTGCCGAAAGGGTTAAGAGAATTTTTTACCATGTTTTAGCCCCAATAAAATTCTAGCTATTCTAAAAAAAAAAAAAAAAATCAAACATTTAAATGAACTATCAATAGGGATAAATCAAAAATGAAAAAGTCGAATTATAAAAAACGTAGGGGACTTCGTTGGTAATTGGCCGTAGATCTAATTAATAATAATAATGTGAATAAAGGTAATAATTAACAATTTATGTATATGCTTCATTAATAGAGCTCTTTTATTTACGAGCTTAGATCTAATTACTAATAATAAAGGTAAATAGACATAGATTCCCTCATGTCTCTCTCTCATGTTAGTCACTCAGTCTGTCTCATGTCATTAACCAACATTTTGAAAAAAAAAAAATATAACCCACAAAACTCATCATTAACGCACCTTCGCCAAGCACTTCTATTGCTTATTGGCGAGATGGGTGCCAAAAGTACAACTAGAATTTTCTATGGCTGTCTTTTTTTTCTGATGCAAGTCCTTGTGAAAATGATTACAAAATCTACTTTCTTATCAACCTAGTAGACTTCTTGTATTTGCTGAAGCAGTTCTATATTGACACAAAGCCCGGCTCCGGCTCTGATGATGGATTTCACTATTTTGACACATGGGGGAAGTTTGATTCCGAATTGCTTAAGGCTGCCAACAAGTTTTGGGATCAGATGGTGGGTCAAGAAGAGGACCAGGATGACATAGTCACTTGGGTCAAGACTGCATGGATCTAGAAGATGATGATGAATAAGAATACATGGAGGACCAGATGGGTCTGGAAGATGATGATCAATTAGAAGGTCCAGAAGATGGTGATGATGTAGAATATCAAGAAGATGATGATGAAGAATAAATATATAGAGGACCAAATGGGTCTGGAAGATGATATAGAAGAGGGTTCAGAAGTAAATTGCATGGAGGTCCAGATGGGTCTTGATCCAGAAGATGACCAACATGAGGAGACTGTTCTCAAGTCACTTTTCCATAGAGTCTGTGAATTGGCTATTGATCTTAATCGTTATTTTTAGAATGAGATCCATCGTACTCCAGTTTAAAATACATCTATAGCAATTTGTTTTTACTGATGACTTGAATGATCATTAGTATATAATTAAGTATTTAGTATTCAATATTATGGCAATGGAATCTATATGTTTTTGCAATATGAACTTCTTTATGATATATATTTTAGTATTCAGTATTATGACAATGGAATCTATATGTTTTTAACAATATGAACTTCTTTATGCTTTTCCATTGCTTTGCCTGATACTTTGTATTTAGGTGATCATATCAATATATAGAGCTTTCTTTGTTGTTGTAGTATCTATATGGTTCCATTTATTACTAGAAGTAAAGTCTTCTTGCTTTTCTTCCTCCTTTTCACTCTCTTATTGTGGAAGAACTTATATGCAGATTCACTCTCTTCCTTCATATCAATATATCAAGAAATCCGAAGACATAAAACACAATTTCTTCATATAAACAACTCGATTTCTTCATCCGGGTATGCTTGGATTTGTAATCTGTCTATAGTTTAGTTGTGTTTGCTGTATTTCTCGTTTTTGTGTTCTCTTACATGGTGGTGGCATAAATTTTTTATTACATTGTTGTGTTTTCAATCGACACTTTGGGCAATCCAATTTATGGTCATGGCCTTGCATTTTTCCTAGCTTCTTTTGGATTTCAAATCCCTCAAAATTCAGCTGGTGTCTTTTAGGCCTATTTCACACCACATCAATTGACTCATCTTCAAACCAAATTGTTATGGTTGAATTTGATTATTTCAAAAATGTTGAAGGGGATCCAAGTGATGTTGAGGGCCATGTGGGGATCAACAAAAACTCACTTTTTTCAGTTGTTTGTACTCGCTGGAATGCAAGCTTTCACATTGGAGATACTACTGATGTTCAGATCTGCTCCTAAAATTCTTGAATTCACCCCTAAAATTTTCCAGATCTACTCCTTCAAGCGCAAGAATTGATTTGGATGGCTTTTAGGATTTGTGATGGGGGAGATTTGTATGTACAATTAGTATATTTCGAAGAACTGGAAATTAATGGATTGTGTAATCATATTGAAAACTAGAACTTCGGGTTCTGATTAATTATATTGAAATCTAAAACTTTTGGTTCTAAACAATTTTTTCAATCTAGAACATCTCATTCTGATTTTTCAAATTAAAAACTTCTAGTTCTGATTTTTTTCTTTTCGAATCAAGAACTTCAAGTTCTAATTTTCTACATTTGCAACTTCTGGTTGCTAAACAAATGTACCGTCCCTTTTCTTTGAAAAAAAGATTTAGGTATAATATAAATAAGAAAGTAGAAGAAGACATTACATAAAATGATGGAACTAGAAATAAGTTCATGGATATTAATCTTACTTTCGAATGCGGAATATCCAAATTAATGGAAACATCCACAGAGCATACTAATGAGATTAATTGAATCAATATAGTAGAGAAACAAGTTATATAAAAAAATTATTCTCCTTACCATTCTAACTTCGTACTGATAACGTGTTATAAAATAAAGCCTAAAAGTAAGAACATAAAATAAATTGCTAAGCAAAAGAGAAAATAGAGGGAGAAAGCATTTCAGTCAATCTTAATGATTATCATGAATGATCATATAATAGGCCTACATATATAGTCACATGGAGGATTATCTCTATGATTGATATCTCTTAAATTACATATTTGTACTAATATTCTAATAGCAATATTAGTCCTCTCCCGGCCTCTTTCTTAATAATTTTAATTTTTGAATCAATATATGTAGGAGAATTAAGGTTATTGGAATTTTCAAAAGACTGTGAATAGGAATTGTCCATTTTGGTATCTTTTTTATTTTTTAAAGTTGAAACTAAAGATAATCAGATGTATTGAAAACATGTATTCAAATAAAAACATTGCATAAAGCAAAGAAAAGAAAATCCAACATGGTCAATGAACAAAATACAAATATTTGTGATATTATATAAGATAATTTGTTACACCAATTTGGTGAGTAACATCTCTATATATACCTAGCAAAGTGGCTATATGATGAGCACAAAATAATATATAAATGAGTAGTGATCGAGCCATTTCTATACTAGATTTTGGCCCCCATTTCCGTCGCTTTTGTTCGGTTCTCGGGTAAAATCGAGTGTCTAATGGCTCGAAATTAGTTAATTCGCAGGTTTACAGTTTTTCAGAGGCAAGTGTGCATGTTGAGCAAGTTGGGGAAGCCGAGGGCGTATCTTGGTTGGTTCATGTTCCGAGTCAAAGTGAAGAGGAGTCATGCTCATATTTTTCCAAGTGGAGGTCGCCGTGACATTGGCCGGCGGCCAACTTGACAGCCACCTTTTTGCGCTCATAGATCAGTGAAGTTGGCTCCCAAAGTGGTCGCTCCCACCACGGCCAACTTGACAGCCACTTTTATTTTTTTCGTCATAGATCAGAGAAGTTGGCTCCCAAAGTGGTCGCCCCCACCACAGCCAACTTGGGAGCGACCTCCCATTTCCAGCTCAGCAAAGTTGCGAATTCAGCATCAGTTTTTTTGGCTCCCCACTATATATATATCATATTCTCTTAGCTGAAAAGAGACCACACACTCTCTCAACCCTAGATCCAAAATAACCACTCACCCAAAAGAAAACCTCTCATATTCCACCATCTTCAACCTCACAAAAACCATCCAAGTTCCCACCTTTCTTCACCATTTTCATCATCTTTTCACATTTCTCCTTCCCAACCACCATTCCATCCATCTTCGGAGGTTTTGCAAGGAAAAGGAAGCTCTCAAGAAAATGGGTTTTCTCTACTCTTTTGCTTTCTCTTTCATTTCTCCATTGATGTGTAACTAATCATTTAGCTAGGGGATTAATGTAATCGTATTTGACCACTTTATGAACTAATTAGTCTATTTCTTAATTCAATTCAATTTTAGTCTCTTTTACTTGATTAATTTGAGTTTGTCTACTACTCATATTATTTTGTGACCACAATTGATGTGGGTGTGTAGTGTAAACTATCTATGAAATTGGGTTTTGGTGTGAAAGACCTTTCCACCTTAATTCTAATTATGAGTTTGGTAATTGAGAAAGATAATATGTGCATGACCATGCCATGTTGTTTTGGCTTAGAGTTTATACAATTAATGGGTGATGACCATTGCTTGGCACATGACCTTGTGGAGGCAATGGTAAGAACCTAGCTCTTAATGATAAACAAGCCCTAAAATTGGATTTGAAGTGCTTAATGAGACTAAGTAAGGACATCGAGTGGTCTAAGAAGGTTATATTAATTCCCTAGTGATTTCTCTCCCATATATCCATACGTTGTGTGTTGCTTGTGTTTAACTTAGTTTATTTTGTTGCAAGATAGCATTTTTATTGTTCAAGTTTGCATCTTTAGTGTCAAGTTTACATTTTTAGCTTACAAGTTTGTATCTTTAAGCATTTTCAAGAACCAAAATCACTTTTCCAACTCAAAAGCATTATGCAATTTAATTTTACGCACTTAGATTAGTTTTAATTTTTCCTTAGACTAAGTAGTTTTAGCTAATTGAATCACCGATCCCAGTGAACGAACTTAATTTTAATTGAGAGTAATTTTTACTACATCAATTTTGGCGCCGCTGCCGGGGATTGGCGTAGATTCATTAGTTGAATCTAGTTAGTTCTTTTTAGAGTAGTGTGTGTCATTTTACCTTTTAGCTTTATTTTAGTCTTTGTATCATTTTACTCCGTTGGTAGTTTTGTTTCTGGTGTTTCAGGTGCATGCACGGACGCCGTTCGCAAGGAGGATTTCTGTTCCCTGCCGACGACAACATCAACCGTGTGGGCCAGCTTGCTAGACAGTTTGAGGGGTTAGACATCGTTGCTGATTTAGGCAACCTCGACATCTCTACTACAGAAATGGATAGAGATGGTGAGCAAGGCGCTCCGGGTGACAGAGATAAACGAGGTGTTCATGGTGGACAAGGGGTTAGAGATGGCCGAGATGTTCATGGGAGTCCACCGGGTTCCCCTACACGGGACTTTGATGATGATATCCGGGCAATGAAGGAGTCCGGTCAACCAATGCTTGGAGACCAACCCTCACCTATCGTGCTCGATGCGGCGGCAAGGAGCTACGAATTGAGGAGTATGCACATGGGTATGCTCCCAACCTATAATGGCACAGATAGTGAAGACCCTCTCCAGTTCATGAAAGATTATCTATCCGTTGTGGAGAGCTTCCCAATAGGCCGACTCATAGAGGAGCAATTAAAGATGAGGTGCTTCCGCTATTGCTTGAAGGGCGCAGCCAAGACATGGTTCGGGTCATTGAGATCCGGGACTTTCGCAACATGGAACGATGTGTGTCAAGGGTTCTTCGGTAGATTCTTTCCTGCCCCTAAGACAAAGGAGATTCGGATACAAATTGCAAGCTTTGGTGAGGAGGAAGGTGAGCCCTTTCATCAAGCATGGAGAAGGTACAAAGGGCTTTTAGAGCAATGTCCTCCCCACATGATATCCGAGGAATACAAGGTTCGCACATTCTATGATGGATTGACACCCTTCACCCAAGCACTTGTTGACAACGCTTGTGGAGGTGTGCTCACAAAGAAGTCTGCAGCAGAGATCACCGAAATCTATGAGACATTGGCCCTTAACTCCTACCATAGAGGCACAACGGCTAGAAAGGGGGGAAAATATGATGTTGATCGAAATACCGAAGTGGCCATTCAACTCTCCACCATGACCAAGCAAATGGAGGCTCTAGCTAAGAATGTGAGTAAACTACAAGCCGGAGCAAGTCATGTGCGCGATAGTGGTCATCATTATAGGAGTGAGAACCAAGAGGAGCCCGAGGAAGTACAAGCCTTGAATTACCAAAGGGGAAGAAATGACCCGTATTCAAATACCTACAATCCCGGATTACGCAACCACCCAAATTTCTCCTATTCCGACCCAAACACCGCTTTGAATAGCCATCAAATCATTCCACCAAACAACCAAGGAGAGTACAACCGAGGGAATTACCAGGGAAATTACCAAGGCCAAAGTTCAAGCAATCCACCCCAACAATGACACAATTCCACAAACCGAGACAACGTTCCCTATCAACCAAGGAAGCCATCGTTGGAGGATATGGTGACTTCCCTTGCTCAAAGTTCTCAAACCACTGATCAAAGTCTCAACAACTTCATACAAGCGACCGACCGGAAGTTTACCAACATGGAGGCCTCCATGAAGAAGCTAGAAACACAAATGGGGCAAATATCCGACACGGTACACCGAAATGAGCCAGGAAGATTCCCTAGCCAGTCAGAGCAAGCCAAGTCTATGACCGTGTTGAGGAGTGGCCGTGTGCTAGATACCGAAGATGTTGGTGAACCCAAGAGGAAAAAGCCCAAGGAGTTCGAAGTTGATACTAGGGAAGACACTCGAGTTGAAGACACTAGGGTCAATGAGACTAGAGAGGAGGAAGAAGTAGTAGTTGAACCAACCCTTAAAAAGACCTCCACTCTACACAAATCACAAAACCCCTACATACCACCAATACCGTATCCGGGGAGGGTAGCAAGGGACAAGTTAAGCAAGTCCTTTAAGGATATATTTGACATCCTCTCCAAAGTGAATGTAAACATCCCCCTACTTGACATGATCGAAAAAATGCCGGCATATGCAAAATTTTTCAAGAGCCTCCACACAAACCGGCAGAAGTTTGGGCCAAACCACCAAGAGTGCATCACGGGAAATGCTAGTGCCGTTCTACAGAAGGAGCTCCCGCCCAAGCTCAAGGACCCGGGTAGTTTTTGTATTAACATCACGGTCGGAGGTGCCAAGCTTGAGAGAGCCATGTTGGATTTAGGGGCGAGCATCAATTTGATGCCCTTCTCCATCTACAAGCAGTTGGAGTTAAATGAGCTAAAGCCGACCACCATGTCACTACTTCTAGCCGACGGGTCCGTGAGACATCCGAGAGGGATCGTGGAAGACGTGTTGGTGCAAGCGGACAAGTTGATCATCCCGGCGGATTTCGTGGTACTAGATATGGACGATGTGAGCGGAGAGACAAATATGAGACCTATCCTCTTGGGTAGACCGTTCATGCAGACGGCAAGGACAATCATTGATATACATAAAGGAAAGCTTTCCATGACCGTCTTGGATGAGACGGTAGAATTTCAGGTTTTCAAGTCAGACCCGCAAGACATTGGCTCAGTTGATTGTTTTGCCGTGGATACACTTCCGTCACAAGACTACTCAAGGAACACAAATGAGTATTTAGATGAAATCTTTGCACTTTTTGAGGACAAAAGTGAGGAAGATGTTCACAAAGAAGATACATGTGACAAACAACCATCCTCGGAAATCAATGAGCTTAAAAGTGAAAATGCCAACTTGAAGATGGAATTGGAAGCCCTTAGAAAAGAAAGGGATGAGGCAAACAAGAGGGCGGAAGATCTTGCAAGGCTAATAGAAGAGCAAGAGGAAGACTTTGCCCGTAAGACAAGGAAATTGCAAATGCAAGTGGAATTGAAAGACAAGACGATTGATGCTATCAAGGAGGATTTGAG
This sequence comes from Acer saccharum, assembly GCA_030490815.1. Taxonomy (NCBI): domain Eukaryota; kingdom Viridiplantae; phylum Streptophyta; class Magnoliopsida; order Sapindales; family Sapindaceae; genus Acer; species Acer saccharum. Next base: position 56,717,507 of record CM059866.1, read on the forward strand.
TTGGAAGGAGACAAAGGTGAAGGAATGCGATTGCGTGGTAGAACTTGAAGGAGCCGAAAGCACAATCAAAATGTTGACGAAGGAAGCAAGCAAGAAGGAAGAGACTTTGAAGGTCAACACCATCAAGGGAAATACAAGCCATCCGAATGCAAGAGTTAACAAGACCAAAGGTAGTCCTTCTTACTTTCCTTACAATTGTTATTTTTGCCACACTAGGGGTCATAAAATAGCCCATTGTGCTAAATTCATTGAAGTTTGCAAAAAGAAACAAAGCATACCTATAGGGAAGCCAAAGAGGATTTGGCAAGTTTGGGTCCGAAAGGACAAACTTGACCAAGTAAAAGAAGCTATTTTTGATGAAAAGAGAACTCTTGATATGAAAGAATGCCCTAAACTTCTTGATATGAATTGTGGTAGTACTAGTGAAGTAAATCCACCCTTGATTGTCTGAACGTGCTAATGTGTTTTGTGCTTGTGAAGGTTGCTATGTCTTCTAAAGGAAGCGTGTTTGGAGTAATGACTACATGTGCATACATTTCGGAACATGGCTTGTGGAGCCAATTTTAATTTTTGCATAATTTGGACAATTTGGGGTTGTAAATAATTTGAACATTTTGCATAGTTTATTGGTTCTAAGCTAGTTTTTGTAGCTCGTGTTGATGAAGCTAGGTTCTTATTCTCTCGGATTGAAACGCCGACAACTTGCGAGTCTTGGAGGGACAAGCAAGCCGAGAGAGCTCATAAAAAGAGCGAGAGCTGTGCATAATTGACAAAGGCTTTAAATCAAGTGGAGAACGAAGTTTTGGCGCTTAAAGAGCTGTAGTGCTCTCACTACGTTTTGCCTAGACGTTAAATCATGCGCTTGGTGGGAGGCAACCCACCTAGGTACATTTCTTTCTTAGTTTATAATTGTTTTTATTTTGTTTTTACATTTTTGCTTAGAATAAGTGTGCGGATTTTTTGTGTTGTGTTTAGTGCCTAGGATGTTTATGTTTCTTGCCTCCCTTTCTTCGTTTATTCATTGTCTATGCATCTCATGTCATGTAAAAATTGAAGACAATGTTTAGATTAGGTTTGGGGGTGTAGATTCATTATTTGAGTCATTTTTCATTTTACTTTTTCAAGTTTTTCTTTGACTTTGCGAAAGTGCCCTGTTTTGGAAATTTTGAGGCTAAATGTTTCAATTAAACTGTACCGTTTGGTGAGGAAATAAATTATTTCGTCCACATTATGTTCTTTGATTTTTCGATACGGTTCCAACGATATAAAGAACGAAAAATTCTGGGCAGGGGTTAAAAAGATATGAACGTTTCTTCGACCAAAGGTCATGGGCGATGCCCTGTTTTGAAAAAACTGCACGTGAACCATCTTTGACGTCCGTTTACACTTTTTTCCAATGTGAATTTTGAAATGTTTTATAAATGAAAAATGTGTATTTGCATGTCTATTTTCATGTGCCAAAATTTGAGAAATTTTTATTGAGTGGTTTTGAAAAGATGCACTAGAGAATAGACATAGGTCGATTTTAAAAGTCACTAGTTTTTTGGAATTTAATCCTCCATGTTGAGATGGTCTTTCGCATTGTGTTTTTTGTGTTTTGCATCGTGATAGATGCGCGCCGTTAGGCCGAACTCTCTTGTTTCCGACATTGGGGACAATGTTGGATTTAGGTTTGGGGGTGTGGCGACGCCGCGTCTTTTCATTAAAATTTTTAATTTTTGCATGCAGTTTTTGTTTGATTTTTGGCATGTTTTTTAGGTGTTAGGTGTCGTTTTGAGTCGTTTTGTGTCAATTTTTGCGAAAAGGCCATGTTGATCATATATTGTTCGGTGAGATGCTCTTAAGTGTGTGCCGATGAGGAGTGTTGTATGCATTTTGTGCTGAGTTATTTTTGGGTGCGCTGTGCAAGTGCGGTTAGTCCCTTTCTCTTAGTGCCCGTGTGGATGGGGCACCATGCTTGAAAATGAGGGATTAATAGTGGAGACTACTCGTGAGTATTTGAGCCTATTAGCTTTTATTTTGAGGGTAATTTCATTCCACTCTTCACACACACCTCTAAACACATCTATGTTAAATAAAAAGTCTCATTGCACTTAAATTGTCGTTTGTCATAGAACACTCAATCATTTGTGGACTGCTTGCTGAAATTGTTATTCCCTTGATAGATGGACCTCTAGAAAGGATTGTAGGCAATGTGTGCTTAACCACTCAAATATGGCCTAAACACTTTTCCATTCCATATGTGTGTGCTCCCAAGCCAATTTTGAAGCCAAACACATTAAACCTTTCATTTCATCACTCACATCATCCATAACCTCACAACATAAACACTAACCGTCCCCTTAACTAATTGATGAAGCTAAGGCTTAGGATTATTGTATTAAGGCTCTTGTTTTGATGGCGTGTACCTAGGTTGAGTAAAGAATTGTGCAGAATTTTATTTTCTTAATTTTAGTCAAAAAAAAAAAAAATTAAAAATTAAAAAAAAAAATAAAAAAAATAAAAAAAAAAATCAAGGCTTAAAAGCCATAAGTTATTGTGTAAATAGTGCTTGAATCATTGAAAGTAGTTTTTGAAGCATAAGTGAGCAAATTGTTGCCTGGACGCCAAATGTATAGTTAAGAGTTGTAAAAGAGCCAATCATCGGATTTAGAATGTAATGCCTTAGTGGATTCAATTAGTTCTCGTATCGCCCATTTTCCATTCATTCATTACCTAACCACCCAAGGCCCCGTTTCAACCAAGGAAAAGTCCTACTTGATCTTAGGAAAAGTCTAGATAGGGAATTTTGATTGAGGCATGTTCTTTCCGCGTTCATGACATTCGGTTCCTTTCCATGAGGCTTAATCACGAAAATGGCGTTCTTTCATGATCACATGCAATTAAAATTGATTCCATTACATGAACTCATATTGCATGTTTTGAGGTGTGTTGCCTAGGATTCGGAGTGCATTGAGAGAAATCCGTGAGGATAGAGTCAAGGCGAATTACATCCCTTGTTGGAAAGTGGGTTGTTTTTGAAGCATGGGCATTTTGAGTGTGGGATTGCATGCGCGCGGTGTATTCACATCATTACCATATTTTTAAATCCCGCTTAGCTATTCTTGCATGCATTCTCTCCTTAGCTGCATGCCTTGGGTTGAATCTCATTTCGGTGGCTTCGCTTTTATCGAGTTAGTGTCATCGTTGTTGTCCGCAACGTGAGTCCTTGAGTCATGTGTCTTGAGTCTTGCTTATTTGTTTGTTTTATTTCGGTTTTGCTCGAGGACGAGCAAAGGCTAGGTTTGGGGGTGTTTGATCGAGCCATTTCTATACTAGATTTTGGCCCCCATTTCCGTCGCTTTTGTTCGGTTCTCGGGTAAAATCGAGTGTCTAATGGCTCGAAATTAGTTAATTCGCAGGTTTACAGTTTTTCAGAGGCAAGTGTGCATGTTGAGCAAGTTGGGGAAGCCGAGGGCGTATCTTGGTTGGTTCATGTTCCGAGTCAAAGTGAAGAGGAGTCATGCTCATATTTTTCCAAGTGGAGGTCGCCATGACATTGGCCGGCGGCCAACTTGACAGCCACCTTTTTGCGCTCATAGATCAGTGAAGTTGGCTCCCAAAGTGGTCGCTCCCACCACGGCCAACTTGACAGCCACTTTTATTTTTTTCGTCATAGATCAGAGAAGTTGGCTCCCAAAGTGGTCGCCCCCACCACAGCCAACTTGGGAGCGACCTCCCATTTCCAGCTCAGCAAAGTTGCGAATTCAGCATCAGTTTTTTTGGCTCCCCACTATATATATATCATATTCTCTTAGCTGAAAAGAGACCACACACTCTCTCAACCCTAGATCCAAAATAACCACTCACCCAAAAGAAAACCTCTCATATTCCACCATCTTCAACCTCACAAAAACCATCCAAGTTCCCACCTTTCTTCACCATTTTCATCATCTTTTCACATTTCTCCTTCCCAACCACCATTCCATCCATCTTCGGAGGTTTTGCAAGGAAAAGGAAGCTCTCAAGAAAATGGGTTTTCTCTACTCTTTTGCTTTCTCTTTCATTTCTCCATTGATGTGTAACTAATCATTTAGCTAGGGGATTAATGTAATCGTATTTGACCACTTTATGAACTAATTAGTCTATTTCTTAATTCAATTCAATTTTAGTCTCTTTTACTTGATTAATTTGAGTTTGTCTACTACTCATATTATTTTGTGACCACAATTGATGTGGGTGTGTAGTGTAAACTATCTATGAAATTGGGTTTTGGTGTGAAAGACCTTTCCACCTTAATTCTAATTATGAGTTTGGTAATTGAGAAAGATAATATGTGCATGACCATGCCATGTTGTTTTGGCTTAGAGTTTATACAATTAATGGGTGATGACTGTTAGGTTGATAATTAGTGTTGGCATTAATTCCATATCAAAACGTGTTTTACTTGTAATGTTTAGTGGTTAGTAAATGAAGGATTTCGAAGACGAAGGACGTCTCTACCATTATTCGTTCAAGTTGCCGGCTTTTAAGAGTTTCGGACATTATCGGTCTACAAAGGTATACATGACCTCTTATCTCTTACAAGGCTAGGCACACACTCACACATATCATTCTTGTGTGTCCCTTCATGATTTTATTTCATTTACATTTCACTTTCACACACTTGGCAAAATATGCTCATGCATTCACATTTAGTTAATAAACTTTGTGTTTTGCATTTTCTAGGACTATGTCCGGAAACTAGCATATGTGTGTGTATTTGTGTTTATATGTTTCCGTATTTTGTGTTTAGGACTTGAACATGTTCTTATTAAATGCCTTATTGAGTTCCGGTCGTTTCGGTTACTCATTCATAAGGTTTCGAGTCCAAACGTGTTGACTATGCCACTTTACGTTCTCTTACGTTGTGTTGACTTCATCGATGATTTCCGAGATGATTTCTCAACCGTTTTTCAAAGTTGTATAGTCATTTTCGTGCGTAAGAGAGTCACAGTTCGTAATCCGAAAACGGATTTGAATTCGGAGTTCTGACGCTCGAGATACGGGCCGACGAACCGAGAGTGCACGGGAGAGGACAGCCCAGGCCGTGGGCCACATGGGCTGGCCGTGGTTGAGGCCGTGGGCCCCACGGCCTGGAGCCCCTTCTGCTCCCGTGTGGGCCACGCGCCCCCCACGGCCTGGGGGTGACGTGGCACCACATGATTGGTCGAAATGTGCCTTCTCTCTCCTCCTATTTCTTCCCTCTCTCTCTCATTTTGAATTTCCAAGAAGAAAATTTCAGAATTCCCGTCTAGAGTTCTCTCCAATTTTTCCAAACTTCAAAACACCATATCTTCCTCATCCGGAGTCGGATTTGAGTGATTCAAGTTGGAGAGTGTTCGTATTTGAGTCCTCTAACATCTCCAAGTGATTTGGTGGCTGATTGATCGTGATTTCAAGTGGTTGGACACTGAAATTCGCACCAGCTGCAGAATTCGAGGTTTGAGTCTCAACTTTGGGATTTCTTGTTATTTCACCTTCCATTTGCTTGGGGTTTCTTCTTCTATATATATGTTATTGTTTTATGAAAGCTATTTGAAAAGGTAGCTTGATTATCATTCCAATTGAAACTCGATTTGTGGACTTATGTTGACTAGATTTTATGATTCTAGGTTTTACATTTGTTGTGAGTTGTATTGTGATTAGAATGGCATCTTAGGTTGTTTGATACTTAATTGAATTAATTTTGTGTTAAAATGACTTTGAGATTTGATTTTGTCCTTTGATTGAAGAAATCAAGGATTTGTGTATTTGTTTGTGATTTAGAGAATATAGGTTTTGATTGATGTAAATCTCAAAACCTTGCTCTATATTTTTGTCTAGTATATTGATTGATTTTAATCTCATATATCTAGACTTTGATTGTATATTGATAGCATCTTGAATTAGGACTTAATGAACATTTTGTGATTCAAGTGTTATATGTGTGAATGAGACTTTGAGTATATGTGTTAGGTGTTTCACATGCTTAGGTTTCTATTCATGGATTTTTGCATCTAGACTTGATTAATTGTGTTTTCACATGTTTAGGTCTATTGTGCCATAGAATGTATTGATCACATGTTCTATGTTGAAATGAATGTTTGCATCATTTGCATTCACATGATCACATAGGAAGTCCTTGTAAAAGGCATGAAGTCTTGGTTAGAGTCGGGATGACTCGGATAGCCAAGCAAGAAGTCTTGCCTAGAGTCGGGATGACTCGGATAGGTAAGCAAGAAGTCATGGCTAGAGTCGGGAGGACTCGGATAGTCATGCATGGGAGGCTCCCTAGAGGCAAGAGTGCCTTGGATAGGGAGTTGGCTAACATTGGTAGGCCTAGGCGTATGGTTAGACATAGACTCCGATAGAGCGGGGTACACGGGATGTGTATGCACTCTTGAGGAATTTCTAATCTACCATCGATGTTGGTTGAGTGTGTTGTCCAATATATGGTGGTTCCGCATCATTGAGGGATTTTCATACTTTCCAATAGGGTTGGGTAGGCTTAGACTTCACTAGGTTGGGTGAGCTAAAGATTGGTCACTTTGTGAATGTTCTATGTTTACTTTCCAATAATATAGTATCCAATGGTTGTAATTCAACCCGTGGATGTTTCCTCCTTGGAGGTTTTACCACGTTAAAAAATCCCTTGTGTTAATTCTTTCTATCTCTTCTCTTATATTTTAATTGTATATTTTATTGTCTTGATTCATAATATTCACTTGTGATGTATTTTGAACCAAGTCTTTGTATAGTGTGATTAGTGTATTCATTCTATAGATCAATTTGTATCTTTGATTCTTTTGTATATTGTAATATTTGTTTAGTGACATTTTGCTCACTCTTGTAACACATTGAACATCTTATGAAATACAAGTATTTTGTTGTTATGTATTTGATATTTTACCTCACATGACTTGTTGATATACTTAGACATTTCAATATGATTGTGTCATCATTGTCTATGTATGTCTATCTTGGATTATAGTGTTGTGTGTAAGGCTACCTTGAGGGACAAACGGATGTTTGTTCAAGGGTTTGAAAAAAGGTGTAAAAACCTATTCACCCCCCCCCCTCTAGGTATGCTTTAAGCAATTTAACTTCATTTGTGTACATTCAATGACCATTGCTTGGCACATGACCTTGTGGAGGCAATGGTAAGAACTAGCTCTTAATGATAAACAAGCCCTAAAATTGGATTTGAAGTGCTTAATGAGACTAAGTAATGACATCGAGTGGTCTAAGAAGGTTATATTAATTCCCTAGTGATTTCTCTCCCATATATCCATACGTGTGTTGCTTGTGTTAACTTAGTTTATTTTGTTGCAAGATAGCTTTTTATTGTTCAAGTTTGCATCTTTAGTGTCAAGTTTACATTTTTAGCTTACAAGTTTGTATCTTTAAGCATTTTCAAGAACCAAAATCACTTTTCCAACTCAAAAGCATTATGCAATTTAATTTTACGCACTTAGATTAGTTTTAATTTTTCCTTAGACTAAGTAGTTTTAGCTAATTGAATCACCGATCCCAGTGAACGAACTTAATTTTAATTGAGAGTAATTTTTACTACATCAAGTAGTACTGTTGTGTATTAGAAGAAAACAAGAGCGTGCGTACATGCAGCAAAATAGTGGACAAATCATTATAGCTAGCTCTCCTGTGATAAAATTATGAATTTAGAGGGTTGGAGGAGGAAGGACCCATTTAGAGCCTTGAATGTACCAAGGGAAATGAAGGGTCGGACTTCTGCTTCTGAGAGCTGCTGTTTTTAACACGCCCAGATGGATTTGCTCCAGGGCCAGAACACTTGTATTCTGCAAAGTAACAGTCCTGCAGTGCAATATTATGAGTTAGTTGCAATGATATAATAAATAATAATAGAGGAAATAACATATAGCATATATGTATATATGACTTACTTCTCACGTTCAGGCTTCATGTTATTGTACCATCCAGCGGGATTGATGACTGAGCTCATGGTGGTGTATGAAAAAATGACTCTAGGAGTTGCCATCCAAGCCCTGCCTAAGTAGGCCCTAGTTCCGACTCCGGTAATCTGGCCATGCACAAACGAGTAACCGCAGTCCTCTGTGGTAGTATCCCTGGCTTGTGCGGTTATCGTCATGCCGGTATCCCCGAGCACATGTAGCTGCGTGTTAACATATAAGGACTTGGCCCTTCCAAAAATGAAATCAACGTGCCTTCAATGTAGCAATCCTTGTAGAAATGGTACCCTTTGTCATCACATAACGTGTCCTGGAACCCAATCATTCTCACTTGTAGAAAGCCGCTTTCGTTCCGGAGATCCTCAATGCCGCAGCCTGAGCTCCCTTCGTTACGCCGTCAGGCTTTGGAGCAGAATTCTTAATAATAATATTAGCAGCCATGAAATAGTCAGAATCCACAATAAGGCTAGCGCTATCCACGGTTCCGTATTGATATGCGGTGCCCGAATAACTTATAGTGGGCATGGCATCTGGTGACCCATAAAACGTAATGAAGGGCTTAGCGGCTTCGATTTTGATCTTTCAACATATTCACCAGCACCAATCCATATAATCACTCGCTTCGGTTTCCTGAGGGAATGCTGTTGATGGCATCACTTATTTTACTAAAATCACCGCTTCCATCCTTCCTCACCTTTATCACTTGAGGACTTTCCTCCGCTGCCGCCAGTGTAGGGTCCAGGCCCCCTTTCCTATCTGCCGCTGGCTTCACGTTTGTGCTAAACCACCCGTTCACCCCTCCAGCATCCGTCGGGATGGGCGTTGTGTCGTCGCAGAACACCATCTTCCCGCTCATGATATATTGCCAATAATAGCAAGCTCGCCAAATTAATAATATTGGCGCTGCTACTGGGTGATCGTCTGATCCCATTATTTGAACAGAACATGTTTTATTCTATCTTTTTTTTTTTTTTATGTTTTTTTTATATATAATTTTTTATTGTAATGTGAATGATCTGGTTTATTTTATTTTGTAATGAGTTTTTTTTGTTTTTTGTTTAATATGAAAAGCTCACAATTTATAAGGCGGGAGGCTGAATTGGTATTAACAATATGTGGTACATCAATAACCGTCGGAGAAGGGACTAGCAAGTAACACCCACCTTCATATTTTCTTTCGACCCTCATTTCAAGGATTCCCTAGCAATTACCAATTTCTTTTCTTCTAACAACAAACATTATTGAGCTATTCTTTCGGATATTTTACTAAAAATTTAAAATATAAATTATTCGTCACTTTCTATATCCATAACTGTAATTACTAATAAGGAGAATATATGCTTATGATAATTCAAACTTTGGACGTTGTTAGGCCAAATGAATTAGCTATCTTTAACACAAAACCACATTAGGCAATGATTGTATTTTAAGAGTCTTTGGGGATTTCTTTCTCACAATTTCATATATAATTTTATTCGGATAAACTTTTCAACAATATATACGTACCAACACAAGAAATTAGGCTATACCTAGTTAAAACTACAAATTAGATTCACAAACAAGAAATTAGGCTAAACACCTAGTTAAAGACAAATGAGACACAAACCACAACTTTTGACCGTTAAATATCAACCTAGCAACCACCTATTTCACTCTTTTGTAAATAAATTATTTTTGGATATTTTTATATCAAACGTTTATAATTATTTTTATAGGTGATAATGTGGTTCAACTACTGTTTGACAAGGTTTCAAGGATAAATCAGCGGCTGTTTAGTAGGGGGCTTGTGTTCAAATCTTCGTACTTGGGAGAAACTCATCCTTTAGAGATTTGATTCTTAACATGATTGTGTAGCTTTTATGAATAACCGTTCTCTCTAGGAAGATAGTTTTTCATCTATGGAAAAATGGTCTTCAAAGGTGGTAGCAAAAGCTAGGCCGACGTGGATCAACCTTTTAGGTGTTCCGCTGGGTAACTGGAATCTAATTTCTTTTTCCATATGGGAAGAGCAATTAGGGAACCTCTGCTCATTGATGATGATACACTTCTTAAAAAAAAACTTCATTTAGGAGAATGTTGGTGTTGATCAAGCATGGTTCTTCATGCCTAAAGCAAATCAGAGTTAGTGAAGAAAGGTGGGCTTCTTTTAACGATAGAGAGGGATAGTTTGCCGGTGATCTTGCAGTGGATCAAGAATTTTCTGAAGTTGCTGGATGGGGATGGGCAGCTGTCTGACAAGGAGATAGGACAGCTAGTGAAAGTACAGGAAGTAGGCTAGCAACCCTATATGGTTCTCGAAAGTCTGTTTCAAGATTTGGTTGGTGAAAATGAGCGCTTGGACCAAGACAGTAGATGGGAGAGGTAGGGTAGGGGATCATAAGCAGTTCATAAATGATGTTGGTATAGAAGGGTCAACATAGGTAGGGTTGCTAACTCTCCCATTTGTTTTAAGGAAAAAGGAAAGTTGACTATTGTGAAAACTCCTAAACACAAACCCCCTTTTGGCTTCTCTTCAAACTCAAATCCTAAGTTGGTATTGGGAAAGAAGAAAGGTGTCAGTGTTTTTGATGAGCAATCTAGTTCGTCATCTTCTAAGATAGGAGGGGGTTTTTTCGTCAATTCGGTTCAAGCCAAAGGTGAATGCTCACTTACTAAAAAAAGTATTGCTGTCCACGAAAACTCTTCTAAAGTTATAAACGTGGTGACATTGGATTTCTCATTGGTGGACCATGACAATGGTTTGGGCCTACAAAATCTTGATCCAGCCCAAGATACGGGGCTTCGTAGTGAAGGGCTTTTGATTGATTTTTTGAAGAATTCGGACTCATCTCTTGAAGGGGAAGAGTTTCACATTGATCTTAGTGGTGGGCCTGTATCCAATAAGATGGGCTCTAGTAAAGTGAGGAAAGAGGGACCGAGGGGAAGGTTACAAGGCAGAGAGGCCAAGAAAATACAACTCATGATGAAAAAGGTTTTTGAAGGCAAGTCTAGTCCGAAATTGGACTGGCTTACAGCGTCATTGGGGTTTAATGGAAATAGAAGTAGTGGTCACAGGGGATGCCAGAATCGATACAGTGGCTAGTGAGGTTTTTGATCAAATGGGAGCAGTTTCTTCTTAGTAAGCTTCCAAAAGGTAGGAAAATAAGCTTCTCTTCAAAAAACAAGGAAATAGGAGGTAAATACTCTGTGTTAAAGACTAAGAGATGCATATGCCGGAATTAATGGAAGAATGGTATGAACTCGAAGAGTTTTAGAGACGGTCCAAGCCAAAATCTTTCGGAGGCAGTGGTGATTGATGTGGAAGGTAATCAGGTTTTGTGGTACTTGGAAGTGGAATTTTCAAGGGCCCTAAAGAAGGGAGTTGCTCTAGGCTTAAGTCTTGATGGGAACAGTGAGAGTTCGAGGGAGGAGCCTTTGCATCAAGAGGAAGTGGTTGTGATTGATGTGGATGGAAATAAGGTGGAGTGGAATTTGGAGGCGAAAATTACAAGGGTTATTGAAACAGGTGCTTCTTAGCATCAACTTTGGAAATAATGAGGAGATGATTAGGGGAGAATTACCGAGAGAGAGAAAAGAGGATGATAAGAGGCTTATAGAGGCTGCCAGAAGATAGCTTCCCTGTGTGTTGTTGGGCTATTTTCTTTTCAATGTTAATCTTGTATTGGAATGTTAGAGGTATTGGTAAGGTAGAGAAAGGTGGCTAAATGCTTGATCAACAATATAAGCCTACAGTTTTTTTCTTGCAAGAGACCAAACTCAAGAGTTTTGATAATAGGATTCTTTGTGCTATTGGTGGTCAGTTTCTGAGTAAAGGAGTAAGTGTGGATGCAACAGGTCTATCCGGTGGGCTGTTGTCATTATGGAATAAGGAGCAATTCGTGGTTTCCAACTGTATCCCTAATAACCGATGTATTTTTTTGGTAGGGGAGCTGGTGGAGCTGAAGATGGTTGTTGGGTTTTGTAAGGTGTATGCCCATGTATAGAACAGGGAGAAAATTTTGTGGAATGATATAGTAAATACAATGAGTTCTTTTCAGATTCCTTGGATTGTGAGTGGTGACTTCAACGTGGTTTTTGACACGTCGGAAAGAATTGGGGTCAGTGACAATCCGGCTGCTATGAGGAATTTTGGTTCTTTTTTGTCCAAAGCTGGTGTGGTAGACCTTCCACTACAGGGTATGGCTTTTACTTGGACAAACTCTAGGGAGAATACGACTTGGTCAAGGCTCGATCGGTTTCTCATTTATCCAAGCCTTCTCTTGTGTTTTCCGAATTTGAGACAAAGAGGTTTGCTGAGAAGTGTTTCGGACCATAATCCCATCTTACTAAGAGATGCGAAGAAGATTAGGGTCCTCGCCCTTTTCGTTTTGTCGATGTTTGGTTAGAGGATGTTACTATGATGAAGGATGCAATAGAAGGTTGGAAGGGGATGGTTGTGGGTGGTTCGAAAGGTGCTTCCCTTGCAGCCAAAGTTAGGGAATCCAAATATAGAGTTAAAAAAATGGCTCTCAATCAGCAAGTTAAAAAAGCCCTCGGTGATAAAGGCTAAAGTGCGTTTGGCCAGCATCGATGAGAAGGCTGTCCGCTTGGGTTGGAACGACGATCTGAGGAAGGAAAGACTGTTTCTGTTAGCTGATGTTTGGGATGGTATTAGGAGGGATGAGCAAGCTTGGTGGTAGAAATCTAGGGTGAAATGGCTCAAAGATGGGGATAAAAATACAAAATTTTTCCGTATGGTGGTAGATGGAAGAAAAAGGCAAACTTCATTGGTGACCTTGTGTTTGATGGGGTGGCAGTTCATGATCCTAGTAACATCAAAGCAGGGGTGTGGAGTGGAGTAGACCAAAGCTTAATGGGATGAACTTCAAAATGCTGACTCTAGACGAAAGAGAGGGACTAGAGTCCGATTTTACTTCTGAAGAGGTGTGGGAAACGGTGAGTAGGTGAGATGGTAACAAAGCTCCGGGCTAGATGGATTGAATTTCAACTTTATTAAGAAACACTGGGAGGGGATACGGGAGGATTTTATGGATTTCATTTGGGAATTCCATAAGAATGGGTCAGTGGTGAGGGATATTAATTCTACGTTCATAGCTCTTATCCTAAAAGTTAAGAGACGATGACGGTGAGTGATTTTAGGCCTATAAGTCTAGTGGGTTCAATGTATAAAATTTTGGCAAAGGTTCTAGCTAATAGGATAAGGTGTGTTATAAATTCGATAATTGGAGATTTTCAGATAGCTTTTGTGAAAGGGAGGAAAATCACGGATAACTTTGTAATCACGAAAGAAATCATCAATAAGTGGAAAGAGAAGGAGTGGGGCATTGTCATTAAGTTGGATTTGAAAATACGTATGACAGTGTGGACCATGTTTTTTTGGATGATGTCATGGCTAGTATGAGGTTTAGGGATAAATGGCGAGGGTGGATTAGAGAGTGCATTTCTTCTCCTCTTATATCGGTCTTGGTCAATAGAAGTTCCACATTGCAATTCGGTATCAAGAGGAGCGTAAGATAAGGAGACCTTTGTCGCCTTTTTGTTCAATATAGTTGTCGAAGGGCTTATTTGTCCACTTCAAAAGGCTACTGACAATGAGATGTTCCAAGGTGAAGTTTTTGGAGGTAACAGAATTCATGTGTCCCACTTACAGTTCACCGATGATACTATATCTTTGCTAAGCCAACGGTGGGGGCTATTTGCAATGTCAAACGGATTCTTCACTGCTTCGAGTAGGTATCAGGGCTGAAGATCAATTTCTGGAAATTATGTGTTCGAGTTGGTAAAAAGGTTGCTAAAGGAGATTGATTAGGCCGTGTTTCTGAAATGCAAATCAGTCGTGTTTCCCATCAATTATTTGGGTTTTCCCCTTGGCTCGTCTAAGTTCCAAAACCTTCTAAAGGCCAGTCTTGGATAGAATTCAAAATAGGTTAACTCCGTGGAAACGAATTTTTTTATCAAAAAGCAGTAGAGTGGTTCTTATCAAGGTAGTATTGGCGATTATTCCGATTTATTTCTATCCATCTTTAAGGTTCCGGTGGGAATAGCTCAAATAATAGAGAAAATACAAAGGAGTTTCCTTTGGGGGGGTGGTCTTGAGAAGAGAAATGTTCATTCTGTTAAGTGGGATTCGGTGTGTAAAAGTAAGGCGAATGGTGGTCTTGGAATCGGGAGAGTGGCGGTAAAAAATAAGGCTCTTTTGGCGAAGTGGATATGGAGGTTTGGTAATGAGGATTTGTCACTTTAGAAAAAGGTAATCGTGGCAAGATATGGGCTGGATGAGACGGATCTTTCCTGGAAAGGTGCTAGTGCTCCTACTGCTTCTTTTTTGCCAAAGCCGTGGCCAGCTTATTCAAGCAAGGGACTGCTCATCATCAATCTTAAATGAAGGCCTGATGGCGGTTATTGGCAAATGTATGAAGATAAAATTCTAGGATGTTAAGTATGCTGACACTGTTCCGTTAAGAGAGTCTTTCCTAGAATTTTCACGTTGGCTACGGTAAAGGATGGGGTTGTCAGAGATTTCGGTGAGTGGATTGGTTCCTCTTGGGTTTAGAACGTTCCCTTGCGTAGACAGGTGTTTGGATAGGAACAAGAGCAATGGACTTACTTTTACACCTTCATTCAGAACATTAAGATTCGTCTTAGTATCGAGGATGCCTTGGCTTGGAGCTTCAATCCCAAAGGCTTTTTTACTATGGGCTCTTTCAGGAAAGCTTAGAAAGACAAGGTGCCTAACGACTCAGACCTTAACAAATTTTGTTGGCAAGGGATTTGTCCTCCAAAGGTGGAAATCTTTGTTTTGCAGCTCTTGAAAGGTAGAGTGATGGTGAAAAATATGCTTTGGAGGTTTGGGATGGTGTCTAATTCGAAGTGTGTTGTCCCCTTTGCAATGAAGAAGAGGAGTCAGCAAACCATCTTTTCCTTTACTGCAGGTGGGCGTGGAATTTATAGGGAACTGGTATGGGATGGTTGGGTGTCTCTAGCTATGCTTCTAAGTCGATTGAGGATTAGGTGAAGTGTTGGTCGCTTTTCAATCCTTCGCATACGAGTAAAAGGGCTTGGATCACTTTGTTCTTTGCAACGGTTTGGACAATTTGGGAGTTCAGGAATCGTAAGGTTTTCAATGATGCTGATGCCATCTCTTCCATTGCAGTAGATATGATTCAATTCCGTGTGGCCTGGTGGTTCAAACACCATGGATGTGGATCCTCGGATCCAATTACTTCTCTTCTTCAATGCATTAGCGAGTACTGCAAGGATCCGTAAAAACCAAAAAGGCGACAGTTTGAAGAGTTGACTCTGCTTGGTTTGGAAACCCTTAGTTTTAATGTTGATATCTCAGCAAAAGGTCATCCAAGCCTAGCTGGGATTGGGGGAGTCTTAAGGGATAGTAAAGGCATGGTTTTATGTCTTATCTCCATTTGTGGGTACTCTGGATTCTAATTCGGCTAAATTATTCACCATAGAAAAAGCTTGCTCCCTTTGTGTTTCGAACCCATCCCTGAAGGGTATCTTCATTGAAATGTTAGCGACTCCAAAACGACGGTCTCGTGGATTAATAGCGATTCTTTTGGGAGCTTGCCCCACGTCAATCTGGTCTATGATATCAGAGATTTGTTGGCAAATCATGGTGGTTTGATGGTTCGCTACAGCTCGAGAGCATCAAACTCCGTCGTTGACAATTTGGCTAAACAGGGGTCCAAAGAGGAGGACAATTTAATTCAATGGGGGATTGCTTGAGCGCCTTGTTTTTCTATTGTTGTTGTGTATTTTGTTGCTGCTGTAGGCTTTTGATTGGTTTGCTCTGGTTTTTTGTTGGTTCTGCCCTTTTGCGGTTGTTGTTGGCTGGCTGTTGTCCCTGTTTTCCTTGTGCTTTAATAAATCTATTGTTTAAAAAAATAAAAATAAATAAATAAATAAATAAAAAGCTCCAAAGATTCAGAAGTGTGGTTCTTTCTTCAAATTGTTTTGTAATCTTAATGAAAATGAGAGGCACTGTATTTAAAAATAAAAAATAAAATAAAAAACCTAGGCACGTTATTGTGTTAGAGATTTTCTCCTTACAATCCAATTTTATCTTTTCACACTATTTTTTTTTTTTAAAAAGAAAAACTTCATCCTATAAACTTAAATTTTAAAAAATATATCTAAAGACAATTCATTTTGTTCCAAAATAGCGTTTTTATCTTTTGACACTCCTCGGTGTTTACTTCTGTGTTAATCAACACTTTAAAACAAAAATTATTTATTTTTGTTGCAAATCATTCTTATTAATTTGGAATCAAATAAAACTTTAATAATATTGAAAATATGTTTTAGGGTTTGTGAAATTTAAAAAGATAAAAATAAAATCAGTTAGTAGTGTGTTTAGGATTATTTATGTTTTTAGTAATTTTAATTAAGAGAAAATTGTCATATAATAATAAAAATTAATGGAGTGTAAAAAGATATTTAATGGATTGTCAAAAACATCATTCATGGTTTAAAATATGTGAATTTGAAAGTTTTCTAGTTTTATGTTAATATCCTCTGTTAGTAGGCTTAATAAATAAATGTTCAATTCAGAAATTTAAATTAAAGTGGAAGTGATTTTTTTTTTCTTTTTCTCTGTTTCTTCACTGATGCATATATATTTGCAATATATCTTTATTATTTGACACAATAATAATAAATCCCAATCTATAAGATTTAGAACTTTAGGTTATAATTAAGAGAGAAAACCAAAACTAGCCATCCAAAATATTAAACTTTTGTTTCTAACCACATTTGAAATTTTAATTGTTATAACCACATTTTTGAGAATTACTTGAATGCCCTCATATAAAAACCATCCCCAAACTCACACTCTCTCTTTTTCTCTCTTTCTCTCTCTCATCTCTCTCTCTCTCCCTCCCGATCCTCTCTCCCCAAAATCATTGACGGACATCGTCGAAGGTGTTGTCGAGCTACTTGGGCTGTGCTGTCATGCTTCTTGGCTTCACGACAGTGTCGTGGTGTTGCCGTACACTCCTTGGCTTCGTTAACCAAGCAACAACATTGGTGTGCTTCACGCCCAGGCAACAGTGCCGTCATGCTTCACCTAGGCTTCATGAGCGTGCAACACCATTGGAGCTCCCCCTCCACCGACGATGTGATTTGCAGAAAAAGGAGAAGGAAAAAAAAAAAAAAAAAAAAAAACCTAATTTGGGGAAGAAGGGAAACAAGTCAACATTTCAAGTTTCAAAATTTCAAGTTTTCTTCAAGATTTCAAGTTTGAAAAATTCAAGCTTTTCTTCAAGATTTCAAGTTTTTCATGTTTTTAGTCAAGATTTCAAGTTTGCTTCTAGATTTCAAGTTTTTAATCATGGTTTCAAGTTTGCTTCCAAATTTTAGTCATGATTTCAAGTTTGTTTCGAGATTTAAAAAATAAACTAAGTTCAAGGGTACTTTTGTAATTTATGGACATACATTGATTTTTTTTTTTTTTTTTTTAAGTAGTTATTAACAATTAAATTTTTGTTTGTGGTTAAAAACAAAATTTCCATGTTGTATGCGGTCATTTTTAGCAATCTCCACTCTAATTAATTAGATTGGAATCGAGAAATTTAAGTTCTGATTTATTTGAATCAAGAACTTTAGGTTCTGATTAACTATATTTGAATCTAGAACTTTAGGTTTTGATTAATTATATTGAAATTTAGAACTTCAGATCCTTATTAAATTGGAATACATAGCATTAGGTCCTAATTAATTATATTGCAATTTAGAACTTCCGATTCTGATTAACTGTATTGCAATTTAGAACTTCAGGTTAATTATATTAAAAACCAAAACTTCAGGTTCTGATTAATTATATTGAAATTTAGAACTTTTGGTTCTAACCAATTTTCTAATCTAGAACATCTCGTTCTGATTTTCGAATCAAGAACTTTTGGTTCTGATTTTTTCTTTTCGAATCAAGAACTTTTAGTTCTAATTTTTACATTTGCAAACTTCTAGTTGCTAAATAAATGTATTGTCCTTTTTCTTTGAAAAAAAAAAGATTTAGGTATAATATAAATAAGAAAAATAGAAGAAGATATTACATAAAATGATGGAACTAGAAATAAGTTCATGGATATTAATCTTACTTTCAGATGTGGAAGATCCAAATGCCTATTGGTGATGAGCTATTTCCTACGGTGCTAATTGCAATCGGAAATGGTCTTTGTGTAGTCGGAAATGAAGAAAAAGTAATACAACATTTCCGATGGCCTAATGGCCGTCGGAAATAGTCCATATTTCCGACGGCACAAAAAGTGCTGTCGAAACTAATAAGAAAAGCAATCATTGCTCACATTTCCGACGGCATAAAAAGCGCCATCAGAAATGATAAAATTTAATTCGAGTTAATTTTAAGGGCAATTGCTATGTCTAAAATGTAGTACTATTTTCTAATTCTACATTATTTGTTATGGCATTGTCATGGAAAAAATAATTAATTTATTATTATAATATTAATGAATAAATTATAATGGAATGTATGTGATAACTTATACACTACAAAAAAAAAAAAAAAAAAAAAAAAAAAAGTGTCTTGTAGGTCAATATTTTAAAGGATAATTACCAATTAGATCCAGGACTTTTTTTTTTTTTTTTAAATTGTACTTTACTCCTAAAATTTAATAATAACACATGCATAGTTTTTATTTATTTATTTATTTTATTTTTTTAACACATGTATATTTTTGTTTTTTATTTACGGGTTTTGATTTTTTAATAATTTTGACAACTGTGCTTGTATAATATTAACAAAAAAGAAAAAAAAAATATATAAAAATGGTAAAAGACTAAACTGGGAATGAATGGTAACTAAGTGTATAATTGACATTGTCTTATTAAAATATTTTTAGATGTTTAGCAAATTTAATTAAAAAGTTATAAACGGTGTTTCATTAATAATATTTTTGGATTTTGTTGTAATTAGAATGGTGAATTTAATGCACAAAAACACAAACAACTTTGCTCTAATATGACAATAAAGGGTATTTACGTACTTTAACTAAAATTGTTAAAGTCAAATGTAATATATATATTTAAAAGGCGTCAACTGATATTTAACACTATAAAAACTGTTAGAGGGACCAAGTGGTCACTTTTAAAAAGAGGGACTAATTGGCACTTGGGAAATTGTGAGGACCAATTTAGTCACTTTTATAAAAGTCGCAAACAATTTGAAATTAAAAAAAAAAAAGTCCAAGACCAAATTGGTAATTGCCCTATTTTAAATGTATCTCTATATGTGTACTTTTATTTATCACTATTTTTTAGTGAAATCACTCAGTCAATTTTTTCACCAAATATTTTGATTAATTTTTAATTTTTCAAATAATATGTCATAGATAATGTAAAAAACAAATAAATTTTATGCGATCACTACAAGAATATTAGGCAATAGGGACTGGACTTTAGGGACAAAATAATGGTACTAACAAGAAGTCTACTTTATGGGTACATATGACTAAATTAAATAAATATAAAAAAAAATATAACAAAATTTTAGTAATTACAAGAATATTTAGTTATTTTTAATTATGTTTAGTGACACTATATATCAAAAAAAATTTAAAAGAAAACTCTAAAAAAAATAATAATTTAATATCTTTTTTATCATACAAATAATTATAAATTTTATTGAAATAAGTTTAAATTATTAATTAATAAAAATTAATATTTTTTTAGTAAAATGTTGATTATAAAAAATAAAAGGGTTAATATTAAAAACCTCCCTAACCTTTGAACCATTATTGGATGTCTAGCTACAAATGCATTTTTTATAACATCCCCTATGAACTAACACCGTTAGTATTCCGTTCGTGTTGATTGAGTTTGACTATTAAAAAGTTTAAAATGTCCCTATTTAAACTTCAATTTATGGATTGACATTATACCCTCATACTTTTACCAAATAAATTAATAAAATGATACAAAGGCGAGAATGTTAACTTGCAAAGGAGAAGTTATTTTGTGGATAATTTTATCCCTAAAAAGTAAAAATAACAAAATTATAGATGAATCAAAAACATTGAAAATGAGTATTTGCTTGGAATTATAAAAAAGACAAATAAATACATAAATCATTACATATTGTTATTTTCAATACTTTTGGTTCATTTGTAATTTTGCTAATTTTAGGGATAAAACGATCCACAAAATAACTTATCCTTTGCAAGTTAACATTTCGGCCTTTTGTATCATTTATTAATTTATTGGTAAAAGTATGAGGGTATAATGATCAATTCATACAATTGAAGCTTAAATAGGACATTTTAGACGGTTTAACAATCAAACTCAGTCAACACAAACGGAATACTAACGGTGTTTGTCCATAGGGAAGGTTTCTAAATTAAAAGCATATGTAACTATACATCCAATAATAGTTCAAAGGTAATGGGAGGTTTTTAATATTAACACAAATAAAATCAATAAAGATGTAATATACGTTTTCTATTTAAAGATAAAGTAGTAGTAAAATGTAATTTCCTATCACATAAGGGAAATATTTTAATAAAATATATTTTAAAAAACAATATCAGTAGTTATATTTAAATAGTATAAAAATATATTTAATTAGATAGTATGCAAACGTATCATATATATAAAATAGTATGCAAAAGAAATCAGAGATAAAGTTATAGAAAAATGGTAAAAGTAACTTTTACTATCAATCATTCATGTCACGGGTTCGAGCCACAGAAAATGCATGGAGTTTAGCTTGGGTGATTTGGCGTCCTCAAGTCAATGTCATGTCATTTATTTTATTTTTATAATACTTTTTGATGGCCATTCCCGTCGGAAATACAGTAATTTGATTAAGTTGGGATCCTCTATAGTCCTTGTTTTTCTTGGCATTTTTCAAGTGTAATTCAAATATCAAGTGTATGAGAGAGAAAAAAGTGAACCAATCTTGACCATGTATTTTGTATTTCGCTTAGATGTCATTGGATTATGGAAAGTCAAGGAAACAAGCCAAGGAGAGGATTTTGATCCATTTTGACCACCTTTAATTACTATTACTAATGACTTGAATGATCATTAGTATATAATTAAGTATTAATATTATGGCAATGGAATCTATATGTTTTTGCAATATGAACTTCTTTATGATATATATTTTAGTATTTAGTATTATGACAATGGAATCTATATGTTTTTACAATATGAACTTCTTTATGCTTTTCCATTGCTTTGCCTGATACTTGTATTTAGGTGATCATATCAATATATAGAGCTTCTTTGTTGTTGCAGTATATGTATGGTTCCATTTATTACTAGAAGTAAAGTCTTCTTGCTTTTCTTCTCCTTTTCACTCTCTTATTGTGGAAGAACTTATATGCAGATTGAGGTTAAGAGATTAAAAGTTTGGAGCAACAAAGCAGACATGGAATTTGCTGTCGAGATTGAGTACTAGCATGAGTTCAGCGTAAGAATTCGTTGAGCTTAGTATGGTTGGAAAAACGGGCTAGGTCCATTGGACCCTACCCTACCTGCATACATACGGTCCGGT
Organism: Acer saccharum; assembly: GCA_030490815.1. Classification (NCBI taxonomy): domain Eukaryota; kingdom Viridiplantae; phylum Streptophyta; class Magnoliopsida; order Sapindales; family Sapindaceae; genus Acer; species Acer saccharum. The sequence goes on from CM059866.1 coordinate 56,738,981, forward strand.
TTGTACCTGGACGCAAATGCTTACTTCCCGCATATTACCTGGACATTCAAACCCGCATCATTTGCGGGTAGGTTATGGCTCTATCCAGGTACACATTAAACCCGTAAAATACAATTTCAAAAATTAAATTAGGGTTTTAAAAGAAACTAGGGGCTGTCCGGTGGAGAAAAAAAAGGGGTGTTTTTGTTTTGTTTTCCGAAAATGATTTCAAATTCTGTTCGTTAACCGTTTTATTTGTTTTTAAAATACAAAACAAATGAAAAACAAAACCAGTGTTAAAAATGAAAAATTTGAAAAAAAATTAAAAGATGTTTTCCATTTGTTTTTCAACAAAAAAAAACTCACTGTTATCTTCTTCTTCATCGAATAGTGTTCATTTTTTCTTTCTCGTCTTCATCCGATTACTACTTCACCGCCAATTTTCTCCTCCAAGCGCAGATCGACCCACCATCTCTTCTTCTTCTTCTTCTCTTCTTCGATCTACTCTTTCTTCGCGCCGATTTGCTTCCAAGCGCAGATTGACCCACTGATCTCTTCCTCTTCCTCTTAAATTCATTTCCAAATTTTTCTCATTAAAAAAAAATTAAAAATCTGAGATATAACTGATTTATTCCTTTTTCTTACATTTATTTTCCAGATTTCTTCATTGAAAAAAAAAAAAAAAAAAGAAATCGAAGATATAAAAACAATTTCTTCATATAAACAACTCGATTTATTCATCGGGTATGCTTGGATTTGTAATCTATCTATAGTTAGTTGTGTGTTGCTGTATTTCTCGTTTTTGTGTCTCCATGGTGGTGGCATAAATTTTTATACATTGTTGTGTTTCAATCGACACTTGGGCAATCCAATTTATGTCATGGCCTTGCATTTTTCCTAGCTTCTGTTGGATTTCAAAATCCCTCAAAATCAGTGGTGTGTTTTTAGGCCTATTCACACACATCATTGACTCATCTCAAACCAAATTGTTATGGTGAATTGATTATTTCAAAAATGTTGAAGGGGATCAAGTGATGTTGAGGGCAGTGGGGATCAACAAAAACTCACTTTTTTCAGTTGTTTGTACTCGCTGGAATGCAAGCTTTCACATTGGAGATACTATGATGTTCAGATCTGCTCCTAAAATTCTTGAATTCACCCAAAATTTTCCAGATCTGCTCCTTCGCTCAGAATTGATTGGAGGCTTTTAGGATTGTGATGGGGGAGTTTTGTATGACAATTAGATATTTCGAAGAACTGGAATTAATGGATTGTGTAATCATATGAAAACCAGAACTTCGGGTTTGATTAATATATTGAATCTAAACTTTTGGTTCTAAACAATTTTCCAATCTAGAACATCTCATTCTGATTTTCAAATTAAAACTTTAGTTCTGTTTTTTCTTT